>VXAL01008624.1:0-29933 GCA_013399475.1 Chauna torquata
CGGGTTAAACCACAACACCCACTGAACTTCAGCCTATTAAATAAGGTCAGAAAGGACACTTAACAGTGAATAAGACTTATCTGGAAATTGCGCTGTTGCAGGAATCAAAGTAACAAAGCTTTTTGAGATGACTTCCAGCATCTGTTTCACCCAAAGAGACTGATTTCCATCAGCACTGCCTCTGATACCTAACAATTTTAAGATAATTCTCTTTGATTTATCAACCTATTCCTTACCCTATTATCTTTCTATGCAGCCTATTAGTGAGTTTTCCTGGAGGATTTGGTTTAGTGCGTTTGCATACAAAACCATGAGCTTGTTGCATCTCTGTCTGGAACAGTTACTGAGTGATCTGTTTTGTTTTGTTGCAGAGTGAAAGCCTCGTGGGTTCATGTCTGACAAAAAACAATCATTCTCTTAGAGCTACCTACTGCTTTTGCCTCTCTGGAGGCTTCTGGTTTCCTCCACTCCCATTCTCAGCTGCATCTATCTGACATGCCGTGCACTGACAAGCATCTCATTTGGCAATGTACTTTCACTGGAGATGCATTTAATCCATATCTCTATTTTAAAATTTTATTTAAATTGGTAATGGAATGGTACCATTCAGTGGCAAAAGTGGATGCATTTCTGTAGTAACCTAGCCATCCCTGCAAAGGCGGAGTGCTCTATTAGGTCGAGAGAACTATAAATACAACAAGATAATGAGATATTCTGACTTCACAATGCATCAGATTAATTGTATGAGCTTCACTTCATGAACACAAGCCAAAATCAGAAGAGTCCAAAAGAAAAGCAATATATATAAAAGTATGGCTAAAATGGTCTTAAAGCCTACTTTGGCAAAAGAAGCGAGGATATTTTCTGAGCTGCACTGAGAGGAATGTCAAGAAGGTAAGTGAGTGATCTGAGAATGAGCAAAGGAATGTGGATGAACAATGAAAGACTAATCCATTAATTCTCATCTTATTTTTCTGGTTAGATTCATCCTCTCCAGTGATAGCCATAAATTCAGGATTGTGATTGACTAAAAAGGGCACTGCTTTTAAATCTAAGGTACTCATCAAGAGTATTGAATACATAAAATTTCTTCACATGTAAAGATCAAGTTGCCAGGTGCTGAGTTCTAGCACAAAATGTCTTCTTCCTTCCTTAAGCAATTTAAAGATTGATGCTTTTGGCCTTTCATTATACAGATCACCAAAAGGAACAATCATTAAAAATGTAAATCCCATGCTCTTAAAATATGAAGTCTGCTTTCTTTTATTATGCACTGAAGCCCATGTTATGTCTTGAAACAATAACAAAGCCTGTCTTTCACTGTTGTGTTAGATGTAGTGGTGAACTAAGTTACTGCCAAATCCCAGTCTTGCTGCAGCTCAGCATAAGTGCTATTGAGGCTGTCCAGCTTTCCCTTGGAGTCCAACTGAAGAAGTTTCAGCTCCTCCCTGTCTCAGGTGGTGTGTGTAGAAGACACGTGTGTTCCAGCTAACCCCAGTTCTTCACAAGTGTACCTATGGATAGCAAATTTAAGGCTATGGTACCAACCTTTTCTACTCCTGCTAAAAAGACCTCTCCTTTGCAGAAGTGTCTTTCAGTGGGACAGTTTGCAGTGTGATTTGTTTCTGACACTATATAAGAACATCAAAATCTGATCCCAAATGTAACTTCTTTAACCATCCAGAGCCCTCTCATATAATTAAGATCTTCAGTTTCGCTGGGGAACAGTTTTCTCCATATATTTCCTCCACCAAACCTCTGACAGCAACAGTGCCCTTCCTAGTACAAGCTTTCCGTGTGTCTATGACTAAGAGAAGACATGATGGTGAGATTAGTCTCACAGCTGTTGATGTTTGCAATGTGGATACCTACTGCTAGTGTGGTCACAGCCTCTAGATCCTGATTCCTCCCATCCCGAAGCAGATGTTATGTCTGTCAGATGGATCACCCCTAAATTGTCTCCTCTCTGCTGGACAGGGAGGTGTCTGACAGTGACTATCCCAGATGTAAATTGCTTGTTTGTAGCTGCTAAAAGCTTTTTGAGATGACTTCCAGCATCTGTTTCACCCAAAGAGACTGATTTCCATCAGCACTGCTAAGCATGAAAGATGATACTGGGCCTACACCTTAATAGGTGTATGACGGAATGATATTAAATGCATTTTACTGTATTTTTAAAGTGTGGCCTAGCATGAGAGTATGAATTTCTATTCGCACAATACAAATAATTCAGCCTTACTGCTACACGATATGGATAGAGGGTTTAACAATTAGTGATGTTTGCATCAGGAGACACAGAGCTCCTGGCTGTGCTCCTGTCAGCTCCAGAGCTGGAAGCATGAGGGGACACAGTAATGAGGTGCCTGTCCAGTGAGGAACATAGGCGTGAATTTAAGTTTAAGTTTCCAACCTAAATGATTCTATGATTCTAAGTTAGTACTGTCTGCAAAACTTGCCTGAGCATCTGTCTGGGAGATGAAGGGAAGTAGAAGGAGATGTATCAGAGAAAGATCTGCCATTGATTATGTCCTTTAAAGAAGTCCAAAGAAAAATAGCAATCTTTGCTCTTTGGCATATTTCACGTGTCTCTTTGATCTGCCAAAACTGAATGGCATTTTTCTTAATTACCAAAGGAGAGGAAAAGAATTGGAAAAGGTTGTCTTTTATCTCAATGAAAGGTGTCATTTGTGCCTATCTAACAGGTGATCAATGCTAATGAACATTTAGGGGATACTGCTATCATTAAGCCCATAGCAGCCTGTGAAAAGGGCATACACATGACTGGAATTCATATTATGCTGTTCTGCAAAGATTTTCTGATAACAGGGAACTCTTTTTCACCAACTCTAATCAATACTTCAAATTCTGACAATAAAAGCAGTCCCTTGACCAGGTAGCATACTGAATGAGAGAAACTGCAGGGTGCTAGGATAGAGAAAAATAGCAGCATTAGTAACCTGCCCTCCCTAATCCTAAACCATCCTTTTTACTTGTGTTATTGCTATAAATTACCTGAAAAAAAAAAAAAAAAGAGACTGCAGCTAATATCAAATCCGATGCCTCCTCTCAGGATATGTTCTATCTACTCTCATAACAGCACCCATGTACTTCATCCTGGAGCTCTAAGGACTTCATGTGGTATAAAAACAATCAAGGGAGCAGAGTCAATGTGGCCAAATACAATTACCGTGCTTACTAGCAGAGCCTGCCCCACTGTCATCCTGGGTGCAAAGAAAAATGTGTTGTCATGAAAACAAACACACGTGTAAGCTGTCCCCGCTGAGCTACACTGCTGTTCAGAAACTAACCAAGTATTAGATGCTCCTACTGCTGTGCTTGTCCTCCCACCATCCTTCTGGTGCTGTGGTGTCCCAGCCACTCTCTGCTTCTGACAGAAAGGTCTGGGTATTTATATCCATTCTGAATGCAAGCCCAGTAGATTGTGGCAATGTGCTTTTTTTTGCAGCAGAAATAGACATCCTGATTAACCCTACTGATGTGTTCCCTTAGGAGCAACAGCATTTATTGATTCATGAGAGTTGCCACCCTGGGAAGCCCTTGGCTGGCTGTGCTGGGACACCGTCCCCTTACACCTCCATGGAAAGCAATTGTCCTGGCAGGGCCTCGCAGGGTGATGAGCCTGGGAGGGATATGGGGAAACCAGCACCTCTGGATGAGGAGGAGAGGTTCAAACGCCAGGGAGCTTTGCAGAGGTGGCAACTGCATTGCAAGGCAAAGGAAAGGCCGGAGTGCAGAGAAGCGGCTGCATAGGAGAGCTGAGGAGAAAAAAACATTGGATCACCCCTAGTTTTCTGTCTCCAATCAGCATGGCCAAAGGTGGGATTTCCTCCAGAGAACAGAGGTGGCCAAGCTCAGGCACTTGGCTGTTAACAGCATGTGAACAGCAACCATGTCTCATTCAGTTTGTCCAAGATTTACTGCAAGCATCTAGGGAAGGACAGGGTGTGGGCAGGAGGCAGAGAAGCTAAGGTGAGCAGCAAGCTAGGAGAACACCAAGCAAAAATCCCTAGGGAGCTTTGTCCTGTGAAGAGGGCAGGTATGTTTTACTTCCTATTTCTGACAGATTTTGGATATTGGGGGTTTTGTAATTGCTGGTTTTGATATTTTGTCTCCCTTGGGGTGGTAACGGCTGCTGGTCAGGATCAAATCAGTGCAACAAGACTTCACTCCTGGATCGCTCTTTTGTGCTTTTATTGTGCAAATACAATGCATCGGTAAATGATTACTGATCATTGTCATCCAAGGTACCTGGGTGTACTCAAGGCACCTTTCATTTTACTAAAAAGTAGATTTGTCACAACACTGTTAACAACTGCATACCCCTGTGTTGTCCTCTTTGCTTCTCCTCAAGAGGTGATGGCAATGTTATTAAGAACGAAGAGATATCATGCAAACTCTACAATCCTTCTGGCAAAGTGCCAGTCTTAGTGATCCAAATGAGAAATTGGCCTGGGAAGTGTTACAGTATGGGCTTTAGAAGATGTCTGCAGCTGTTTTAATGAGGCTGATGTTTTAAATAACCATTTGGAAAAAAAAAAAAAAGAACAGTGGATGCTATCATCATCTTTATATAGCTCTTGCTCATCATAAAATTTCTGAAATTAAAACAATCTTGTCAGAAAGCTGTTATAAGGTCTTTAATGCTCTTGGTTCTGTATCAGCGCTTCTTCCATTAAAGGAGGGGAGAAGGATGAACTTGTCATGGATTCTTCAGGGAATGTATAATGAGAGCTACTAAAATGTTCTGGTTCTTGGGAGACTCCCAGGTTCCCATTTACTGCGCAGTTAATTTTTGTTCAGTTGTAATATTTTGCTTTATTTTAATCCTAATATAATATTATATTTATTTAAAGAATGAGAGAGTATATCACAGTATTAGGCATGTATGAGCTACATATCCTTCCTGCTTTGCCTACATTTATGTTACAAAGACATACTTACTGGAGTACCTGCTTTACAGAGTGGTTTACTGTCTCTCCTCTATGACTTTGAAATGACAAATTTAAGAGTTTAAAGCTGTTTAATAAGCAGTCTACTGCTTCTGTGTGACCACACCCTACAGGGACTGCAGAGAGCCTCTAGACAGCTGAGGTCCACAGAGTAATAAGAACATGCTGCCCTAAAATCCCATCAGACAGATGAGCACATACATAGTAGCTGCCCGTACTCATGCTCTCAACTTTTCCAGCCCTGATTTAGGATACACATAAAATTCCTCCCTGAACCAAATTCGGTTGTTCAGCTGATGGACAGGCAGGGATTCAGCTCCAGGCTTGGACACTGAAACGGAGGTGTCTGCTCACAGCCACAGGTGACCCTGGTGCCTCTGGGGAGATGCAGAGGGTGAGGGAGGTGCCGTCCACTGCACATCTCGAGGCTCAGCAGAATCTCCCTCCCCTGCAGCTCCCACTTCAGTATGGCACACAGCCTTGTCCCACCATCCAGCACATGGAGATGGCATCCCAAGTGGGGTGAGCTGAAGAGCTCGGGAGGCTCCAGCTGACTTCACTGCCTGCAAGTGGAGCTGAAACACTGGACTCACATAAAGGCACCTCAGTTCAGACATCAGAATGAATCCAACCTAAGGTGATCTGCTGTACCCCACTGCTGGTACCAGGGTAGTACCCCTAAGATCTTCCTTCCCAGCTACAACTCTGCTGGTCTTTCCTTGAATGAAAGTCACAGAAGCTGCTAGTGAGGTTAAATTCAAAGTGAGAGGCAGAAAAGGGTATAAAAAGATGCAATTGGGATGGCAGGTGGTTTGATGGAATTTTGTATTTCAGCAAAATAGATCCCTTTTGGTCCACCTCTGCATTTGGCCCAAGTTGTACACTTCATTTATGCTTTCCTGCCTGTATATCTGCCCATGGGGTGTGACTATCCCTATTCTCTTGCCAGTATAAATGATGGGCAGCTCTGGGGAAAACAGTGAAGTTGTGTTGGTATAAAATAGTATAACTGAGAGAAAAAAAATCCGTATGTACTCTTTTATGTTCTTTAAACTGGATCTTTCAAGTATACCTGGAAAAATAAGAGGTAGCTGCTTTAAAGACTTACAGTAATTTAAAGTGCTAAATTTAAAGGTTTGATTCGGGCTTAAACTTAAAGAGTTCTGTAATTAGGATGAATTACTGGGGTTTAAACTAAGGGACAATTGAGTATAGAAAAAAACAAGCAAACAAAAAAACCTCCCTGCTAACTTTTGAACTGAAACCACAGTCAAAGTTACTGCTTTTTAAAGTATTCTTAGCTTGATCTATAGCTTTCAGTTGGGCAAACTCCTGAGGAAATGGATACCTTCCTCTTTGGCATATAGTGGAATTCATCTAAAGGACTAGATCCCTAAAGCTGGTACAGATCAGCATAAAGCCTCTGAATATCACCACCTCCAGATCTAACTCACAATATCATATCTATAAATACTGTAGTGAAGTAGCTTTTAGAAAATCTGAATCTTCTGATACCTTCACAGTTTATGCTTATTAATTCCTTAGGATGACACCAATTAACATACGACTTTACAGAGATCCCTTTTTTTTCTGGAAGAAATTCATGTTATCCAATATGAATAAGACACCCTTTACCCATTGTTGAAATGCAACTAGCTGTAGAAAACCTGTGCAGCCGCTGAACACCTCACCCTGAATTACCGTATCTGCAATTAGACCATGACACAGTCTAATAGCCCCCCTCTGCTGTGAAACAAGGAAGTTAAAGTGACCACAAGTCTCCAGAAGCTGTTTTTTGAAAAATGAGTCCAGCAACAAGGCTGTTCTATAGGTCTGGATTCTCCCAGGGCCCAACACTTTTCTTACCAGCATTATGGTGAGGCAAGTCAGACGTACTCTGTTATAGCTTGAGCTCTTGATGTCATCTGTAATACTTATGAGATGTTTTGTAAGGAAACTAGGACACGCAGCTAAATGGTCTTGTTTTCAATCAAAGCGTAACTGAACTTTTGAACTGAGAACACATTTTTGCGGTCGAGTCTTTCTTCTTAGGGTTTAATGAAAACTTGTCAAAAGCACAGCCTATAAAAGTACAATCCCTTTTCATTTAAATATGTGATTTGCAGAAGTTTTAGTTATAAGACAAGAGATAACTAAGTATAAAAAGGGATTTTTTTTAGTGTACCAAGTCTTCCTTTATTAATCTCTTTTGCTTTATAGCTACTTTCAATTAAAAAAGAATTCAAATTTTCTTTCTACTTTATTATGAAAAATGATTTCATATAATACAACGAGGTATATAAAAAGAGCTTGCCTTTATATTTCTGTGGGCATCTTTAGAGAGTACTGAATATTTAAAAGATCTTATAAATAGAAGCGGGATCCATATGGCAAGATAATAAATATTCATAAAGGTATGGATAGTCTAATTCTCTGACTCATTTTTACGACTGCAGCGCTGTAGGAAACAAATATACCGCTTTTCCATTACAGTGCTGGATAACACATTGATCTGCCTGCCAGCTCAATATAGGCACCATGCATAAGATTATTTTTTTTCTCATTGCATCTCATAAACAATATCTTTTAGCCTTTTACTTTTTGAATATTAAGCTACAAATATTTGTAGATTCCTTGGTTGGACGTGACTGTAGGAGTAATGTGTGCCTTGGAAGGGGTATTCTTTGCAAATGTCTTGAAGAATGTACTACATGAAAATGTATCAATTTTCCACAGCTGGTGGAAAAAAAAGCTCTGTAGTGAGTGTTAGGTGGTCTGTGTGAAATTAATAATTTCTCACACAGTTTATTTCCCAGTGGACATGTCGACTACACAGAAACTCCAGCTTGGCATTAATCGCCACGCTTGTTTAAAATCTCAGTTCCAAAAACAGGTCCTTTCTTTAAAGGCAGACGCAGGTTTCCATTCAGGCAGCTTGCACAATGGGCCCAGGAAGCTTCTGTGGGATGCTAGGCTGCCTCGGCAGAAGGAGGCTTGTAGTCTAACCCTTGCCGTAAGACAACAGTCTTCTTCAGACCCATGGAACATCAGCAGGTGCCAGAGGAATAATCAGGTACTTGCTATTTTTGCTAGATTTGTTTCTGAAAAGTCCATCTGAAATTAGGACTGGAGCCCATAGTTTTAATGCAGCAGAAACTGAGTTATGGGGGAAGGTTCCCTACACATCTCAAACAATGTTTTCAAGACATAGCAAAGGAGCAAGGCAAGTCATAATCACTACCACCCGATAAACAGAGTCCTGGGACAGTGCTTTAGAAGCATCCCCTCTACTCCTTAAGCATATTTTATATACTTTACTCATTTTCCAAGTATTTCCCAACCAGCATTTGACAAATTCATTAGGCGGCTGTCTACTTACTGGCTGTTCATGCCGTTCATTTACATCTACATCAAACCTATACCCCCTCTAAGTGTTTTATCATCATGTCTGTGTTGTTATTACAACCTAATGCTGCTCTTGATTATTAGTGAGAAAATAGGAGTTCTAATTTAATAGTTTTTTATACCTTTGCTTTTCTAATGGATAACCACAGTATAACTGCTTCTGAGTAAGCAGCTTGCTAGTACACACATTTCAAGCTTATAATTCTTTTGCTGATACTAGGCAAATATTTTCAGCCTAAGTTTTCCCTGCATACATTTTGGCAACAGTACTGAGCCCTGAGGATCCACAGCCCTCTATTATTAACCTTTAAGGGCCGGGGAATAGTTATGTTTATCTTTTACTGTAATTCAGTTGTTAACTGGATGCTTGTTACTGCCTTCTCAGTCAGCCCAAGATAAAGTGAAGAAGATGGATTTCCACCATATTAAATAATCTAAATAGGCATGAGAAATGAATTAGGGTATGTTGCCAATAAAGTCTTTTCTGTCACTACATGACATAGTTAAACTACTTCTCAGTTGAAAAGATGTTTTGAAGATGAATAAGCAGCCTGTCTGAACAGGAATGACATTCCAGTTACAGCTTTTCATTGCGCCCTTTCGGGAAATTTTGTCACTAGCGTCAGCTAATTTTCTAACTTTCCTCTTACTGCCACGGGGTAAGGGAATAAAATTAGTTGGAATATATAATTCTTATGCACTACTTCAAACTTAGCTCCCTACTCTTTTAAATTGAAGGAAAGCTATATGCTTTGATTGAACCACTGCAAGACAATGCTCACCTTCTCTCTTCCCTTTCTTTTCCCGCTGTTTTTGCCATGGGAGTATATTGTCATGAAAATCAAACCTTCCAGATGTCTTCTAGTTACTTTCCATATCCTGGAGAAAAAAAAAAAAAAGAAAAAGGAGAGATTCCTTTTTTTAATCTAGTTTTGAAAGTGAAAAATAAAAGGAAGGTATGAAGATACATTATATTCAGATTTCTACCCTTAAGAGTGAAATTTCTACAGATTCCCATCATTTTCTTTTATGCTTGTTAAGGTCTCTATTCCACTTACGTGTGGGTGAATAGCACCTTATTTTGAACCAGTCTATTAAAGTGGGTATAAAGACTTTGGCAGATATCCAGTACAGACCCTTGTCCTTTTCTCTTCAGCTTCCCTCCAGGGGAATGACTCTCAACAGCAAGCAACAGCTACTGATGGATGGCAGGAAAAGGGCAGAAACGTTTTAGTGTCTTTTTTTTTCTCCACTGTTCACCAGAAAATGTGACTGTAACTAGATTGCTAACTGTGTACACACCAACACTAAAAGGACAAAGACTCAAGTTAGAATACAGAAAAAAAAAAAAGTTCAGGAAAGACTTGGTATAGCTGCATTTTTTTTTCAGCCTAGCTAGGCCTGATGAAAATCTTTGTAGGATATTTAAAGAATGGGCTGAAATAACTTCAGAACAATTAGAGATTGTCTTTGAAAACATCTGCTGAGGGCAGGTGACATTTCAGAAGACTGAAAATGAACGATTATGGCACCTTCTTCAAACAGGAGACACAGGAATTACTGGGGATCTAGAAGATTATCTCTTCATCTTGAAAGCCAGGAAAACTATTGGAATGAATTACTTAACAAACAAGTGCAGGTGCTGGGAAAACAGCAAGAGTTCAAGAAAGAGCCAAGATGAACTTCTAAATAACAGATTCTATCTAACTATAATTTTCCTTTCTTGATGATGTAACAAGTCTAAGGAAAAGGGAAAAGCCAGTGATGTGCCATTACTAGACTACAGTTAGGTTTATATACGCTGTTTTGCCTGACTTTCTTGTAAACTAGGTAAGAAACATAGTCTAGATGAACCTAATATAAGAAGATTCAAAGCTGTTTGCCTAAGCTTACTCAGGGAATAGATGTCAACAGGTCACCATGACACTAAATGGTGTATTGGGCAGGGTTCTACAAAGTTCTTTTGAAATATTCAGTGTTTCATTAGCAATATAGAAGAAGAAAACATTGATGATGAAATAGAAAATATTTTTCTATTGACAGAAAAGGAGCCACTGCCCCTAGTAAATTGGAAGCTGAACACGAGCTGACAGTGCTATGTATGTCTTAAAAAGTTAAGCTTTCTTGGGTGGCATATATCTGAGCATACATTGTGTGGGGTACACAAAAAAAATCCTGCAACTCTGGTTAGTACTGGGTACACATCAGCCAAAACATTTTGGGCACTCAGGCTTCAGCAGACAGATAATCCAGAGAAAAGCAACGAATATTAGCTCAGGTCTACAATTTAGTACATGTGAGGACAGACAAAAGAAATGGAAGTTGAAAGTAGACTGAAGGGAAACACCAAACAAGCCTTTCTTTATGAAAAAAAGCTGCTGCAGAGAGGAAAGCAACGAGCTGGTTTGTATGTCCTACATGAATGGAACAAAATGTCACAAGCTTAAAGTACAGGATGAGAGATTTTCTTTAGATAAGAAGAAAAGATAATTTACAGGAAGGAGAATCAAAGAGGGCCTGGAGCATATTTTCTGGAAAGGTGTGGGGTTTTTGTCACTGGAAGTTTCTGAGACAACACTAGATACACCTTTGTCAATAGTGACATTCACTTTAAGACCAGTTTTTCTAATATTTTGTGACACTGGAGCATCCATTATGCAAAAAAAACATATGGCAATGACCAGAACTTATGCTAAGGCTTTCAGTGCTCACCTCCCTTTCACTAGGACTCACACCTTGCTTTCACCTGCTGCCCAGAGTGTTAAGATGTGATAATAACTGAAAAAATAATTTATTCATTATCACTTGATGAATATTACTTTGCACAGGCATAATAGAAGTGGATTTTTAATGAGATGTTTAATGAGAACTCATGTGGTAGGATAGGTTAATGACACACAGATAAGTGTGGAGATCCTGTGAAGATTTTCTCTTTTTTCCATTCCATAAAATGGAACACTACAATTTTGCTATCTATATTATTACCTTTATTCATATAATTTGAATTTTTTTTTTTAATGATCGATGTTATATGCTCAATGAGTTTTATGAGGGTCTGGTAGATGTGATGGTTCTTCCTCTGGGTGGGTGCAGATATTCACTACTCTTATTTTCTAGCATTTTCTCTGTCTAAACTGGTGTCCGTGTATAGTCAGATGCAGCAAGCAGACTTTTGCCACCGCCAACTCCTTCTTTGATGTCATTGTAGAAAAACACAGGGACAAGAGGTCAGTTCAGACAAGAGGTCATTTTATACATAGTTACATTTAATCAGAGGATCAAATCCAATTAATCAAACCTATTTTCTGTCAGTGCATGAAAACCAGCAAGAAATCATTTCTGACTTAATCACCCAACACTTACCTACACTGTAATAGCTATCTTGATTACAAATAAATAATTTATTTGCATTTTGCTGTTGACAGGTTTCTTTTTTTTATATTATTCATTAGATTTACTAAATGCATTTGCTGTTAGGGGTCGTGGCATAGTATGATAAGGAAGAGTTAACTTGAAAGGAAAGCATATACCCAACTAGGATGTTCATTCAAGAGATTATTAGGACTTTTGCAAAGCAAGAGAGACAAGGGCATGATGATCGTAGTCACACAAAGATAATCTACATTGTCATCTTAGAACTTCTTAGTAGCAGGATCTGAAAGCAAGCTCTGAGTGAGAGGGGAGCCAGCCACACCGTTAGACATGGCAAATCCCCAGACTGGCTTTGCATCTGTCAGTTTTGAGACTATTTCTCTTGACTGTAGTGGGACCAGTGATAAGCACTATACCAATGACACAGCTATATCACTTTCCTAAACCTTGACGATGTCACTTGATACTGAAGTCGTTAGGAGCCACAGCTGCCCTGGAAGATGCAGTATGAGTCTTGTATCCCTCTCTGCCCCTCCTTGCGGAGTTTAGCCCTGTCCTGCGTCATCAGGGCCTCCTGCATTCTTGCCCTGCTCCATTCCTTCCCCATACCCTCTGTGTGGCAAAGGCATAGATGCCTGCACTTATTCCCCACTCCGGCTGTTCCTTCCCTCCAGATGTGCAGAGGCAAGGACACCAAATGGGCTACACTTCTCTTCCAGCAGGCTGGTGGCTCTCCAGCTGAGATCACTGAGGTGAGCTCAGTGTCCCTGTGCCTCCTCATGCTAAGGTGTCTACCACAGGAGGAAGCACCACAACAACACTGTCTGCCTGCTTGTTCTGATCTGGGGGTCTCAGGACTACTGAAGCAGTGGAAAAAGGGAAACTCGCAGTCCCGTGAAACCCCACAGCCTCTGGTCAAAAGTTCAGTCAGATGCTGAGTGGTATTGTGATACATTTTTGAGTTAGTAGTGTGATAGAAAACTTGGACTAAATCTAGACTTTTAAAATTACCTAAAAACACAGCAGACTGCATTGTTGTCTGTGTTTTCACTCATCACAAAATAATATGTGTACAGATAAAATCAAACTGTTTAAACAAATATCTGGATACACAAGTGTTGATTCTGGTATTAGTATTACAAAAAGCAACCACAAATGAATTCCTGATGCTGTAATATACCCTATACAGTATAATATGTTAGTCCTGGATTATCAGTTTTTTCAGACTGTAGTTGCCTAGGAAGCCAGGTGCAGTGCAGATGGACTAAGGTCCTTTCTGAGCTGGAGTAAACAGCCATGAAGCTGCCTGAGTCAGCTGTTTAAAAACACACATATTCACATCACTATGAGAAGACTGATGTGACTTTTCTGATTACAGCTCTTTATAGTCTGCTTTGTAGCTCTTCCACACATCATCCAAGACAGACCTGAATAAGAAAGTCAGGTTAGGCCACTAATGCAGACTTACACCCCAGTTCACCACCAAGGAAATGGGGAAGAAGACTCTCCTACAACATTGGATTACTGTGAGGCTAAAAATCACTTAGGGATCCTGACAGGTCCAAACAGCTTTGTGGCAAAGCCATAACTTAGTACATAGCTAGATGTAGTCACCCCCACATTAGTATAGTAGACTGAGCAGTTTCAGAAGGCTTTTGAAATTGAGTTCACATTTGTAAGAAAATAGATGCAAACAAAATTGGAAGAGCTCTTTCCCTTTGCCAGTGGCTTGTTCTTGTCCATACATTTTTGCTACAGTGTTCCTACTTCAATTATGCAGTATCATGCATAATACAATGCTGCTCAACACATGGGGTCAGCTTTTAAATGGAGAGCATTAATTCGGTGTGTCAGATAATGGGCATTTCCTCCTGCAGAGTGGTAGCTTCAGATATGGTCTCATCAGAAGTTTCATCAGACGTGGGAAGCATTTGTTATGGGACGGTAATGATGGTGTCTCTGTTTGCTGGCTGTTTTGTGGGAATACATGTAAAGGTATCACTTTTCAGGGAGAAGCTTTATTCTACTCAGCCATTTCTATTAAATTTTAAAAATTCAGCTACCACAGCTAGCTCCAAACAGTAAATATCTGAATACAAGTAGAATACATTAAATAACAGATAAGCACAACTCATACAGCCTACCATACCAGAATGTGTTTATTTACAGTCCATTTCCATGATAAAGGAAAAATGTGCTTGTGTATGTGTATTTTCAGTGGCAGTATGGATAAGGAGGACACAACATAAAATATGCTTTTCTGCAAGGGAAATATCAATGCTTTCAACTGAACACGAGCATTACTTTGATCTTTTCTTGCGGTCAGTGATGTTTTCTGCTAAGCTAAACAGCTAAGTAAAAACTTGAAAGCTCGGCATGAACAAAGAAAATTATCTTAGAAATCAAATATGCAGATTTTTTTTTTTTTTGCTGATATATAAATATCTTTGGTGTTTCAGCATCTTATCTAATGGATAGCAGTATCATGGTATCTTGTCATTACACGTTTGTAAGTCTTAAATCAACAATCTCACTTTAAAAAAAAAGAAAGAAAAAAACACCTTGAAAGATGGAAATTTTACATCTCTGGAAAAGACTAAGTCAGTGACAAAAACATTAGATGTATTTTTTATCAGAAAAATCTTGTCTTCTGCACCTATGGTTTTGCTTTCACTTGAGCCCTCTCACTCAAGCCTGGCATACATACATGATACTGATCTTTATTGCCTGGGGCATACGCCATTGTGCATAGATTAATTTGTCTTAACGGGTTGAGAGCTGACTAGATTATGAAAAAGAACTGCCAAAGCCATGTAATAAATTGGGCAAGAATTACTCTTGGTTCCTCCACTTAATTTGATAACAGATGTGCATTATACACTACCACTGCAGAAAAATAAGACATTTTGTTCTGTAATGGATTATTGAATAGATTTGCAGTGATGATGAGGTAATAAATTCAAAAGTAGATCAGCCATTTTTCAGATAAATTTTTATGTTCTACTCACCAGTTTTGTACATAAAGTGAAGAAGGTGAGATTGTTTCATAGGGAGGGTTTTTACAGGGTTTAGTCCAGGGCAATCTGTTGGTCTCTTTGATCACAATTGAGACCCAAGCAAAGGTCACTGGCTGTATAAAATTAGAATTAGAATTATTAGAATTATTCAAATATTTCAGTTGGAAGGGACCTGCAGAGATCATCTAGTCCAACTGCCTGAGCACTCCAGGGCTGACCAAAAGTTAAAGCACATTAATGAGGGCATTGTCCAAATGCCTCTTGAGCACTGACAGGCTTGGGGCATCAGCCACCTTTCTGGGAAGCCCGTTCCGGTGTTTGACCACCCTCATGGTGAAGACATTTTTCCTCTCGTCCCGTCTGACCCTCCCCTGGCACAGCTCTGTGCCGTTCCCACCCGTCCTGCCCTCGGTGACCAGGAGCAGAGGCCGGCACCTCCCTCTGCGCTTCCCCTCCTCAGGACGGTGCAGAGGGCAGTGAGGCCGCCTCTCGGCCTCCTCGTCTGCAGGCTGGACAGCCCGAGCGTCCTCGGCCTCTCCTCACAGGACGTGCCCTCCAGCCCTTTTACCGGCTTTGTTGCCCTCCTCTGGACGCTCTCAAGGACCTTAGCAGCCTTTTTGTGTTGTGGAGCCCAGAACTGCCCACAATATTCAGGATGAGNGTCCGGCATTACTCTATCCCAGGTGCAGAGCCCGGCATTTCCCTTTGTTGAACTTCGTGCCATTGCTGATGGTCCAGTGCTCCAATACATGTAGATCCCTCTGCAAGGCCTCTCGTCCCTGCAGACAGTCAACAGCACCTCCTAGTTTAGTATCATCCTCAAACTTGCCGAAGATGCATTCCACTCCTGCATCCAGATCATTGAGAAAAATGTTGAACAGAAGTGGCCCAGGAATTGAGCCTGGGGAAGGAGCACTGCTAGTGGCTGGCCACCAGCCAGATGTAGCCCCACTCACTACAGCCCTTTGAGCTCTGCCGTCGAGCCAGTTCTTCACCCAGCGTAGCATGAACCTCTTTATCTCTCAGTTGGACAATTGGTCCAGAGGATGTTATGAGGGACAGTAACAAAGACCTACTAAAATGTGTGACTATACAGCACATGGGGCCAGCAGGCTTTCTGATAATTCTTCACGTGGAAATTGTTAATTAAATTCATCCTACATATAAGTTCATTAAGTCAGTGAGCTTAAAGCTATGGATATTTTTCCCCCAGAACATTAAAGACAAAGTGGCAGTCTTTCAGAGATAGCTGTCATGGCTGCACCAAGGAGGGGAGGGGAGAAAAGCTCTTTACCCTCACAGACATAATGATGTCCTAAGGATGGGAACAAACAGAGTGTAAAGCCAATTTTGGTCTTTCTACCAGATACTGAGTCTCTCTTTTAAAAACATCGGTCAATCAGACTGATGTTTCCACTTAACCTTGTGAAACAGAGTGGATTTTCTCCTCTTTGGCATTTAAGCAGGGTCATCATCTGCGTACTCTTTTGTAGCTGTAACACGAATGTCATATAAGCTGTCAAGAGATTGAAATCCCCATCAGTTCCCAAACTATTTCTATTTTTATGTGATGAGATTTCCTTTATGCTGGAGGAAGCCCCGACAGTCCGTACTGGTGCCTCTGTGGCTCCTGATGCAGGCACAAATAAACAGGCTGCTGCCGGCCAGAATCCAGCTGCTGGCAGCCTCCAGGCCAGCTCTGAAGCCCTCATAGAAGCACCCAGCTTGGGAAGGAGAGGGTGTTGCAAACCTTGCAAACATGAATGATTTAGAGGAGGTCATTGGAGGGTACTAACATCCACATTATCCAAGTGCAAAAGCAAGCCATCTGTTGGGCTAAAATGACTGACTTCTGTAAGGTAAATATATTGGTTTTAAACTCTAGTCTACATAGAAAAAAAATCCACCAAAACCAATGAAACACAAGAAAGGAGTCTACTGTATGTACCTCATTAGGACAAACACTTTTCTGCATGAAAAAGAAGGCTGTGTTTCTCTGATATTTTGAGTTTGTAAGGGATCAGCACTCTTAGCTTCAGTTCTTGCCATACACATAGTCAATCTGCGTACTGAATTCTGTCATAGGTTTTAACTACAATTGTACAAACAACTATTCTTTCATTTCCTGCCTGGTAGGTATCAATGGAAAAATAAAGCTTTTGGCCAGCAAATGATTTCAATAATCCTCATTGAAACAAGAGTTAAAGGCAGGGTATTTGTTGTTCAACAATATCTATTCTTAACATCATTTTGTTTCTTTTGAACAATTTTGACTTCAGGAATTTTCTTAACTAAAACTTGCTCGAAATTAAACTCATTTTAGGCTGAAAAATGAAAATGTTTCTTTTTGAAAATGCTGAAACAGGGTGTTTTGGTGTCTGTAATTCTTAAGGGGGTTTGTTTGCAGGGGAGAAAGGGTGAGTTAATAAAAAAAAAATATAGAAATATTTTGAACAAAGTCAATCAGTATAATTCCATAAAAGTCAAAAAAGTTTTATTTAAAACATACTGCCCTGTTGTACTGCTGAGAAGGTGCTGGAGAGGCTGGAAAAGGTAAGCCAGAATGTGAGGCCTAACAAAAGCTGCTGAGAGACTCATCTGGAATTTCTCCTGATGATGGCTGAAGGGCACATGCCTTCAAATCTTGACTGGAAGGGGCAACACGTGCAAGCAAGATAAGCAAGGAAATAAGCATGTACAAGATCAATCAAATACAAGAATGCAAAGACTTCACTTTTTCCTACTTCATTCCCATGCTAGAATTTTAAAAGAGATTATAGCAATTTATGTTCTGTGTAATACACATGATGGAATTCCCCCAAAGAAAATAATTTTTGGAAGGATTTTGAAAGACTTAAAAATTTTAGATTAATAACCAGATTCCTGTTCCAAATATTATTACAATACATTTACCAAGCTATAACCTACACTCTAATAGCTGTTCCTAAGTTTTACAATGACCTCAAAGGATATACTGGAACTGAAAGCATTTCATTATCCCAGTCTCTGAGCACCATAAGGAAAAAGCGTATCAGCAGAGTAACTAGACAAGAAAAAACAGACCTGTGTCCTCCCTTCCTTTTCTCCCCAGCCACAGGTAGTACAGGGTCATCCAGAGTCAGCTCAAAATTTGTGTTACAGGAAGCATAGCTCCGGTAAGTGATGAACCTTCAGTAATTATCTGATGATAATGGCTGAAAAGTTCCTGTCTCTCTCTCTCTCTCTCTTTTTTTTTTTCCCCTTAACAACTTCAAACCTAATTGCCACATTCCCCAGAATCTGAAAGAGTGATCTTAGAAGAACTACTGAGAGAATCAGGAAGTGTATTTTTTTAAAACACTTATCTGTTCCCCAAATGTGGCTATATTACCAGTCATGTCTGTTTAATAAAGAGTTGCAACAGTGCAATTTTGCCATCTGGCAGGGTGCTATTCAGTAAGAATTAAGGTTGCCACTAAAACCAGTCATGGAGCTGGAATGATCCCCTATTCCTCTCTTTGAGGTGGGAAACATTAAACAGGAAACCACAGCCCTCGCACACCGTTCCTACCTACATTGGGGCTTTGGCAACACCGAAAGGACTGCTGGTGCATCATTGTTGCAGGGAGCCCCAGCTGGGCATCCAGGACAGCAGGATCGAGCACCTCAGTGTATCCCACTATCAGATCTTCTCCATCCTCACCCGGAGAGGGAGCAGGCTGGACAGTGAATGGTTGCTGTTCTCATGAAATGTATGTTTTCTGGTCTCTGGGACAGGCTGTACAGTGCCACATGCTGATACCCAGCCAGACTGGAGGTAGCCTGGAGCCTAGAAGTAGCCTTCTTGATGTCATATCCTTCTTGAGTTAACTTACTGGTTTTCAGATCACGAAGCCACTGTGATTATCACACTGCTGTCCTGCTCCTGCTTGCCAAACTGTCTCCTGCAAAGCTGGGTCAGCTGTCTCTGTGTGATACAAGACTGTGCTCTATCAACATGGTCTTTAATACCAGTGGGTGCTCACCATTTCCAGCTAGCACCTGTCAACCAATTCTTATCCCACTCCTGCAAGCTTCTCTCCTGCAAGCAGTGTCACATCTCCAGTTATTGTCACATCTCTCAAAATAGTATGTCATCTGCTTTGTCTCTTAAAGTCCAGTTCCTAAATAAGGCATGAGCACTAGAGGAGGATCTGTTTTCATTTGAAAACAGTAAAGTTTTTCTCTCTTGTGACTAAGGAGAACGTTTTTTAAAAATGACCCAAGAGAAACCCCAATGCTCAAAACTATCCAAAAAACAAACAAACAAACAAACAACAACAACAACAACAAAAACAGCCCCAACTGAGTCCATGGTTTTTGAATACAAAGGACAAGTTGGTACTTCTTGACTGAAAAGTACAATTTACTTGGTCACCTTTCAGCCTCTGCTCTGTCACAACAAAGGGAGACCACCTCCCATTGAGCAGTTTAAGTACACACCTTCATCAATCACAAAATGCATGCTGATTTGGTGTGCTTAAGGAGAAAGGCCTGTTCAGAAGCAAGTGACTTATTGCAGTTCTGTACACACAAGAGCTGCGCTTGTTGTAATTAAGGTTCAAAATCAGCATTTAAATCAGCCTGGAAAATTTATTGGTTTGTATCCTGGAGATAACTGTACTGTTTCCAGGCATTTCTAATATGCCAGCCAGACTTCGGTCTGCTGATGTGATGAGCTGGTCCATCTCCCGAGCTCACAGGTCCCTGTCAACCCAGGAACCTTTCAGGCCCTTTTCCCCACATACTGCTTCATCACTTCAGACCCAAACAACACGAAATTCTTAATCCACACAGGCTACAGAGACACAGAAACCATCCTGTCTGATGCAGCACCCCCAGTCCCTTCCTACTTCCAAGGGGATAAGCTCCCATTTTCATGTCCCTTCCCAAAAGTCCAGCAGACAAAACAAGAAGGCTGGACTGTGCTTTCCAGAATTTTCTAAAATCTTTTACTTTTTTTGGAACTGAATAGATTTAGCAAACCTACATTGCAGCTATCATAAGCATATGAAGCAGCTTTCTACTGCTGAAAAGGAGTCTTCTGGTGCAAACATTTTACGGTAAATCTTGAAGTTTCTGTTCAGATTACATTCCTGTGAAGAGAATGGCAATCTGGTTATAGGATTCTCGAATTCACAGTTACATCAATAAAGTATTTGCCTGACTCTTTCTTAGTTTTGCATCTTGCTATCTTTATTTGCTCTTCTATAGTCCTGTCTTATTTACAGTAGTAACAGGGAAAAAGGAAAATCAGACTAAAAATAAAGATATCAGATTCCTTGTATCTCAATTTATATGCTGGCTTGAAAACCCTTTGAAATCTGAGGGATTTTAAAAATCTAAATAATGCCAAACCAATTGTTCTTCATAGTTTAACAAAAAATTTCATGCATTTTATTGCACTCAGATTTCACATTGTTTGTAAACCAGAGCAGGATATGTGCTTAGCAAACTGAAAGCATAGGTAACGTTTTCCAAATTTCCAGTCACATAAGCTGAGAATCTAAACCATTTCTGCAAAATGTCTGTCGTTGATCTTGTTTGTTGTAAGAGAATGAGACACTGAGCTCTTCCAAGGACTCTGCACATCCACATGCAGGGGTGCAGTCACCTCTTGCAGCCCATGCAGCCAGAAGCTTCAGAACAAGGAGGAAATCACAGCAGGACCTTGACATGGGAAATACTGAGAGTGTTCACTGTATTAATAATGTAATTTATGAAAGGTCTCACAGAAAATACATGGAAGAGACAAGGGAGTAGCCTCCTATCAGTTGTTTATATCTCATTCTAATTAGTAGATGCTGCTGTCTCCCTCTACGTGGTATGTGATCCCGGCTGATTGATACATTTGTTAGTGCTTGTACCTTGTTTCTTTTGTCTTCTGCTTTCTCACGGCAAGGTTCAAAACAAAACTTTTGACTTAGAGCTGGTGTTTGAAGTAGAATTAAAACAACTAATGCTTCTTCACACATTTCATAAAGGAAAAAAGCCAGGTTTGCCACAAATAGGAGTGAAAGAACATATGTAGGTAGTCATTGGCTCTATAGAAAGCCATACTGTAAAAAAAAAAAAAAAAAAAAANNNAAAAAAAAAAAAAAAAAAAAAAAGGAAATCTATATATACCCTTACATATCTTACAGTCTGAGGCAAAGGAAAGGCTCTGCCTCTTTCTGCCTAGCTCTGCATAAAACTCTTGCTGAAGAAGAAACTGCATGATGGATGAACAGAGAAAATCTAAACAAAGGAATGTGTGTGTGTGTATATATATTTATATGTGCTTAGTCTTACACTTTTGGAGCTTGGTCAGTGATACTGTAAAATTGAGCTTACTTGTTTGTGTAGATACAGCAGGAACGCCACAGCAGACCCTGCATGTGCCCAGCTCATGCGATGCTGCAATGCTCAGCAAGTAAGCGGACAATTTTTATCTCAGCCAGTCTTCTGCGATGTGCTGCTCCCATTATCACCTCATCCATACCAAAGGAAAGGGATCCAAGAGGCTCTTGGCTTCTGTTTTATCTCTGAAAAGTTTGGGAGGAGTTTAGTTCCACAAGCTCAAAAACTGCAGAAAGGACACACTCTGATAGCATACACAAGAGCAGCAAGAGCATTAAACTGCATCAGTACCAGACACATGCGGAATAGATGAAGGAATACTTTTTAGTCGACCATGATGGGGCTGCTGATGGCAGCTATAGACAAGATACTCTAAACATCTGGCTTTTTTAGACCCTCAGATTCACTGGCTTCGTTGAAGGCTTAGAAGTGAACGTGGATGTTGCCAGTGCTGATGTAGGAGAGGACTGGCCAACCTGGAGACATTTGACTCATCTACAAACAATATGCAATGGGCCTAATCATAATATGCAGAAATGGGGCTAATGGCCCTGTCTACACGCAGCTGAGAGTGAGGAGAAAGCTTGGAACCACTCCTGGAAGAGTTGTGAAACACCCAACCAGGGCTGCAGGCTGAGCCCTAGGCTGTGCCCAGTGTTGGAAAACACAGACTTGTTTGGAAAAGGATGTGTGAAGACAAGATTAGTTACTGAAGCAAAGGTGGGAGGAACGAGGATGAAATGATAGGAACCCGGGCCTGTTTCCAAAGCCATGTAGTGTGAGAAAGGCGGTTCTCTGAGAGGACCACCCTGGGGTTGGTGTGTTGAGCAGGAGAAGCAGATGTGCTTTTAAATACCCATTCACTGCCAAAACCCTTAAGTAAAGGTAGAAAGTATCTTCCTGTCACATTACTTCTAGATGACAGGGTTGGGGAAGGGACCTCAGTGACATTCTGCCCTCAGTGCCAAAATGCCAAATGAGTGCTTAGCCTATGCATTTCCGTATGTTTCTAGTATACCAGGAAACCCAACACCACTGGGACTCCGTCTACACAGGACAAACTGAATTCATGCTCTGTGAGAGAGAAGGATATCTCAATGTATTGGAGAGGGGGCATGATGTATAATAAGACTTGCAAATCTTTGCAGATTTAAAGCCTGCTTTGCTGTAAACGTGAGGGACTGCATGGGGTTTTGTTGTTTCAGGTACTATCACACAGTTCGCTGCTGCATGCATTTGTACTGACCTATGCATACCAGAGCTTTGCCTTGCTCGTTTCATTGTCTCTGAGGCTTGGCTTTCCCGCGGATATTGAAAATACCATCCTTTGGTGGACATCAAAATCATTCCTACATCTCATCCTCCTCTGTGCAGGGACCGCTGCCCACTTTCTTCCAGTCTGTGCTAAACGATTTTATGCCATTCTGTTCCCTGCTGTCCCCAGGTGTGGTTCTGCCCCAGCACGGGTTGCCTGCATGCTGCCATCTGAGGTGACATGAGTGGGAGCTGCTTTCAGCTCCATTCACTGCAGATCTCATGTTACAAATGCTTCCTCATGAATGCTTCCACCATAGTCATAACAATCTCTGTAATATCAAGTGTATAATGATCTGATAATAGCATTTCACAGTTTATATGAAATAGGACTACCACCGACTGTACTGAAAAATTCTGAAAAACCTCGTACCTGTAGATGAGGTCATCTTCTTGGAGAAATCAATGGAAAAATGCTTCAAGAAGAATAATGAACATGTCATTGTCACCTTAAATTCTGTTTCTCAGGTGATAGGCTTTAGAAGTGGAAATGCCAAATTCCTCTCTGCCACAACAGCTGAAAGGAAATACACAGCAAAACATGGAGAATTATCAGTGCTGATTGCTGCAGGGTTACAGACTCTGGTAATTAAATATAGCCTCAGTATGTAGTTTTATTAGAAGGGAATAAAAGCTCTTTTGAATTGTAAAGCTTTGACCTAGGCAGCCCAGCTAATCAGTCATATTTGTATACTTTTCAGCAAGGAGAGTGCAACACTTCAATCTTCCAAGTTGATTTTTAAGAAGAAAAAAAAAAAACCAAAAAAATGAAAAATCTAATCCCACGGGGAGCTGGTTAAAATAAACCTAAACAATGAGACGCAAGTGTCATCACCAGCTCTTCCCTGTCCGGATAGAGCATGGGACAGGTGTATTCCATTTACTTGCTGCATGCTTAGCAGAAAACCATCATTTTTACTAGCAGTACTTTATAAGTTTAAGCTAAAGACCACGTGTCAGAGAGGCAGCTGAAAAGTCTTGGATGAAAGCTAGGTAAATGCCAAGCTGGCCCAAAAGATGTGAAATTGTGCCACAGCTTTCAAATTATTTTATCTGCAGATAGTTCTAATATTTTTGAAATGCAGTTATTTGCAAAGAAGTGGTGTTTTGTATCACAGGGCAGAACCTGCAGTTTAATGGTAAAATGATGGAAAAGGTCCAAAGAAGCTTTGCTCTTCTTCTCATATTCTACTGCTTTCTACGATTTTTATTCAGAATGAACAGGACCAGAATCTCCCAGAAATGTTTTGGCTGGTCATGCAGCAAACTTCTTTTCCTTTGTTTCTTTTTATGCAGTTGTCCCCTAATTGAGACACAGCTAGTAAGTTGTGTAAGATACATGGGGCAGGTGTGCACACAACCCCTAGGCAAGAAGGGAGGAAGACAAAAGTTTTGAAAAAGCTCTTTTTCCTGCAGCAACAGGAAGATGTGTTGTATTTTGGGAGCATGCATCCCATTGCTGCCTCCAAAAAACTTAGTGGCTGGCAGCTGATCTGTGATAAGGCACAATGGTGAAAGGAATGATGATGGCTTGTGTGGTAGAGGAAGCATGCGCTGTCCCAAATGGTGCTTAAGGAGAGCCATAAATGTCCCTCTAAACAGTGGCAATTTTGCCTCTACTGAACACATGTGGGTGCTGGGCCCTCTCTTCTGAAGGATAAAAAAAGATTAGCCAAAACTTCTGTGAAAGTGGATTAAACAATTGCATTTTTTTCCAACAATAGAAGTGGGTTAAAAGTAAACCTAGAAGCCATTACTATAGCTCTGCTGATGGGTGGTAACCATTAAAATATGTTGTACATAAAATGCATGTGGTGATCATATGCCAAAGTACTTATTGAATTTGGCAGGTAAGTTATCCCATTCCTTGTCACTACTCCATTCCACAGTTAGTCAATGATTTTGCCGCTACAATTACAAATATTTACAGGACTGTCTGCAAAGGTCTCCATTACCAAGCCACAGAGACTTTGCTGCTTATTCAGACTGTCTGAGCTGCTGCAGAGCAAGAGCAGTGCAGCTGTGCTCCAAGGGCATTGTTGCTTACTAACAGCTTTCTGAGCAGTGCTTAAAGAGTTACGTTTGACCTGAAATATCCTGACTGTTTGGAGCATCCAGATGTCAGGTACCTGAGCCTAGGCAGCTAGACTTTGAGGAGAGGGGCTGCTCTCAGTTTTCAAGCATGTATTCTCTGTCTTATTGTAGCAGAAGGAGTGATCAGGACTGCTCATACCAATATGGGAGCTGACAGAAATAGGAAGAGTTTTCCCAAAGCACTGAAGTCATTTTGCTAGTTGCCTATTTCTTTGTGCTATTTTTTGTCACTGTTGCTTTGATTTTTTTATCCAAGAAAAAGCAAAAGTTACCAAAGCAGGTGTGGTGGTTTTACCCAGCTGAGCAGCAGAACTCCACCACAACCTCTCACTCACTCCCCCTCCTCAAAGGAACAGGGGGAGAAAGTACGATGGACAAGGGCTCAAGGGTTGAGATAAGGATGAGAAGATTGCTCACCAATTACCATCATGGGCAAAACAGACTGAGCATAGGGAGATTAATATAATTTATTACTATCACTAGCAGACTAGAGCAGTGAGAAACTAAAAGCAAACTGAAAACACCTTCCCTCCATCCACCCTCTTCTACCTCCTCCCCCCGAGCGGTGCAGGGGAACGGGGAATGGGGGCTGCGGTCAGCCCATATCACTGCGTCTCCGCCGCTCCTTCGTGGTCACTCTCTGCCCCTGCTCCAGCGTGGGGTCCCCCCACGGGATGCCGTCCTTCCCGAACGGGTCCTGNTCCTCCACAGGCTGCAGCGTGGAGATCTGCTCCATGTGGTACCCCATGGGCTGCAGGGGGACAGCCTGCTCCACCATGGGCCTCACCACGGGCCGCAGGGAAACTTCTGCTCCGGCGCCTGGAGCACCTTCTGCCCTCCTTCTTCACTGACCTGGGTGTCTGCAGGGCTGTTCCTCACTCCTCTCACTCTCAGCTGCTGTTGTGCAGCAGTTTCTTCCCTTTCTTAAATCTGCTCTCCCAGAGGCACAACCAGCATCACTCATGGGCTCAGCTCTGGCCAGCGGTGTGTCCCTTTTGGAGTCGGCTGGAGCTGGCTCTGATCTGACATGGGGCAGCTCCTGGAATCTTCTCACAGAAGCCACCCCTGTGGCCCCCCACTACCAAACCTTTACCACGTAAACCCAATATAGCAGGTGGGAAGGGGGAGGTAGGAAGTGGAGTATACTGCTTGTGAATTGGGAATAGATAACTTGTTTTTTCTGCTTTCAGCCCTGGTTCTTACCTTGCTTGGATGTTTTCTGTTTCTAGTTTTCATTACATATTAGTCAGCTGGTCCAATATTTTGATGTACTTGTTTACAGATAGATTTTAACTGTGAACTATGTGTTCTATTCCTTGTATAATGTGTAAGTATCTAATGTAGCTGAAGCCATCAGGGCTTACAAATGAAATTTTAAGATGCATCTTTCCCATATATATTTGATAGGCTTTTAGACAGTGACCTTCAAATGTAAAGCTTCTGTTCTTCAAATCTTAATCTCCAAGCAGCGATAAAAGCTCTGAATTAAATGTAGCTGTGCATTTGGGGGACTTTTTCAAATGCAAGCCTTTAAAAGTGTTTGGATAATGCATGAGCAGTTGTAGGAAGACTTTCCATGGGCAGACCTTGATTTGCAAAAGAATTGGTTGCAATGATTTTGAAAAGACACTTGATAAGGACTAGGCGATTGTATGGAAATAGGCTTCATCTAGCTGTAATGCATGCAATATTCAAGAAGTGCAGGTAGGAATTTTTATTAGTGTGTCTTCATTTCTGGCTTCTTGTTGCTGGGAAAGAGCCCAGCTCTGTGAGATGGTAGAGAAAGGGTATGTTAATCTTCTCAGCTTTCATTACCAAGTGACCCATGGCTGACACAGCATCAGCTAAACACTGTGAAAGAGGGGATATCAAAGGAAGTACATGTCATTTCAAGGGATTATTAATTATGCTTAAACTAGGGCTTGAGTGATCAAGAATATTTCTATAAGTTTCTGTTTAGAAGACTAAATGTCTTTGAGGGTATCAAATCTTTGTATTTTCAAGATCACAGCATCAAGTTGTTAGCTGAAACTGGTAATGTCTTGCCAGGGAACTACACAAGATGCTGAGGAATGCTAACAGATGTTTCATTTCATAGAAAGCTCTTACCATGTAAGTTAAAATAAATAAGGTGGGAAATCAAGTATTTGTGCCAGCTGTGTTCCTTTGTTTGTCTGAGCATTGCCTACTTCTTCAAGTAAACCTCCAAGCTTGAAAACCCTATAAGAATATCGCTGGTGGGACAGTCTTACTCTGGAAGCATAACTTGACACCAGCTGTGGTCCAGCTCTGTTCCAGAAAGGGAATGGACCATGTCCCAAGACTGGAGGTCTCCCAAGAGGTGTCTCAAGACTACTATTACAGTCAGATTCATCTTCCACCCAACCTGGTGAAGCACCTGGAGGCTGCACCGGGCTGTGCAGACTTCCAGACACCTCGGCACGCCAGCTCTCTAGTGTGGGCTTAGCTTGGAAGCTGCCTGGCCCACCAGGACGGGCCAGCCACCAGCTGCCCGCAGGCCCTGCTACTGCCAGCGGGTTGCTGCCTGCCCACCCCTGCTGTGGAGGGAAAGGGTGAGAAAGGCTTGAGAAGGGAGCACATGAGAGTTGAAGCCTGTGTGAGTCTGCTTCTCTGATTCAACGTCTTTGTATCCAACCAAAACCCCGCAATACTGGGAAGTCTATGCTGTGATGAATGGCCTGAGGCCCAAAGAAAGATTGCAGAGGGAAATGAAGGTGCCCAGTGATGCTTCAGAGAAAGGGGACACCTTTTACCTCCTCTTGCTTTTTTACTGGCCAAAACCTATGATGCTTCTCTGCCCAATCTCCATCCCCCTTAAGCCCTTCCTACCTGGATGCTCTTTAGGCAAAATGTGAATTTCGAACTTGGTTTAAATCCCTTTCATTTTTATTTAAAACCTTTGTTCCCCACAATGACCACACATTATTTCAGAAACAACAGCAAAGTATTAAAGCCAAGCAAAGTTTAATATCATTTTTCTATTAATATCTGATTTTTTATTTTCTAACAGGCATGACCAATCTTATAGAATCTCAGAGTTGCAAGCATAATTGATGTAGGGATAAGAGCAAACTACTCCAAAACTTGCCTTCTTGTTTTAAAGACACTGAGTTAATTAGAGAGATATTCTTGTTAGTGGTGATTCATTAAAAGATCCTTTATGCATCTGAAATGTTAATTCCAGTGGAAATGAACTAGGGGACTCAAATTATTAATTGACACGAGTTTAATAGTTTTTTTTTTTTAATTAGATGCTTTATTAGCAGAAATAATACCAAAGCTGCAGTGACTGCCGTTAAACTTTTAACGGTTTGACCACAGAGAGTTGGATTCCCTGATCACATTACTACTGCCATCATATTGCGATTCCCAGGATGCATTCAAATTGCAGTAACTACCTTTTAAAGGGCATTTTTTGCAGCCTGTGATTAGCAGGGCAAGGTGCTCTGTAAGAAATGTTGGGGAGTGAATCTGGAACAGAGATGAGAAAGCCAGTGGGCACAGAGGCAATGCACTGTTAATCAAATTTTACATAAGGCATATGTGGCTTATGGACACAGAAAGAGAAGCTGAGAAGGCTGGGTCTGCACAGCCTGAAGAAGAAAAGGCTCAGGGGAGATCTCATAGCTCCCCGCTGGCAGGGTGTAAAGGAGACAGACTCTTCTTAGAAGTGAAGAGTAATGGGATGAGAGATGATGGCCACAAGATGGAATGAGCAAAAATCCTGGAATAGGAGCCCAGAGATGTTATGGGATTTCCATCCTTGGAGATACTCAAAATTCAGCCAGCCATGTCACTGAGCATCCTGCTGTAGCTGGACCCGCTCTGAGTGGGGGCTGCACCAGGTGGCCTATACAGGTCCCGCCCAGCCTGCAGTAGCCTGTGGTGCCATGGTTTATACAGCAGACCTGGCAATGACAGTGTGGGGAGAAGAGCCCAGCAGGTTTCTCCAGTGCTTCCAAACCATGACAGTAACCAAAGAGACAGATACTGTATTTATGTCCCAAAGGGCAGACTTATTTTTGGTGACAAACAAGAGAGGTCCCAGCCACAAAGATCTAGTGAGTACCTGCTTGGGGACTGCACATTACACTATATTCTGCCATGCCTTTTAAAAATTAATTACATGCTCAGTCAAAGGTACATGTTTGTTAACCTGTGACAGTCCCTGCCTGTCTCTGCTGATGTTTAAACTTCTGATTCTTGAATGTGCAGACAATGGGCTTACAACCATGTCAGCCCAATGGCAAATCCTGGAAAACAACTGCAAAAGGCAGTGAACTTTTCTTCACTTAAGACTCACAGATTCAGGAGCAGTGACACCATTTCAGTCCCTGTGGCCTTGGAAAAAATTGGCAAAGTCTAAGAAAACACTCCTGTAATGAAGTATTGAATGTGATGTGCTCAGCGATGAGGTTTGATGTATTGCAAACGTATTCCTGGTAGTTTACACCTTCTCTGCTGCTGAATCAGAAAAATCAATCCATGTAAGCCAGGGATTCTGCATCTGTCCTCAAGGATCTTCTTATTTTCAGCTTTCTGAAATGCACATTAAAACAGGAGCTTATTAACAGCAAAACAAAACAAAACCAAAAGCACATAGTTTGTTATTGTTATATCACTCAGCCAGTTTTCACGTATGTTACCACCATCCTCTGTTACAAGATAGGGCACCAGCGGACACTGCATATGGCTGTGTTAAGGGCAGGCAGGGGCAAAGAATAGGTTTAACTTCTATCTTTAATGGATGATTTAAATAGGTTCAGAGGCTAAAGAGAGAATGCCTCAACTCTTTTATAACACATAACAGGATACAAGATTGAAAGACGGAAAACTGCCCCAAAGGAAAAACTCATATCCCAGTGGATTATTTTCCTCCCAGTTGAAAAACTGTGGTCTAATGAAGTAACAGATGCAGATGGTTTCATTCAAAACGAAGCCAGGATATGCAATTAGTAAAGGAGAAACGATGTTCATTTCCAAACTGACACAAATGTTGGAAGGGGTTTTTTGTTTTGTTTTGTTTTGTTTTTGTTTTCTGTAGTGCTGTGCATTTTGGGGATTGCAGCTCTTGGCTTTCTCAGGTGAGCTGAGTGAGATACCTCAGAGGGTCATGGCAAGGGGAGGGTTCAGTCCCTGGGTGATGAGGTTGGAGGGGATCTTCCAGGCGGTTCTGAAGGCTTTCTGCACTTCAGCACACACCATTGCTTGGGACTGGGAGGAAAAAGTCTGGCAGGGCAGTGTAACAATCCCTCCCTGTGGTGGTTTTACCCGGCTAAACAGCCAACCTCCACCACAACCGCTCGCTCACTCCCCCTCCTCAAAGAAACAGGGAGAGAAAATATGATGGACCAGGGCTTATGGGTTGAGATAAGGACAAGAA
>VXAL01008624.1:30438-43039 GCA_013399475.1 Chauna torquata
TGGGTGTCTGCAGGGCTGTTCCTCACTCCTCTCACTCCCAGCTGCTGTCGCACAGCAGTTTTTTCCCCTTCTTAAATCTGCTCTCCCAGAGGCACAAACAACATCGCTCACTGGCTCAGCTCTGGCCAGCAGCGGGTCCCTTCTGGAGCCGGCTGGAGCTGGCTCTGATCTGACATGGGGCAGCTCCTGGGCTCTGCTCACAGAAGCCACCCCTGTGGCCCCCCTGCTACCAAACCTTTACCATGTAAACCCAATACACTCCCACACTGCCCCTCCTGAGCCTTGATGCTAGCCTGCCCTCAGCCAGCGGCACGGGCTCCCCGCATGGCAAGACCTAGGTTTACAGCGCAGATGTGCAGTGCTTGGACCCCAGACTGGAGGGCATATGGCTACAGGCAGGGGGGGGCAGCTGCGGTTGGCACTGCCATGGGGCAGCTACAAGCATTTGCGTGGCCTCAGGGTGTGCCGGTGACGATGTTCAGGGCTGGCAAACCTCTGTTATTGCTCTTTCTTTTCTGTCTTATCCATTGCCACAGGTGCTTTTTCTCTGGTCCCCAAATCCTGTGTTTGCCTGTGGGCAGGAGCTTGGCTCTTGTGCTCTCTTCTTCACCTTCAGAGATCGCCTTATCTTCTACTGTGACGGCCTTACCTGAATACACTCCCTGTAATGGCACGATAACAAAACCAACATGGGGATTAGCTGGTTAAATCCCACTAAGCCCTGGGTAATGGTGCACATGGGACTCAGACAATATATACTTTTACTTAACGTTTATCGCTCTCGGTGTGCCTTATGTGGCAGTCCAAGTATTACATTTTGCTTTTATCTCCAAGAATATTTTTTGCAACAGCCAACCTTGGGCATTGGACTGAAACTAGCAGCTGAGGAAATTATTTGCCAATATAGTAAAAAGCTTTTTCTACACCACTAGTTAGCAAAGGAATTGATTCAGTCAGTCTGGGAAAAGTTTTCATAGACTGGCATCAGGAGCTAAAGCTTAAGTCTCGTCTGGTATTTTTCCACTAAGACTTCTGAACTCGGAGAATTCCATTTGCTGATCATTTTACCAGAAAATTATCACTTCTGAAGGAAAGTTATTTACTCTGACTGCTGTATAAGCAGTGGCAGTGGGGACCAGGTGCACACGAGCTATGAAAGACTGCCATCTCCTGGGCCCAGGGCGGCTCAGGGGAATCTCTTTTGCAGGTCTTGGCACGCACGCACTGAAGGCAGCTGTGCAAAAGCCATTGTGCAATTAGTGGATAATGCTGATTCTAGAAGTGGAAGGAGGGTAATTTGTTAATGTCGTCATTTAGTAGCGTGTTAGCTGGGCAGATAAGCTCTAAGACTGTTTAATTTAGAAAATAAGAAACACTGTGTTAATACTGCATAAGCCCGAAGAATTGCAACAATTACAATGCTCATACAGCTGCCGTGTTAGGGAGATATGTTGAACTGCAGGTGTGCAGGGTGGTTTGCACATAACCCAGCAGCCCACAAGCACTATTAAATGCCTGCAGCACCACCACCAACCAAGATGCAGGGAAATCAGGTGCCTGAAGCTTCCTTTGGGGCTTTTGGTTTGTTTGTTTGTTTGTTTATTTATTTTTGGAAGATGCTCTCTTCATTTCTACTAGTTGATGACTTCCTTCCTCTTCACGTGGCTCAGATGCCCTTTTTCAAGTAAAAAGACACAGAGATCCGCTTACCCTCCTGTTAAGACTCCCCAGGTGACTGAGCCAAGGTGGGGAGGAGGAAAGTCCCAAGGAAATCTGTGTTTTCGTGACTCGCAAGAAACAGCTGGGATCCACTGCCCTGTGCCCTAGTGCACACTGCCATACTGGTGTAAAACAGTTGACATTTTAACCCCAGCCTTAAGGAAAAAAATCTACATATATATATATATGTATATATATATTATTTAGTGAGTCCCAGTCAGTGAGCAATTTCCAGGGCAGTTAAGCTATACTTTGTTCTGCCCATAGCTTGCCCACTTTAGCTTGATGAGGGTGAGCTGTTTTCTGCCCTCATCATGCCTAAATGATGGTGTGCTTCCCCTCTTTGCAATTAGACAAGTCATTATGACGAACTACGGTCACCTGCATAAACTGTATTTGATGTCCAGTAAGCACAGTTACCTATGTTTTATGCCTCAAAATCCATTTCCATCACAGTTGGAACAGTTATTTTCTTATTTCCTTGGACTAAATTCAATTTTCTCTTTCCTCTTCTTTATCTGCCTTTGCAATAGAGAAAGAATTGCAGGGGATTTCGGTTTTGCCGCCTTCTGTCTTTGAGTTTTCCAAGACTTGCCCTTACAAATGATGAAAGGTCTTAATTTATTTGTTCTTTTTTTTTCCTGCTGCTGTTTTTTCTTTTTCATTTTCTCAGACTTCTCCTATCTTTTTAAGATGCATGAAGTAGAAAATAATCTGATAGACCTGTGTGTGAGATGGGTTTGATAGCAACCTGTGAAGACTCTTCCATGTTTCTGATGTTATCCTGTCTCTTCATTATGAAAATCAATTACAGTTCATGTTTTCTGCTATGGTTAGCATTCAGCTTATGTACATAATGCTGAGGACTCTAAATTCACACTCTGAGCTCTACCCTACATGTTCCAGAAATGCCAGTGAAACAAATCATGGAGTATTTTATTCTTAGAAGTATAAAACTGGTGGAGATAAACCATTATTAAAGTATTGTCTTTTGAATATGTGGTAATGACTAGTAATAAAAATATGTGTATATATATTCATCAGTATATATTAGATATATGTTTTGAGTACAGTCTGATTGAAATTTGCCAGGACAGATGTAAAATGTCTTTGCACTTTCAATACTGAAAGTAGTTTCAAAATAACTCTATAGTTAGGGGAACATCCTGTTCCTGTCAAAACAACTGGCGGGATCCTTGATTTCAACAGGACAATATTTCAGTTCATTCCTGAACTATACCAAGAAGTCAACAGCATTTCCAGTCCCATACCTCACAGCCAATGTTCTGTTCCTAATTAAATCTATTTGGGTTTCTCAGCCTAAGACCTCTCAAACATTGTCCACTCTTGCAGTACTATGTTACATGCACTTGCTCCCACCCTTTTATTCTTCTGAGAGTGATGCAGATGTCTGGATAAAATAATACAGGAAGTAAGTTAACTAATACTGATGAAATGCATCAGAGTTAGGTTCCTAAAAGCCTATAGAGATTTGATCTATTGTGTCTTACAATGTGCCATTTCTCTCTTAATTTGTCTCTAAAATATATTGCTCTGTAGAGATATTAGCATTGTTAGTGACTTTTTAGAGGTTTGTAATAAAAACTTTAAGATTGGTGTGAATGCAGTATGAGTGAAAAGCTTTGTGTTTAAGCAGTGGAAGAAGCAGTGGAACAAGGATTTATAAAAAGTCCTGTAATGATAACAAAGGACACATTGGCACAGTGCTCCCAAGGCACCCTTTGCAGCAGTAAAATGGAGGCATGTGTTGTTATTCCAAGCCCAGAAGACCTGCATTATGGAAAAACCACAGCCCAGCTGACTCTCCAGCACACCCTGCATCCTAACAACAGAAGGATGACACCAGCATGGCACCATATTGCATATAACCTATATCATATATGCCTTTTGTCAGCCTACCAGGAAATAGACAGAGTTTCCAAACAAGGAAAAACAGACAACGGACAGCAACCTGGCCTAAGAATTACAGACCTGAAGTCAGAATGGTGCTCAGGCTAGGGACCGTTCCATAACAGCTGTCAAGAGGAACCCCAAAGACTGACTCCTGTGGACCAGAGTCCTGCCCTCTGGGTGCAGACCACTTGTGTACATATGTCTTGGTGCTCGTGTGTATGAGGATGCGAGGAGTGAGTCAATAAATGTATGACTGCTCAGAGTCAACCTATTTAGGGATCTTGTAAACAGAAATCATCTTCCCTTCAACACCATCTTACATTGAGTTTTTTACACAATTATCTCTGTAGCTTGTAACATCTTTCATGCTGGTGTAGATGGTTACCAAGCATACCAGATAGTGAAGAGTCAGCCCAAGACTGAAGGTAGTAATCAGGGCATCTGAAGAAACTCTGGTTTTGTTCACTTTCTGGGTGCTGTTAGCTCAGGAAAGTGCCTGTACAGATTCATCTGGATATGGTAGCCTTCCACAGTGTGACCTGAGGGTGCTGCAGAGCAGTAGAGAAGTAGGTGTTACCTTGTCTCCAGGGGTTGTCATGGTGGAGAATCCTGTGATAAAGCAGGGAGAACGGTGAAGAGTGTAGGTACACTCAAAGCTGTTTGTTAAATCAAATACCAAGAAACATGGAGGAAACGTAGGACCCGAGAGAATGGCAATAGAATCTGAGGGAATGGCATGAAACTGCGACAGGGGAGGTTCAGGTTAGGAAAAGGTTCTTCACTGAGAGGGTGGTCGGGCACTGGAACAGGCTCCCCAGGGCAGTGGTCACGGCACCGAGCCTGCCGGAGTTCAAGAAGCATTTGGACAATAATCTCAGACACAGGGTCTGATTTTTGGGTGGTCCTGTGTGGAGCTGGGAGTGGTAATCGATGATCCTTGTGGGTTCCTTCTAACTCAGTATATTCTATGGTTCAATGAAAAGAGAGGAGATGAAGTTGTAAATATGTGATAGAGGACACAGAGAATGATAAGGAGATAGAGGAGGCGGGAAGTCCTAAGATACAAGCAAATATATCACATGAAGAAGATAAAACATGCAAAGCCTATCACAGGAAAGAGAGAAATCACCTAGTGTAATCTGTGATAGCAAATCAGTACAACTGAGAAGAAGAAAGAATAAGGAGACCATAAGAAAACATAAACATCATACGAATAACGTAAAAAGTGTAGTTCATGGCCAATTTATGAAGCTTATCCATTTCACAGGAAACTAGGCAAAAGAAAATAGAGAATAACATCTCACCCTGTGTAGATGTCTCATTATAATGTCTCACCAATCGTTAGAGGGTGTTGGAGGTTTTATGCATTCACTGCCATTGAATTATGAGGCTGAGCTGACTGTTTTTGAATGGAGAGAAGGAGAACCAAAATCAGAAGTCTGGCTGACTTGCTCTTTAAAATACATTACAACTCTGTGAGGGAGGGGAAGAATTTTGATCTCTGAAGGGTCTGGGTTGACAAATCTATGGTTTTACGTTCACTGGTGTAATGAACTAGTGCAAGATTAATACTTTATCCAAACAAAGTAAATGGCTGAGGCAGGCGGCAGGTCCCACAGCTCTCAGTTGGCCAGACTCAAGCTACAGATGGGTAGGCATTAACAAGGAGGAGGACCAGAAGGCTTCCCCTCAGCATATCAGCCCCTTTCTGTCGCATCTCATAGCACCAGGACAGGCAGAAAGCAAAGCTAGCGCAGGCATCAGACAGCATCTCCTGCACCTGGACAAGCTCAGAAAGGGGCACCATGGCATGTGGCATCAGCTTCCTCCCATTCTGTGGGAGCCGATGCTGGCAGCTCCCCAGAACTTCACAGATATGCAGACTTTTTACAAAAGCTCCCATAAGACTGGGAGGTGGCCATGTACCTGCCTTCCTGCCAGCTCCCCTGAAGGACTTCTCAAGTGTCTTAGCTTCTGTATCGTCAGTCCTGGGGTTCCCAGGCTGTGTCCTGATTAGCTAGTACCTGGGGAGATATCTAGCAGGAGACAGGATGTAGGTCTCCATGGACCAGCAGATGGTCTGGGAGCACTGAGGTTCCTGGAGGTCATCAGCCTTCTAGTTTCCTTGTGATGTAACCACCTGGGGTCTTCAGCTTTGCTCGTCTAGGATCAAGCCTGTTTCAAAAGTAAACATTTTCTCAGAATTAACTTCTATATTCTTCTAACGAAACATTTCTTTAAAAAGTTTTCCAGTTCAGAACAAAGTGTCAACAAAAGGTCTGCCTTTTAACTAGCTCCAGCTAGAGATGTCAAGCCGGCTAACCACGTTCACATGCTTGCAGTGTCTGACTGAATGGTTTTGTTATTGCCATGTTGCAATCTTATTCAAGTCAAATGGGAACAAAGGGTTAGTTCTCATTAATTTTTCAGCAAGGTAGGTTACTTTCTATGGCAGTCTTGTACTTTGTCCCCACAGAGTTGTTCTATTCATTCCTTTCTGTGATTCATTCACACTCTGTATGAAGATCAATATGATGGTGATATTGGCTACTTTGTCTGAAACAAAGTTGCTTCCTTTGAACACAAAAATCATTTTTTTTCATAGTGGACTCAAGGCACACTTGGGAAAGCCGATCCAAATTAACAGTGAGTATAAAATTAAATTGGAATTTAAGTTGGTTAAGTGTAATCAGCCATTCTCATACTGGGGTGATGCCCTCATTCCCCAGTATGGAAATGAAGCAATTACTGCACAGAAGCAAATCTTCAGAGCTTGAGGACTGCAGAGGTAAACTTCATTAAACACCAGTTGACTCTTTCTCAAAACGAAGGAGGTACATCTCCCACTGCCCAAAGTAATGGCACACAGAGTGCCTCAGCTAGGCTCACGAACCAGAAGCAATATTGCTGCACTCCTACAGCTTTTTGCCTGTGCTAACTGATGCTGCTTCTCAGTGAAGCCAATCATCTGGGGCAGAGTACCGTTCTGGTACATATCTTCCATCACCCAAGTTAGCTTGGATACCCTGACGTACCACTGTATTGCCTGCAGTGCTGAGAGACCTAAAGTAGAATTAATTTAGTTTAGTATAATACATTTTCAAAGTGACTTAACTAAGTCCATTGGGACCACTTTCATCCTGAAAGAAGAATATTTGCATAGGGATTTACTGAAATTGAACTGAATTTGCATGAACATTTGAAAGGAAAACTTTCATAGGTGGTCTCTGCTAAAGGAAAATAACACACCTCCTTTTCTTTGGAGTGGAGAAAGATGGAAAAATATGTTGGAGTGGATTTAAAATGTACAGCCTCTACCTGTCTGTCTGCTTCTAACTCCCCCTTCCCTCCAAAGCCAGAGGAAAAAAAAAACAAAAAACTGAGACTTTCTGAGATGAAAACAAGTCTGGTGCGATGAGGGGTAAAAAGTTCAGGGCTTTCAGGTTTTGCAGTTCACACCTTTGACAAGAATGTACCTTCTGCTATTCAGCTTGCACATTATACATATTACTTTCTTTTGCCTGTAGGAACAAAGGACAGAGTAGATGTTGAGGGTTGAGGAAGGCAGAAGGCAGAGATTTATAGGCATGCTCAAGAGAGCAGCTATTGATCCCCACAGAGTGCTGGACATACTCCTTCCAGTCCTCCTCCTCCGTTTAAGTAACTGTCATAGGCACCAAGCTTCGTATAGAGATTTAAAACTAATTCAAAGGGCTATGTGGTGGGGAAAGAGGAAGATAAGCCACTCAGGGCTCAGACTGCTACCTGGAAGGCTGGAGTGATTTTACAGGCCTTCACTGACAATTTCCACAGCTAGCACGCCCAGAAAAAAACTGGGTGAGAGGCACTGTAGCATCTAGGCAAGAATCTCAAACTTGCACAAAAACAGCTCCATATGCAGTATTTTTTTCTCAAAGTTTTTGCCCTTCAGTTTTGGCAGATAAATCCTGGCTTTTTCTTTTCTGTTAAGACTTCTTGTAACGTTGAGAGGAGGGTGAGAGAGGAGGCAAGAAGAATCAGCATGAAGCTAATAAAAGTGGAATACGTTGTCTACCTGGGGGCAGTGAATAAAAATAAAGATGCTCTCCTGGTAGGAGATGGAAACCATTTCCTGCCAGTCTACAAAGGACTGAGGTGGAGGGTTAGTGGTGCTGAATATTGACCCACGGGAAAAAAAGAGCCCCCTCCAGCTACCACAAACTAGCACTTCTCCTGCCAGAAGCAGATAACAGAAAAAAATGCAGTGCTCAAATAACCCCTAAAATGATACCTGTTATAATCCCTTTTGCCCCTTTAATGTAGTCAATGGAAGAAATTGTTTGGAATTGTGATGATAAAAACGTTCAGACTAGATTGAGTTCTCCATAAAAGTTTACAATTTACAACTAACTTCAGCTGCAAAATGCAAACACCCAACTCTTTCCTTTTGCATCACTTTGCCTCTTTCTCTCCCTGCCTCTGTGCTTGTCTTTAGGATATACTGGTGGATGTCTAGAGGGAATTCTTCTAGGTGCATGTATATGCACCTAGAACACCTTCAAGCTCAACCAAGTCCATTGTCTGAGAAGGACCGGGGCAGAGTTCCAAATAGTACAATAATAACCAGTGATTTATGGAGGAGTGATGGAAAGCTCAGTAAAGATGCAGAATCAGGTGACATAATTGGTGTGGACATTGAATGAGGGAAAGGGATTAAAAGGGTCGGTACATGAAAGATGATGCTAGGAGATGGAAATATGCATGACTGAATCTTTACCAGTGTAAGAAATCCTATTATTGTTCAATGTAGATCAACAAAAGGAAGCTGAATTGCTTTTGTTAAAATATTTGCCTCCAAAAAGAGGTTATGTTTCCTACTCAGAGAGCGCAGTATGCAAACTTAGTGAAGCATTTTTCCAGAATGGCTTCTCATCAGAAAACATTCAGATTTTGCAAAAAAGTTAACCTTTTAATGAAAAAGCTAAAACATCAAAGTAAACTTTCATTGAGAGACTAGTTGGGATCCATTTTATAGAAGGAGACATTCCCACTCAGTAGTTTCATTATCAGAGAGGAGACCTATGTGCCGATATCTGGAAATGCTGTGTGCCTCGCCATTCTCCTGTACCTCAAGAGAAAGCTCTTTCCTTTAGTTCTCTTTTGGGTAGAGGTCCTCTGATTGTTTTGTTGTTGTTGTTGTTGTTTGTTTTTGTTTGTTTGTTTATTTGTTTTGTCTGAACAGTTCCCTCATTGCCTAAGGCACAAATGTAAAGAAACCCACAGGCCCCAAATTGAAACTGAATCACAAGCAATTGTTTTTTATTTGTAACAGCTGCAGTTCCTTAAGAGATCAGTTTAAGGGATCACTGAAACACTTGCTACCATTTTGGGTCATGTTAGTTGAAGAAGCAGAAACCTATTCCATGTAGATTCAAATGCTTCCATCTCTCTTTTTAAAGCTCTGGGTTTGCTCCTCTCTTTTTTACTGCAGCAAGGCTAGCTCTTGGCTACTTCCAGTCTACTGCACATTCCTCTCTTTTCCTTTCAAAAGCTGACCATTATCTGTGTACTTATTGAATAGCACCACCAAGAGTGTTATGCAGGGCGCAGCAGTCCCTTCCTATGTAAACATGCCTCATTCACCCATCACTGAATTCCATCTCCTGAATCATCCAGACAAAGGTCACGATATAAATGAGCTCCTTCATCCACGAAAAGCTCTGCCTGTACATTCTGTGTTGTGCTACGCACCGTAACCATATCTCCCGCTGACAACCAATGTTTTCATAACCTGATAAAAGCATTCTGCATTTGCTGTGACAGTGTGCCCTGGCCGTAACAACATGTTGCCAGCCTTGGCAGCACCCTTGACCAGACCAAACAAGTATGAGGTCAGGAGTCTGGGAACACTACTTATGTTTCCTACACCACAGGGGATGCAGTTAATGATGCAGCATGGACATGGAAGCTAAATAACCTGTCATGTAACTAACACTTCTCCTCTAGCAGCAAGATCTCTCCTGTCCAAGCATATGAACCAGTTACTGATTTCTGAATCTGGTCCTAGGATCATGGCTGAGCTCTCAGGTATGGGTAAGTTTTCCCTTTGTGGTTTCTGTTGGCCAACAGCGTGCCCAACAAAAATGACCTTCAGAGATGGGAGGGTCATGGAGACCTCAAGAGACCTACAATGGTTAGTGTCTACTCTGCACTTTTGATGCCTTCCCAACCTCTTCCTCTCCCTGGAAAACAAAGAGAAACATCTCATATACGTTGTCATGGCTTTGGCTGGGTCAGAGTTAATTTTCTTCACAGAGGCTCACACAGTGCTGTGTTTTGGATTTTTGATGAAAATAGTGGTGAAGTTTTTGGTTGTTGCAGAGCAGTGTTTACATANCTGTTGATTGAAATAATGAAAGAGAGGACCAGAACCAAACTTCTGAGTCCCTGAACCTGTTTTCATGCAGAGGCTCTGATCTGCAGATTCCAATGCCCATCTTGAAATTTAGTTGCTGAGCTTAAATAAGGGGCATAATATTTCTGCCCTAATAGATATTTTCTTCTTTTGCATTTCTTCAAAATATTGTGTATCCCTGATTTTATATATCTACCTTTTTCCTTTTAGAATTGCTTTCATGTCCATTCTTTAGGCACATCCTTTTCAAAAATTTTCTGCATATCATTGTAACACCTGAATTTGCCAAATCATACCATTGTTGCATTAGTCTTCATTTATCTTTTGAAATGCATGATTAGATTGTAAAATTATTTTTTCATGACATGAAGGCTAGTCTCTGTGGGGTGAGCCAATTCCTCAACTAATATTTGGGAGTCAGCACAGAACTAATACACTCCAAACACGTTAAAATTATGTGGGTAACAAAATTATTTCCTTTCTAGCACTATTTGCAATTACCGGTCATTTAATCTCCAGATTTTCCTATGTACACAGAAGTCTTTAAAATCCGAGAAAGATACCAATAATATGGAAAACAATTTTGAAATTCTGCAATGTGATCATCAGTTAGAAAGATATTTCATGTGTGTTCTTCCAGGTGGGGTTGACAGAGTTCCTCTAGTTATAAACATATTTATTTACATATTGTAAAACCTTCCAGTGAACCTTAACCGCTATTTGGAATAATTATTATGTTATTACTCAAAGTTTATTTCATATCTGAAATAAGAATACAACCAAATAGTTAAAAAAATAATTAAAAAAACTTTTCTAAGGCTGTACTTGCTACATGAGCACTAAAACTGCTCAGAGCTGAATTAAAACAAATACAAACCAGAGAAGTGAAGAAAAATTAGAACAGAAAGCTCTAAACTAATTTTAAAAACTCCATTAGGAAAGTAGTCTGGGAAAAGCCAGAGGGGCCTCATGTCTGTTGTCAATGATAAGAGGAATGGAGTATATTGAGAACAAGAAAGATTATATAGTGGAAGGTAGAGAGGCAGCTTGAGGGGTAGGAAACTCATTTATTCACTAACAACAGTGTGCAATGATTATAAAATACAAGCACGATTATTTTTCCAATAAGCTGTGTTATCAGTAGTATAACACTTCACATGAATCGCAGGTCATTAAAATATCACACCCCCTCATTGCACGATAGCTCAAATCTTTCCCACTTTCCACTAGTGCTGTTATAAGTCAACTTTCATGACAGCTGCAAAATAAGCTTTAGCTAAGATCGGAAGAGCATGCCACCGATGCATGCATGCACATGTACTCGTGCACACACGTACACACATAGCACTTTGGCAAGTATTTATAGCGGCCCTGGCTTTTAATTAAGAATGAAGAATGCTTGAGAGATTGGGCCACAATCTGCCTGTCACATCCATTTCTCAACCTTATTGTCAACACACTAGATATTAACCAGAAGTACTAAGCAGGCAGAACCTGGCTCCTCATGTTGTCTATGCTGAATTTTCAATGGAATACAAAATAACAACAATGTAAGAACCATTTCCAGCTGCCTCCCAGGGTGAAATTACATGACCGAAAAATCACTGCAAGCTGGGTCTTATAGACCCACCAGTGACTCCGTACCCCTTGAAAATGATCGACACAGGACGGACTTGCCTTCTTCTGATCAACCCGCTACCACTGGTAGCATCATCGTCTCAACAAATTCATTCGCCATAAAGGACGAAAGTTAAAGGGGTGCCTGAAGATACCAATTCTCAACAGGGGCATGTACATTCCTCCAAACCATTTAATATGATAAATGAGAGAATCCCAAGTAACAGAAAGAGCGAAGTTGCGTATAGCCTCGTGTGTTTGGTTTTTTGTTCACAATTGTAATGAAGTAAACAATGTGCAATTGCAATCAAGTACTTACCCCCTCACTTTGCTGGACTAACTAGGCCTAGTAGTCGAAGTCATGCTGAAGTGAAGAATAAAAGTTGTGAAATGATTTAGAAGGCCTCAGGCCCGCTGTTCCTGGGGAAGGGAGTACCTATTTCCGTGAAACCACAGGCGTTTTCACTACGTGCCTGCTCCACCATGCTGCAGTGATCAGTTTCAGGGACTCGGGACATCAGGTCTCAGATCAGAGGAGACAAATCTCTCTGCTCTTCAGTGGCACTGGATTTTGAGCGGACAGCTTACAAGTCTGGTTACACCTATGCCCTGACACAAGCACTGAGATACAACTTACGGGGAAGATAAAGAGGTTTCAAGGAAAACTTGCTCAAACTTGCCACTGTGACTTGTGGAAATCAATATTTCTTGGGGAAATGTCACTTTTTACTGACTTCTAGTTTCAAAGGTAAACAATGAGAAGAGAATTGAAGATATCAGAATAAAAGTCTCAGTTTGGGTTTTAAATTGTTTGTCCTTCAAAAGTTCTTACCAATTTTTACCAACAAGATTCACCATAGCAAAAAAATTTAACTTTAAACACTTTAAACTTGAACTGCTTTGAAATATTTATCACAAAACATTTATCTAATGGAAATGTATTTTTGGTGATGAAGG
>VXAL01008624.1:43089-61973 GCA_013399475.1 Chauna torquata
TTTTGAGGGGTAGGGGGGATGCATGACAGCATTTGGAGATAGCAAAGAATGAGAAAGGCAGTGTTCTGTCACGTCTGGTTTTCCAGGGGAAGGACAGACAGTGCAGTGAAGTTTGTTTATTTGAGTGCAGAACTGAGTCCAAGGCTTCACTGTATTTCCTATTGATCTCCCACATAAAACAACTTCAGGTGCCATTCCAGGGCACTTATCAATGCCATGGACTTCAGTGGTAATGGACAGAGCAAACATGCTCTATTTAAAGACTGACCTTGGTCATGGATGCATAGGAGGTAGAACTAGAGTCACAGCCAGTTCTTCCTTCCAGCTGTGAATTCAGCTGTTTCTGAGAGAGCTCTTAATAATTCTGGAGGTATTTCAGCTTTCATGAAACTTACAAAACCTTTCTAAAAAGTCCTTTTAACTAAAGTAACATCATAATGTAATTAGTGGCATTTTGATACAGTCATTTGAAAGTGAGACTGTTAAAATATCTGCAAGCAATTATCACATCTGAAGGAATATCACACTGTAAACCAGAATGAGATAAGTATTATAGTGAAATCATTTAAATAACAGATGCAATGACAAGTATTTTCTCCCATCTTATCCAGAAGTCTATAAAAACTGTATGCTCTTCAGTATGTAATGAATTTTTACTGCATCAATCACAGAATCACAGAATCACAGAATCACAAGGTTGGAAAGGACCTTCAAGATCATCTAGTCCAACCGTCATCCTATCACCAATACTACCCACTAAGCTACTAAACCATATCTTGTGGCACCTTGTCCAGGCGCCTCTTAAAAACCGCAAGGGTCGGTGACTCCACCACCTCCCTGGTCAGGCCGTTCCAGTGCCTGACCACTCTCTGAGAGAAAAAGTTTTTCCTGATATCTAATCTAAACCTCCCCAGGCGCAACTTGCGGCCGTTAGCTCGAGTCCTATCATTAGTTACCTGAAAGAAGAGGCCGAAACACTTTCTAATCAATTGGGGTTGCATGATTTATCTATTTGATATGCCCTTCAGTGTTATAATGCAGAGCAGTCCTTTAAAATAACCTGAAACAATGCAAACTTCCTACTTATGTTATATTTAGGAAATTTAATTCTATTTGTTGCCCTCCCCACCTCTCACATGCCTGCGTTCACAATGTAGAAGAGTTTACTTATTTGAGCTTGTGGAAGGAATGGATTGGAAAGGCATATCATTACTTTTATTTGAGACTCTTATAAAATAAATGTTTTACTCGCATAGGAATATTTGTATTAATATTGAGTCCAGGGAACCTTGATTAAAATAGATTTGAAAGGATATATTAGTTTACCCACTGATAAAAACTAAACTTGGAAGTGCCTCGACTGATCCATTTTTAAAATGTTAGTACATCTTTAAATTACAGTTGTTTAAGGCTTCAGAGTATACTGGTCAATAAAGATCGATCTCTATGAGCATTAGAAATAAACATTTCAAAATTCTCATCATTATTCTGTTTTTTTTTGTCAGGTTAAATGAATATTTCAAACAGGAAAGAGTAAAAGGTTAATTTGGACAAATGTTGGGCCTCACCTCCCCTTTTTTTCCTCTTGCACAAGTGTGAATTGTGCATCCTGGCTGAAGCCAATCCAGCTATGCTAGAGCAAAGATGTTCTAAGTAAAGGTCCTCACAGAGGACAGCATGCTTTTGGGGCTGGGGAGTGGGCTGTGGCACACACCAGAATTTCTAGATCCTGTTGTCTTTGGGCAAGATTCAACAGCTTTTCTAGAAAATACAGGTTTTCCAAATATGTCTCATATCCTTTTCAGGACTGACAAAAAACAAGTTTTGGTGCAAAATTTCCGTGTCCATTTTTGCTAAGGATGAGGCAAGAATACTCCCTGCATTTAAGAGTTGAGCTCCTAGAAATGGAAAAAGCCCCAAAGGTCACTTCCATCAAATTGATAAAATGTCACTGTCATCTTGTTTTGCTACTCACACTCGGCACGTTTCTTTTGTTCAGTATTGATGTCCTTCTCCAGGAGACTTGTGTATAAAGCTCCATGTGTCTACGTTAAATGATATCCCGCACACCTATGGTGGACAATGAATATATTGCAATTACTTGGCAATAACAGATCTATTTTTAAAAAGGCAGGGGACTTCCCCTAGGATCTGGTCCTAGCAAAATTCTGAAAGTTCAGTAGAGACCAAGAGACTCTGCAGAGAAGATTAGCATTCAGGGAAATGAAGACAGAGGATGGTGCTTAGCTTTTCTTACATCTACAGGCTATACTGAAAGTGATTAATGGGAAACCATGCTGACCTTCTATATTTATCCCCTTCTGCTCTTCATTTTCCCCAGAGACTAGGCAGATAATTACTTCAAATGACTTGGGAATAGAGCCATGAAAGGCTTTTAGTACTTAAATCTTGCCTAAGTCTAAAGCTGTGATTCTTTAAACCCCATCGTATCTGGTGCTGAAAGCATGGAAGCACATAAACATATTTAGTGCAGCATCCGTATGAATCCAAGTTAGATTCAAGTATTCCAAGTAGAAATAATGTTCCCAATCTTTCAATGCCCAGATCCCCCTCTCTTGGCCCACACTTACATCCTTCTGGCACTCACAAGCTAGATATCTCTCTGTCTGTGCTGGTGAAAAAGCCCAATCCTCCAGATATCCTCCATATCCATGTCAGCTCAGGATTGTCACAGCACAGTGCAGTGATGGTCACCCCAGATGGAGAGACTGCATGCAGGACCTGTGTTCAACTGGCTCAGCCTAGTCCTTCCCCTCCAAAAACAGTGCTCTAAACACCAGGTGGTGCACCTGCTCAGGCTTGCTGAACATGGAAGAGTTTCAATGGGCATGTCTCCCCTCATGTCCAAAGCATGCCTTGCATTGCAAAATAGCCCATAACTTTGTGATTAGGACACTCTGCTAGAAAAACAGAACAAAACAAAACAAAATAAAAAAAAAAAAAAAAAAAAAAAACCTTTGAATTTCCTTAGTCTTATTGCCTTGGAGAAAAGGAGTAAGGCTTGATGATCCCAAGTGAGATCTTATGGCAAATCTTGGCTAAGCATGTATTTGGGGAGAAGGAAGGAGTGAAGAGGTGGGTTCAATGTGCAATTGCCAGGCAGGGACTTGTGGCCAAGGTGCCTACACCACATTGGCATGGGGTTTAAGATCTGTTTCTGTTCTCTGTGCTTCTGAGTGGTGACAGTAAATGTCTCATTGTTCAACATACTGGTTCCTGAATATCCGTTCTGAGACCCCTCGTTTCTCCTCTTCTCTGCTTTGTGGAGTAGTAGACCCCATTCTGGCATCTAAAAAGTCAGGTACCAGAGCATGATGACCTGTTGAACCCTCATTTTCTCATGGTTTTCATTTTTGGCATTTTCACAAAATGGGAACTGAGATGGAGACATAAGCTGCATTTACCCATGACCTTGGATGCAACTTGGTTGAAGGTTATCTAATAAAACATAATCTCTAATGAACACAGGCTTACAAAGCATTGGCCTACTGTGATTGTTTAACTAGATAAGGAAAAGATAAAAAAGGACTTTTCTGAGTCTAAACAAAGTTAGGGAAAAAAAAAAAAAAGAAAGATTATCCCTTGTATGGTGGTTCAAAAAAAAAAAAAAAAAAAAAATTACATTTCATCTTTAGGATGACTACACAAAAATAGGAAACTTACTTTCAAATTCAGTGCATATTGCCAGGTACTTCTGAAGACCTTCCACGGCTTTGTGTCCTCATAACCAAAGGAACCACCATGGCAGACTACAAAACAGATGGTGCGGGAGGGGAGAGAGGTGGGGAAGGCGCTATGTGGTGGCACCTGCTGAGTTTTCCACAGGTAAATTTACCTGCTGTCTGCCTAGAGACATTTGACCCTTTTGAACAAAAAGCCCAGGAGTAACTACTTCTCATATTGAACACGGGGTAGCTCTTACCATGGAGAAAACCTTGCTAAACCTTGTGAGCCTCTGCCAAGTGCTGACAGCACATGTACCAGCACCAAGGTGGCACCGAGTTCAGGATGACTCCCCTGAACTGGAAATAGAGGTTTCACAGTGTGTGCAGTGAGGGGAAGGCACCTGTTTTGCCTGGAGTGGCATGGCATGTGTTACAAGGTGCTCATCACCTGGGAAGCTGGAAAGCCACTCTTTCTTCTGTGAGCAACCATTGCTCAACAAGTGTCTGGTTCCTCGTAATGTGCTTTGGTGGCAGGGAAAAAAAGGGCATCACAAAGCCAGCCAAAAAAAAAAGGAAGAGATTCAGACAACCCCAAGTGCAATGTTCTCTGCCAAACTTTTCCAACTAACACGCAGCTGAATGAATTCACACATGGATTCATCCACTTAATAAAGCAAGTAGCTCTCCATGCTCCTTCACAGGGGATTATTGAAGGGCAGACTGTTGTTGATAATGATGACAGTCTAATTAGGCAAGCACAAAAATCACGGTGGTTCAGAGTGAAAAATCCCATCCCCAGATCAAGAGGAAGTGGGAGAACTTCTCTAGTTTGACTGCGGGTCAGCCCTTGATGTACCTTAAAAAACCCAGATCCCTGCTGGAAGCCGTGCCGCAGAGCGGATTGGACTCGCCCTGCGGAGTGCACTTCTGTTTTTCTGCGCTGACTCGAGCAGCTTCCCACGGATGGCCTGATCCAGAGTGTGCCCCACGACTGGTGTTCCCACACTGCTGCGAAGTGCTGAGCCTGAACAACCCCCCCGTTAGCGGTGTGGAAGATGCCCATGTGCAGAGCCACGCAGCCACTCTGCACCCAGGGAGGGGATGGCTCCTCACCTGGCAGGAACGCGCATGTCCCTGCATCCATGCGTCCCCACATACACTGCTGTGCTGGTCTGGATGCAAGGAGCCGTTGGTGCTGGGACTAGGGATATGAAGAGGTTTTCCTCGGGGAAAAATGCTCCTTTTTCCCTGACCTCCACCTCCGTGAGTTAATATAATCCTGGTAAAACACGGTTCTGTGGATGGACACTAGCCATTGAATTGGCCATGAATTACAAGATGAATTGCTGAGATCAAAAGCACCAGTGTAATTTTGTAATCTTAACTTTGCGTATATGTAATACGATCCAATATTCGCTGGGATGCTCCCTTTCTAGAAGCCTCCCTGCCTGTTTAGCCTGGAGCAGACATCCAGAAGGCTGTGTCCTCCCTCTGCTCTTGCTGTTTGCCCGTGAGAGTGGGGAAAGAGGGGTGTGAGTAGCCCTGCCACCCTAAGGCCATGGAGGCAATGGTCATTGGCAGAACGTACAAAGCTCAGTGGCGTTGTCCACAGTGCCTGTTAACGGTGGACAGAAGCAGTGCTGGGAGGGGAGCCCGTCACATGAGCAGCCACAGCCAGCCCTTCCTGGGATGCTCTGGGCTGCCTGGCCGCTCTCCCTGTCCACCAGGGACAGGGACGTGGGAGGGTGCTTCGGGTATGTCCTGCTCGTCAGAGATGAACTCTGTGAGAAGCCTCATTCAGAGCAATAGCAACAGAACCATACCTGGCAGGAAAATCAAGTGGTCATGACCAGAGTTTTGTAAGCAAATGCTGCTTGCTTTAAACAAACACCACCAAAATCATCAGAAAGAGACTTCTCTTTTCCTTGTTCTCCTGTATCTGAGTGTCTGTCAAAGAGTTTTCTCATTCTGGCTGAATGACAGGACTTGCACACAATCCTTAGTGATGCTCATCCGTAAAGGCAAGGCTGGGCAGAGCAGCAAATACGGAAAAAATCAGAGCTGCAACTCACAGCATTGTTATGGCATAGTTAGCCTGGGAAGGTGGTGGAGCTGAGGCTGCAGTTTGGTGTGTCATCCCTGAGGTCAGAGATCACTTTCCTTCTGAGCACACACTATTGATTGCTCCTCACCCCTTTCAGTCCCAGCATCTTAAATAAGTGTTTTGCATTGGTTACTAAAACGAGTAATTGGTAGTTTCTAGAAAGGGCGGGTTGCCTTAGGAAAACAGATTCTTCTGAAAGCAAAAGCTAGGCAAATTCAACTTCAAACTGAAGTGCAATTAATCGTCACTGAGGGATTGTAGCAACTCAGCTAGAGATGTGGCAGATTCCCTGATGTTTGAGTTCTTTTTCCTTTGATTTCAAATCTCTCTGGAATGGACAATTTAGTGAAACCTAGTCAAGATTTTTCTTGCAGGAATTATTGAGCAAATGCTCAATATGGCTTGTAAAGGTAAATGGCCATAGAAGTTCTTTTGTTTGTTTAAAAATTTCTCTTTTTTTGAAAACTATGCATGCTATCCCACCAAAAAAATATATATATTTTGCAGATCAGAGGATCATGTTAGTAAGGGGATATTTCTCCACCAGGGCTGAGTACGATGTGTGTATACAGTTGGTGAGATCAGAATTGCAGACACAGATGTGTAAAGAACTCCACGCACTCATGCACTCTTGCTTCACTTGTTAGCCTGTGCTAAATGTGGTTTTCAGCCTTTTTTGATCTGCTGACCCTTAAATACTTCTGAGTAAGCCTATCTCTAGTGTACTGCTGCTTTCTGAGAAATGATTTGCTGTTCCTAATTGCCATTTCTGTATGCTATAGAAATAGATTTGGGAATGGATTTATGGATCTGAGAGTCCTATAAACCACTGCATTGAATGGCTTTTTCCTGATCCCACGGCTGTTCTGAATTCATGCACCGTTATCCTTCTACTACCCTCTTTAGTCTTCAGCACACATCCACATTTGCCCACCTGCTATAAATTTCATTCAAATCCTGTTGGTTTCTCTAAAGTCCCAGAGCATTACTCACATCACAGAGAATGGTTTGTACAGAGAAAGAAAAAGTAACATGTTCAAATAAGCCTAAAGAAAGTAAGATCAGTTCATTTTATTCTAGTTATAGGAAAATGCACTGTTAAACCTGCTTGTCCCATTTCGTATGTCTCATTTCCTAACTCTGACAGACCTAGTGGGCACTCAGGATACTTCATTGCCACATTGTCTGTCTGTCTGATACAAACAAAAAATATAGGTGCTAATGACTTTTCAGGCTTAGTGTAACCCCTCCCAAGAGAGTGAGGCTCCCCTACTGTCCTCTGCCTCATGCCTGGTTATTTATATCTGTGTGGGCAGTTGATATTTAAGGTGGCCAAGACATAGTAAAAGCATAAAGCAATTAAAACAAATGTTTCATGTCTCCTTCCTAGGTTTGTTCACACAGCCAATATTTAGTGAAGCTTAGTGTTATCTGACAGCCCTTCAACTTTCCTCTAATTAACTTGCAGCACTTCGAAAAAACCTTTTGAACACAGTGGGGCTGTCTGTGAATGCAGTGCTTTGCATGCCACTTCAGAAGACATTGACCTTCCTAGCATGGCTGTGAGGCCAGTTCTTTAGTTTCTTTCCCCACTAATTGCTCTTTCCCTTGGGAGCTGTATGAGTGCTTTTTCATAACTAGAAACTTTATTGTACTTTCATGAGAAGACATAGAAGGGTAGTTTATACTCTCTAGAATTCAGAATATCAGTGTGTAGTTTTATCAGTCCAAATTCCTTGTTTTCACCAGCTACAAGTCACATTCTCCCTTCCAAATTGTGGCCAAAATAGTGAGGAATGTCCTCAAAACCAAGCTGGAGTCTCTGGGATCCTCCTTTTTCCCAAATGCGTGTCCCTCTCCCCTCCAAATAGAGCTGAATGACAAACCTTTGGATAATAGTTTGAGAGGTGCCAGAAGAACACCAATTCCTACTATAAAAGGCAAGTTCACTAATTATCGACCAAAATGCCAAATGTCATATATTGAAATCCTGCTTTAGTTCACCCAGATTTAACACTTTGTCCCCATGACAATGGGCAGGTATGAAACAAGCCATGTTCTCTTTTCCTCCCTTCAGTCCCTCATCTTCTGTCACGGACTAGCTGATACATTCAAGGATTTACATCCCCTGAGATGGGAGGGTGAGCCCAGGTCACCCTTATCCTCAAAGGTGGCTGTAAAGGAGTACTGTGCTGGATAAAAGGGAAGAACCTTTATCCCTGCTTCACCATAACCTATGTAAAAAGCCTGCGCATTAACAGAAGGATCATTTAGATGAGACTACACCCAAAAGGTGTCTGCAGAGGAATCATTTTTCTTCTTTCTTTTAGTGGGCTCTTCTCTTTGAATTTTGCATATGGAGCAGAGAGAAAAAAAAATACGATGAGGAAATGCAGATGCAGAGTGCGACTGATTTTCACCAGCTGAAGACTATGCTCATTCTTACCAATTACTTATTTTTTAACTTCAAAAGTAATTATAATTATATACATATCTGAGAAAGTGTGGGTGCCCAAGAAACTACATACTTTCCCAGCATGTGCTACTTGCTGTAACAGATAGATGAGGCTGACTGTAAAGCTACTGTTCAGTTAATGACTTGTTAGCTATCAGTTATCAGCCATGATTCTCTTCAATACAGCTTAAAAAACACCCTCAAAACTAGCTATAATGTGACAGAAAAGGAGCCATGGTGATAGTTCTTGCACAGTTGCCTGAAACACGTCTGACAACACAATTACCATAGCAAAAATACTTAAGTTTTGTCAGTCCATGATGCGCTAATGTACAGTATAGACCTGTAGCTCGTGCATTTGTGCTGTAAAAACCCTTCACAAATATTTGCAGGTTCTTTCTGCAGTTCTTCCCATCTCGTATTAGGACATTAGTTAATAATCCAAGTTTGTACAGCTTTGCTGAAGATGTCCCATAGAGCAATTCATCCTAGCTTGCCAGCTGTGTTTGGCACTGGAAAACTCAAATTCAGTTCTTGAGCATACAGATGTTTTTCTGAAGACTTTTCACAACCTTCTGTACCATTAATACACAGCATTTCTTTTCAGCTCCTCTTTTGGCTCCTCAGAGTATGCTTTTCCAGGGAAATACTATTAGTCATTCAGTAGTTATAATTGCTATTAGTATTCCCATTTAATACATTCTCAAGCTTTGAATATTTTTTTTCCTCTAGAAATTGTTTTGCCACACAGTAGGACCCTTTTTCTTTGTCTCTCCTTCTTTGTTTCTTTTTGTGAGTGGACATTGTCTCACAACTTTGTTGGAGGTTACACTTTCCCCTTTGACTTCACAGACGAAGATTCACTTGCAGGGTGAGAAAGCTAAGAAGGGACAGAGGACTATATCCTGGATTAATGAGGTGAAATCCTGGAAAGAGAAACAGGTTTGATAGGAAAGAAGGTTTCCTAATACTTAGGTCTATTGACTCATGGAAAGGTCTCCAAAGAACAGGAAAAAAAGCCTTGATAAATGATACATTTTAAACAATTTAGAAGTAGAGCATGCTGGGATTTTTTCTGATGAAAGGCAAAATGTGAACCACTTGAAGGCAGGATTTTTCACAGAAGTGCATCAGCTATATTTGATAGGTTGGGGTTTCTATTCAAACAAGGGTGGAGAAAATGTACTATCAACCTCCTAAAGGTCAAAAAAATTATAATTGGAGTGCTCATCTATGCTGTGAAAGTCAGATCACATCTTCTATAAGTACTAGATATTGGTACAGAGTTAAATGAGGCTGGAAGCAGAGAAGACACTGGAGTACTTCAACCTGAGGCTGGCGAAATCAGTGTGAGAGATTAATGGTAAGTCCTTGTCTGCGTCAGGCAGAGCAGGGACTTGAATCACAGAATCACAATATGGCTGACGTAGGAAGAGACCTCTGGAGGACATTTGGTCCAACACCTCTGCTCAAGCAGGGGCACCCAGAGCAGGCTGCTCAGGACCAGGTCCAGCCAGCTCCTGAACGACCTCCAAGGAGAAAGACTCCACAACCTCTCTGGACAACCTGTGCCAGTGCTCCATCACCCGCACAGTAAAGAAGGGCTTCCTGATGTTCAGAGGAAACCTCCTGTGTTCCAGTTTGTGCCCATTGCCTCTTTTTCTGGCACTGGACACCAATGAAAAGAGCCTGGCTCTGTCTTCTTTGCGCATTCCCTTCAGGTATTAATGTACACTGATAAAATTCCCTGGATCTCCCCCTTGGGTGTCCCACCCCCCAGGCAATGGGAAGTCTGGGAAAGGTCTTGTCCTCTCTTCCGTTTTTTCCACATCAGAAGGTTCTCATTTTTGTTTCATCCTGCTGTGGAAATTTTGGAATTGCCAAGCCTTTGTGTAACAGGCAATCATTTTCCCACTGAACCAGCCTCAGGCCAGAACACTAGCAATACCACAGGAGCACTGCCATTAGCAAGAGCGGAAAAGTGTTTCTCTAAAGCTGTTTGCTGCCTTTAAAATTTGTATTTCAGATGTTGCTGTTCCAGCTTGCTACAGCTTCTCTAATGCCCCAGTAGAAAGGTTTCTTGTAGGGAAGAGGGTTTTCATCTAACTTTTGAGAAAAGTTCTTGGAAGATTTTCTGGCTATCCCACAGGGATGAGTTTGACAGAGACCAGCTGTGGTGGTTTTACCCAGCTGAGCAGCAGAACTCCACCACAACCACTCGCTCACTCCCCCTCCTCCAAGGAACAGGGGGAGAAAATATGATGGACAAGGGCTCAAGGGTTGAGATAAGGATGAGAAGGTTGTTCTCCAATTACCTTCATGGGCAAAACGGACTCAGCATAGGGAGATTAATATAATTTATTACTATCGCTAGCAGACTAGAGCAGTGAGAAACTAAAAGCAAACTAAAAACACCTTCCCCCCCCCCACCCTCTNCTCCACGGGCTGCAGCGTGGAGATCTGCTCCATGTGGTACCCCATGGGCTGCAGGGGGACAGCCTGCTCCACCATGGCCTCACCACGGGCCTCAGGGGAACTTCTGCTCTGATGCCTGGAGCACCTCCTGCCCTCCTTCTTCACTGACCTGGGTGTCTGCAGGGCTGTTTCTCTCACAGTTCCTCACTCCTCTCACTCTCAGCTGCTGTTGCACAGTGTTTTTTCCATTTCTTAAATCTGCTTTCCCAGAGGCACAACCAGCGTCACTCACGGGCTCAGCTCTGGCCAGCAGCGGGTCCCTTCTGGAGCCGGCTGGAGCTGGCTTTAATCTGACATGGGGCAGCTCCTGGGCTCTGCTCACAGAGGCCACCCCTATGGCCCCCCTGCTACCAAACCTTTACCACGTAAACCCAATACACCAACAAAGAAACATCCAAGTTTTAGTGCACTCCTTGTTTTCAAGACTGCAAGGAAAATTATCTCCACAGCAGTGGGATACATGTGCTTCCTCCAAGAGCACCAACCTGACCATATGAGCATGTGTGGAGCCTGGGAGCAAAAGGGTGGGCCAAAGGATCAGAAAGGGCAAACACTGCTTAAACTAGGACCTCTGCTACATATTTTAAGGTAATGCTGTTTTCCACAGAAGTGTTTGGCCTCAGATACTGTTCCAGAGATTTTGAAGGCTTTATCTTGTTCTCAGACAAGAAACCAGATTATTGAGACTAAAAATTAAAGCAAATGAGTTGTCATGAGACAGGATCCCAAGAAACTCTTGTGGAGAGCAGAGGATCCTTCAGAAGTGCTGAAATAGAGTAACTAATAAGCTGTCATCTATGCCCAATTGCATTCTGTATAGAAAACTAGTAACATAATAAAAATTGTTAGCTTGTCTGAAGACATTTATAACCAATAGCCTGTATGATAGTTAATATGAGTGCATTAGCGGACTATACAAAAAGAGCAATTCAGAGTCAAGAAGCAGCAGCCAGACAGCAAGACTGAAGAGGGTAGAGTAACATCCTGTAGCCACCTCTAGCAAGAGTCTTCACATTTTCACACTCTATATACCCCCTCCTCTTTCAAGGATGAATGCTGAGGTGATAAAATCTTTGAGAGAAAAAGCCAAGATACAAGCTCCCACACACAGCAATCAGATACATTTGCATTCATATTCCAAATCTGAACTATAAAACAGAGAGGAAGGAACACGTTGAGGTGGCTGCCTTGTGAGAAACCCTAAAATAAGAACTCCCCATTCAGAAGAGGGGACCTTGTCATTAGTACTAAACCTCCAGTTTTCTTTTGGCTGGGATATATCCTGTGACTCTGAGGCAAAAGAAAATGAACATTAAGAAGAACGTGCTGCTGTTAAGAAACAATACTGACTATATGTATTTGTTTAACCTATAACCTTTTGTTTCCGACCTTGCAATGAGAAGCTTGACCTTAAAGTCTCAGGGAATGAACTCTTGCATATTTTTTTTAGCATTATACCTTAGTGGCAGAGTAAATTTGGACCAGCTGAGAAATATATAACGGTCTGTTTTCTCATAAGTGGAAAATACAAAAAAAAAAAAAAANAAAAAAAAAAAAAAAAAAAAAAAAAAAGTTGTGTGTGCAGGCACTCCAGAGAGGCCTATACCACAAGGCACTTAGGGGCCTCACAGTGTTTCGAGTGTTTCCTGACAACTAGCAAAGGGATCCTTTGGGGACTGCTATTAGCAAGTGCCTTGCTATTAGCAAGTTTTGGAGAAAAATCCCCTTCTGCCTTTGCCTTAGTGGGCATTAGCTAATGTATGCCCCATAAGTAAGAAACAGAAAAAAAATCATCTCCCCTTTTGGAACAACCCCCATGCATCACACTTGCCTTAAAAAAAAAAAAAGAAAAGAAAAGAAAACAGATCACATCTCCAGAGATTCTTATATTAGCAGAGGGACCTATGTGACTCACGATCTGTCCTTGGGGATGCTTTCTTCAAGAGTCTCTTGCATGAATGGATCTCTTACAGAATCACAGTCATTTTCTTACAGAGGACATCCTTCAGGAAGTTAATATTCAGCAAGGTCTTCATCACACAGAATTACTCAGATATCAGACTGCTTACAGAGGCTGAACTTCCCAACTGTAAAGATGTCACCCTATTGTCAGGGACAAGAAGGAACTATAGCATAAAAAATGGACACAGGGCTACTAGGACAATCAATATATCTTTCTGTTTACCTCCTCAACCACTAAAGAATCTCCCCGTGCCATTTCAGGTAACATTAGCACAATAATTTGGGGGAAGAAAGACATATCAATTCTGTTGTTGTCTAGATTGTACTTCTCTGCTTTTTGAAGATAGATGCAGTATCAGCAATTTCCCAGCTACATGATTTGAACTTGATAAAGTCCTTGATAGAAATCTTGCAACTTATTGTAGTCTTTGAGTCTGTTAAGGTAGAGGTGATCTGTTCCCCTGGCATGAGGACATTAATCTCTCGAAATATTGGAGTTGATGCAGAGATGGCAATTTTAATTTCTATATATTTGTTCTAGTAGATGTTCCACCTTAGCTCCAATTTTCTTCCTTGTCATCCAAGGAGAAGAATAAAAGGAAAGCTATGAAAATTTTTGCAAGGTTCAGCATTAAGCTCTTCCAAAGCCTATCTGCTTGGGAAGTGTTAACATGCAACAGTCTTACTGGGTTTATAGACCACCTCTTGCTCCTTCTTGACAGCTCAGCAAGGTAACCGAATGATACAGAAACCCATGTAATGTTCTGGCAGATTTAGAAAATGAGTTAGTCCTTTCCTCAATCATCAAAAAATCTTTTGCTGTAAATGACTTAAATGTTAACTGTCAGATGAAATAACTAACAAGAGCTAAACTGGACTGAGTTTGAATCAGGAAGGCTGTTCTACAGATATGAAGTATAAATGATCTTATGGCATACGTAGGACAGCTATGGGAGCTGTATCGTTGGAGGGCTTTACAGAACTACCACAGCCTGGTTTAGAGTTGACTGCAGTCATGGAAGTATGAGGGTTTTAAGATCGTCTACTGCCTGTGGACTTGGTGGTGGTTATCAAGTGTCACGCTACAATCTGGATTTTAAATCTAGGAATTGTTACACTCAAAATTTTGCTTACAGACAAAGAGGAAACACACCTTATATATAAAGCCAAGAGTTTTTTGTTAGAATAATTGAAATCTTAGTGTAATCATTATTAGTCCAGATTGAATTATTACAGGTAAAGAAGAATAACAATACAGTCAGAACTGATACACAAACACTTCTGATTTTCTACCCTTTTCGAGGTGTTATGAAGACCTGTTCCTCTGGGTCCCATTGCAGGTGGTTTCATTCTGATGATGGTGGGAATTTTAAGAGCAAGTCATCAGCATTTTGAGGCTTTTGCTGGGAAGAACATGATGTTCACATTGATGGTTTATTCTTCCTCACCCTAGGATCCACCTGGGGTCATTTTTATATTTGCTAACATGGATTCACACATTTACTCATTAGCTACAGACACGCAGACAATAAGAGAAACTGCCATTACAACTAAACCAAACAAAACAAAGCTGCAAGCAGATCATGAAACACTCATACAAGGCAAGCCTGACAAGCTTCAACCCTGAGCCCTTGCAAGCTCAGTACAAAGCTTGTAGCCTATGAATAGCCATGGCAATACCATACTACAGGGCTACATGGTTAAAAATGATAAAATTACATATTTTTCAAATGAAAACTTCAATGATGAACAGTTCACCTCTGCTGTTGGTACTTGGGCTCTGTCTGTCACCAGAAATATTTCTCTGACATCTAGAAAAGGTTCCTCAAAATCTATTGCCATGTACACCACATCTGCAGCTCCCTGTCCTGCAAAATGTAATTCTGTACTATTTTTAATGCTAGAAAGAAACTAGTAGGAAGGAGTCAAATGGTGTTGCCTGTTCTGGGATGAGTTCATGAATCCCTACCAAATAAATAAATCAATCAATAAAAAATCAGCCCAATTTCTGTGAAACTATCTTTCAGGGCCAGAAAGAGAGGTCAGGCTTCCACTCATAAATCTGTTTCCAATTAGTGCCAGTGCAAAATGAAAGTGACATGTGGGTAATTGAATGTTGTTGTGATTGTATAGAGAAATATAAGCAAATTGTGGACTGAGGACAAAGTTCTTTCCCCTCTGGAAGCTACTTATACTAGCAGGATAAATCACAGACTCACAGAATAATTGAGGCAGGAAGACACCTCTGGAGATCATCTAGTCCAGCTTCATGTTCAGAGCAGGGTCAGCTAGAGCATGTTTCTGAGGACTGCGTCCATCAGGTTTTGGGTATCTCCAAGGATGGAAACTCCACAGTTTCTCTGGGCAACCTGCTCCTGTGCTCAGTCACCCTTACAGTCAAAAACTGTTCTTATGTTAAAGTGGAATGCTCTGTGTTTCAGTTTGTGCCCATCATCTCCTGTCCTGTCACTGGGAACCAATGAGAAGAGGCTGGCTCTCTTTTCTCTACTCCCTCCCTTCAGGTATTATACGCATGGATAAGATCCCCCGGATTCATCTCTTCCTCAGGCTGAGCAGTCCCAGATCTCTCAGCCTCTCCTTGTATGAGAGATGCTCCAGTCCCTTAACCATCTTCATAGCCCTGCACTGGTCTCTCTTGCGGAGCCCAGAACTGGACCCAGCACTCCAGACCTGCCCTCACCAGGGCTGAATGGAGGGGAAGGACCACCTCCCTCGACCTGCTGGCAAGGCTCTTCCTAATGCAGCGCAGGAGGCTGTTGGTCTTCTTTGCCGCAAGGACACATTATGTTTAACTTGGTGTCCACCAGGACCCCCTGAGCCATTTCTGTAAGAGTTTTGTATGACTTGCCTACTCACTGAGGGTGCACTTTGCCCTGTTGTCCAGGTCATTGGCCCCAGTATCATTCTCTGGAACACACCATTTGTGACTGGCCTCTAGTTTGCCTTCGTGCTGCTGAATGCAACCCTTTGAGCCTGGCACTTCAGACAGTTTTCACTCCACATCACTGCCCATTTATCTAGGCCATACTTCAACAGCTTGTCTATGAGGTTTTTACAGGAGGCAGTGTCAAAGGTCTTACTAAAGTTGAGATAAACAACAAATGCTGCTCTCCTCACATCCACCAAGTCAATAATCTTGTTATAAAGGGCTGTCAGGTAGGTCAAGCAAGATTATCCCTTCATAAATCCATGCTGACTACTCCTAATCATCTTTTTGTCCTTCGTGTGTGGTCACAAGAGAGCTGCTAGCATCTTGAAACTAGAGTCTAAACATAAGGCCTTTATCAACTTCAATCCTACTCTCAGGTGATGAAGAATTTCCTTTCAGTTGCTTTTCCTAAATGTTTGTGCCCATGGTGTGCTGGCCATCAGAACAGGCAGCAGAAAGCACCATTCCTTTGTGCTCTCTTCTGTCTCCTAAATACAGTACAACAGAAACCCACCTTGTTTAAATGAGGACAAGACTTGTGAGGTAGGAGACTGGGAATGCCTGCAGAAAGAGATCAGGTGGGGCAAGATAAATCAGAGATGATGCTCAGAGGGAAATCAGGACTAGAAATGGGAGCATGCAGGGCCCAGAGGGGGATAAAAAACCTGGGGAGAGAAAGATTGAGTCTGTATGGCAATGGAGGCTGGACACAGGAAATCTGTGGGTAGAGAGGTGGGAGATTACTGAGAGAGGGAGGAAGAAGACAGGGATGAGTTTGGTGATGGGGTCAAAGGAAGGAGGGCTTTAGGACATGCTGGACCACCAGGGAGGAGTTCTTGAGATACATCACCAATGAAAATATGGCACAGCATGAAACAGAGGTCAAACCATTAAAGTCTGCTGGGATTATTGTTCTGCATCTTGCAAGTGGTCTGCATTTCTCCAGTCATTGCCAATTGCAGATGGAAAGCAGAGAGAGGAGCAAGGGAGGAGGAAAGAGAAGGAAGAAAAAGAAGAGAAGGGTGGCAGAGAAGAGGATACAAAGAAGCAGCGGTGGGGAAGGGTGAGAATGAGGAAGCAGTACTGATGCCTATGGATTGAGACCTCAGTGGCGATGGCAGGTTATCGGCATCTGCTGACGTCAGAAGTAGCAGCTCCACCTCCAGCCTTCACGCCTTGTCCCTCTGGTTCTCTGGAGCTCATAGGAGCTACTGGTCCTGTAAGACTTATTTCTCACAGGAGACAGAAGCTACATTTCCTGAGGGAAGGATGAGGTCCTGGCACAGGGTGTGGTATGCTGGCTTGGAGATGTGGCTTTTGCTCTGCCCTTACCAGCTGGTCCATACATACTGCCAGGCAAAATACATGAACATGTCATTTAAACAGAAGTAGCGGAGCTGCTTGAAGTTTCTCTGCATCTACCTTGATTATCAACAACTTTCTCACAGCTGCAACTGAAATCAACAACAGCTGCATATTAAGAATTTGCAGTGTATAATGCTAAACAGCTGGGGAAAAAATGATGCCAGAAACTTCAAATGGACATCTAGAATTAGAGAGTTGTTTTAAAAGGAATCTTGCTGTGACTCAGCTCCCTGATTGCACAACGGGGATGCCTTGCTGGAGAACTGCAACAACACATTGACTTGTGCTTGTGAGGAAGATGGTCACGGCAGTGATCAGCCCCAGAGAAAAGTGATGGAGGTAATTAATAACTCACATCAGGGCATGGTTCGAATAGCCTACAATGAATGAGGCAGGGAGCCAGCACACAGCAATAAGAAGGACCACGTCACTGCACGCACTTCTGCAGTAAGGACACCGTATCTTGGGGAAGAACGGCTATCATGCTGTTAAAGACCATAGCAGGATTCATAGGTCCAAGGAAAACTGAAGTGAGGTTGGACGGGCAGTATTACTGCCAGCACTGCCCAGCATTTTAGGGATTCATCCTGAAGCCTTAGTACTAGTGATTATAATGACTTCATATGGGCAAGTAAAAATGCATTTAGGAGACACTGGTAATTTTAGAGATAGCCACCCAGAGGCCAGGAGATGCTAAGAACATGGAAATTGCTTTTGTGCTGATCTCCTCCAAAGCAGAGGTCTTACCTGAGATGTTTCCCAAGAGCTGTGGCAGTTTTGATCAGGTGGGGAGGAGAAAAAAAAAAGGGCAAATCATTTCAAAGGCTTTCTTTTGCTTTATGCACATTAAAGCAATAGATAGGCAGAGGAAACTCTATGACTACATCTACACCAGTATATTACAGAGGGAACTTTCCAGAAATCCAGACTCAAAATCTCCTCCCATACTGATAAGCTGTTAGAAAAGGAGCATGCTCCAAAGTGGTAGGTTTGGGAGCTAGCACAGACCAGGAGGTACCAGTCCTAATCGCTCAGAGAAGGAGGTTGTTACCCAACTGCTGTTAGACTCCTGAGAATTCACCTTAGGGGTCAGTATGTATTCTCTGGAGGGGTGACTAGAAATTCCAGCTGGGGTCTCTGCCCTGTGAGACCCTTGCGTTAAGGACTGTTGTGGTGTGGAGCCCCAGGAGCCGAAAAAAGGACACAGCTTATACTGAAGATTCATATAATATTCACCATTAAAGATGTAGTTCACCATACATGGAGAAGAACAGCCTTAAATCACCCTCCTTTTATTGAACTACTGTTGTTTACAGCCAGTAATGTGCTTGTGTGACAAAGCTCCAAGGTGTCAGCTATGCAGGACCATGCCTCACAACGTTCTTGGTGGCCAAAACCAGCTGGTGCTCGTGGGAACAGTGTATTGGGTTTACGTGGTAAAGGTTTGGTAGCAGGGGGGGCCACAGGGGTGGCTTCTGTGAGAAGATTCCAGAAGCTGCCCCGTGTCAGATAAGAGCCAGCTCCAGCCGGCTCCAAAAGGGACGCACCGCTGGCCAGACCTGAACCAATGAGCGATGTTGTTTGCGCCTCTGGGAGAGCAGATTTAAGAAGGGAAAAAAACTGCTGCGCAACAGCAGCTGGGAGAGAGAGGAGTGAGGAACAGCCCTGCAGACACCAAGGTCAGTGAAGAAGGAGGGCAGGAGGTGCTCCAGGCACAGGAGCAGAAGTTCCCCTGCGGCCTGTGGTGAGGCCCATGGTGGAGCAGGCTGTCCCCCTGCAGCCCATGGGGTACCACATGGAGCAGATCTCCACGCTGCAGCCCGTGGAGGAGCCCACGGAGGAGCAGGTGGATGTGGCCTGAAGGAGGCTGCAGCCCATGGAGAGCCC
>VXAL01008624.1:62032-94693 GCA_013399475.1 Chauna torquata
CGTGGGGGGACCCCACGCTGGAGCAGGGGCAGAGAGTGACCATGAAGGAGCGGCGGAGACGAAGCGATATGGGCTGACCGCAGCCCCCATTCCCCGTTCCCCTGCACCGCTTGGGGGGAGGAGGTAGAAGAGGGTGGGTGGGGGGAAGGTGTTTTTAGTTTGCTTTTAGTTTCTCACTGCTCTAGTTCGCTAGTTATAGTAATAAATTATACTAATCTCCCTATGTTGAGTCTGTTTTGCCCGTGACGATAATTAGTGAGTAACTTGCTCGTCCTTATCTCAACCCTTAAGCCCTGGTCCATCATATTTTCTCCCCCTGTTTCTTTGAGGAGGGGGAGTGAGCGAGAGGTTGTGGTGGGGGTCGCCTGTTTAGCCGGGTAAAACCACCACAAACAGTCATGCCAGGCACATTGTGCAGCTGGGGCCTCAGCACCTAAGGATTCAAACACCAAGTCAATGTCCTGAACTGCAGCTGGAGATCAGGTGAAGCCAGCCTTGTCTCAAAAGTAATGCCATTATGTTCTCCCAGTGTCCAATTCTTGCTGAACAATTGGGGAACTGTATTTTGCAGCAGCTGTAGCTTGAGCACTCTGCAAACACAGTGGGCTGTACTACTCGGTGCATTAATCCAAACCCCTGTCTTGAAGTCAGTGATATCTTGGGTTTTGGAGAAATAGCTAAAGCTTTTGTGCTAAGCACAAATGACCAGCCAAGCCTCCAGGGGTTCCCTTTAGAAACATGGAGGATGGGTGGGAGGATGCCTTACAGCAAGCTTATTATCCTGTTGACTTTATTCCTTCTCAACAAAGCTGTAGGACAAATGTTTTTAGTTTCGTAGTGTATTTTTTTTTCTTTTTCATTTCTCCACCATTATTTTTTGGCATGTTTTCACAGCTTTTCTTGGGGGAAGCACACCATCCAGTACTTCTACACTGCAACTCTTCATGAAACAAACCAGCCAAATGGTTCTCACTCCTTTAACGACAAGTTGGCACCCTTTCCTTGCTCACCCACCTATCGGATAAATAAACCTACACAAACTCTGGACTCTTTAGATAGATACAGATCGTTAGCAACATACAATCACAGAATCATTTAGGTTGGAATTGACCTCCAAGATTGTCATGTCCAACCATTAACCTAGTACTGCCAAGTCTACCACTAAACCGTATCCCTAAGCTCCACATCACGTCTTTTAAATACCTCCAGGGATGGTGACTCAACTACTTCCCTGGGCAGCCTGTTCCAATGCCTCACAACTCTGCCAGTGGAGAATTTTTTTCCTAATATCCAACCTAAACCTCTCCTGGCATAACTTGAGGCCATTTCCTCTTGTCCTTTTGTTTGTTGCTTGGGAGAAGAGACCAACTCCCACCTCGCTACAGCCTCCTTAAAGGCAGTTGTATAAAGTGATAAGGTCTCCCCTGAGCCTCCTTTTCTCCAGGCTAAACAACCCCAGCTCCTTCAGCCGCTCCTCATAAGACTTGTTCTCCAGATTAACATCTATTCTGACGTACTTTTCAGGTCTAGGTATGCATGAAACATCACTTCGGTTCTGTGGTGGGTGAGATTCAGGTAAACCCTATCTCTGCTTTGCACCCTCCTTCCTCCTCACAGGAAAGACATCCAGTCACAGTTGTCTGAAAGAAGCAAAAGGACTCCCAGTTTGGTTCCTGATGTTGGCAATGGGTGGACCAGAAATCAGGATGGTTCCAGTAAAATTTATGTACCATGGCATCTAAGTAGCTTTGAGGATCTGGATGTCAAGGGAAGTTGTGTGACTATGTTGCTTGGAGCACAATAATTACCAAAACTGCACATATCTATTTTTTTGTTTTTAATCTTGATTGGATTTGGATGCAAAAGTGGCTTTGAGCCAATGTAATATTCTAATTGTTTCTTTTTTAATCTGCCTTTTGGACTCTCAAAAATGCTTTCCAAATCCCTCAACAGTGTTCACATTCATGCCTCATACTTGTGGCACTTTAAAAATACTAATGCTAATGGTCACCTTTCATGAGTCTAAGGGAACAAAAAATGTCTCAAGTAACTACAGAACGCTGCAAACAAAGCTTTCCCTTGAATTAATGTTTCTTTGGAGATTCAACAGATGATATTTTACTGAACTTGTTCTGCCTGTGGGCAATCTTAATAGCTCTCAAAAAAGTAATCCACACCAAAGGTTTGATGTATAAAGCAGGAAGCTGGAGGAAATTAGGTTTATTCTGCTGTTAATGGAAAGAGGCAAAATCCTACAGTAGCTTAACTGTTTTTCATTTTTAAATGACTGAAAGAGATTAATAAAACTTAAGAGACAGAATGATCTTGCTTTTGCTATAAGCATGAAAGGGCACTGTATACTAATGGGAGATCTCTGTGACAACCATAAAAGAGAATTTAATGAAATTGCTTCAGAGAAATGCAGTAATAAATACACGTAATGAGCCAGCAAAAGGAGCCAGGAGGCAAGGTGCTTCCATAGACATGAGTCAATAAGTGCATTAGTGAATGGAACAATGGGGTCTTAGAGAGAACATTTTTTAAAGTGATCAGAAAAGAGAACAGAAATCACTTTCACAAAATTTCACCAAGAAATCTTTTTTTTCTGTCTATATTAGAATATCTGCACTTTAACAGAAGTATGAGGAGGCCAAAAATGGTAGTTAGAGCACTATGCTCTTACTGTCAGATGAAGGAGCTGCGAATGCTGACGTGTGCTACAAAATGAGGCTGTGCACCTGCATGTACTGCATTATCAACCAGCACACAAAAATCAGTGTTGCTGAGGGGACAGCAGCCTCAGGATGGCCATAGCTAGATCTTCGTGTCAAAAAGTGCATCGCTTCAGTTAGAGCCCATACTAAGTGAACCAGAAACTCTGTGGCGCTTCCATCTGTGTGGTGCGTGGTCTCCACCCAGCGGGTTACAACGCTCCTCCTCTCGTGGGCTCAGGCCGCAAGGGTGATTTCCAATGCACCAAGCCCAGAGGCATGCAGGTGATAGAGAGCAGAACAGAGCTCCTCTCTCCTTTCCTTTATGGCTTTTGTGGAGGCAGAAGAAACCAGTGAAGGAGCTGTACATCCTATATACGCCAGTCAGCCGCAATTTGCCGTACTGGAGTAGCACAGACATACCATGTTGATGATGCTGTCCCTGCCAGCTACATTTTTTTCCCAGTGGTATTTGCAATATTCTAGGCAGCTCCTATATGAGGTTCAGAGAAATGAGGGCACTATCAAGCTAACTGCCTCCATTTGCACAAGGTAAATGCATACCTTCAGGCAGTCACTTGTACGTCCTACTAAACTGCCATACCCAGAAGGACGTGTAGCAGTTCACAGCATATATTACATTTAGAAGGCCCAGCCTCTGTGTAGCCAGTATGTGAAGGCATTTATTTCTAAGACATGAAGCTAAATTAGATCGTCATATGCAATGCATATACCTCGTGGGCTGTAAACTGCGGAAAGCAGCGTAAATGAAATACTGTAGAGAGGACATGGAAAGAAGACATCCCCCTGAAGTCAGTCACTGCACAGCATGGAGCACAGACTGATGAGCCCTGCCTGCGACACCGAATGGCCTTGTGCTGGATGTGTTCTAGCAGTAGGCTCCAAGGAGCACTCTTCCCAAAGTAAATTACAGGAAAGACTCTTACCTAGAGCTGCTGTCTAGAAAGCAGTTAACAGGCAAGGCAGGCTGTGAAATTAGGAAGCCGGTAATTGGAATTATTTCCTTAGAGCAGAGAAATGCTCTGAAGGGTATTGTACTTCTAAGTACAATAAGTAAGTACTCATTCTGAGCACCAAGGCAGATTCGAGTGTCTAATTGGTTAATTATATGTAATTTCAGTAGGAAAGCATGCTCCATTTTAGGCTTTTCTAGCTCTTATATTTTTCTGTCAAGTGTTAATGGGTGTTGGGGGAAAAATATCTTTGGCAAACTGCTATGTTAAAAACGAAATAACTGAGCAGGCCCTTCTAGGACCGGGAGTGTTGCAGGCTACCTCAAGTTGCCAGGTCCTTGACATGCCAAGCGAGAGCAGCCGTCCGCGTTTTTTCCGGAGCTCCCCAACTCCTTCCTCACGGTATGTACGAATGGCAGAGTATTAGTCTTCGCCACAGAGTAAATATAAAGCGCAATTAATCCGTCAGCCTGGGAGTTGTATGCATGCTGCTGAATCCCACTTCCGGACAATCAGTGTAGGAAAGCTGGGGAATGACAGGACAGTGGGGAAAAAAGAAAAATAATAATAATTGAAAAAAAAAAAAAAAAAGCCCGGGTCGGTCTGAGCTTGTGCTGCCTCCTCAGCCCTCCTCCCTCGGCTGTCCCCGGCTGTTCCTGTGGCGAAACCTTCCCTCGGAGCCGTGTGCCGGCAGTGCCATCTACCGCCTAGACGTGGAACCGCCGGGGGCGGGCGGCAGAGGCCGGCAGCGCTCCGCTCCGCTCCGCTCCGCTGCTGTTCGGGGCGGGGGTGGCTGAGGGACGGGAGCGAGCCGGGGCCCCGCCAGGCTGCGGCACCCGGGCCAGCTGGGGCTCTGGGGGATTTCGACCCTCACGCTCAAAAGGAAAGAAATTTGTGGCTGCTCGTCCCTCTGCTCAGCTGCCCGGGCATGAGGAAGAGCAGTGCCCAAGGGCCGGGCACAATCCCTGTTCTGCCATCTCAGGGGAAGGAGACCTCTGCGCTGCACCCTTCGCAGGAGCTTTGCGCGTCACAGTCGCCCTTTAATCCAGGAAAAACGTGCAAGACCGTAAAGGTCACTTTTATGGAATGAGATAACTGAAAGGAGAGAGCACGTGCAAAACCCCTGCAGAAACTGAGCTGAGGGTGTTTTCCCTAGGTATTTCTTTCGGATTAAGCTGTCTGGTTATATGAGCCAGGAACAGACGGTATCTGAGAAACACTACAGGGCACGCAAGGAAAGCAGCCAGCAGGTGTTAGATAGCACTGGCCATTTTTTTGGGAGGGTGTGTGTGGGATACTAATTTATTTACTAATACGATCAGGATATGTGGTCACCCAGCTTCTGTCCAAGGACTGGCTAAAGAGGCTGGGAGTCTTTGGCCTGGGAAAAAAGAAAAAAAAAGGAGGATATCTCAGAGGGCTGAGACAGAGAGCCATCAAGGGGGTGCCAAGGGGAGAATAAGGAACAATGGTTTGTTTTCTCCTACAGTACAGCAGTTAGTGAGTATCGGATAAAATCAGTCAGAAACTCCTGCAGAGCAAACGGGAGGAATTAGCCATATGCAAAAAATGTGGCACAGCTACAATTCCCTTTATGAAGCCCAATGGATGCTCAAAATTTACATGGCTACCAAGATGGCTGGACACCGAGGGCACCCCCAGCCTTCCCTCGTCACCCCCTGCCCCAGCGAGGCCCTGGTGTGAACACCCAGTCTTATGCTCTTACGTACCAAGGCACAATTGGTGAGAAACTATTAGTGCATTCGAGCCAGTCTTGCTGGATAAGTTGAGTGAGGGAGAGAGGCTCAGAAGTGAGAAAGATCTATCTCCACAGCACCAGGGAGAGCAAAGATAGAGACTGACTGTGTTAGGCCCTATGAGGGGATTTAAATTTGCTTCTATCACCTCTAAAGAATTTATATCCCAATAGTCAAGAGTAGCTGTGTCCCAATATATTCCCAGAGTATATCCCAAGAGTAGCCCAACTGGAGGATAATATTTTTCATGTTTTGTTCTGTTTCTGCAAGAAAAAAATTAGCAATTTGTTTAATTTGGATTGACCTATTTGGGGTTGTTTTCATTTACTTTCTAGTTTCAGAAATAGTACAATTACTTGTAGCTTGGAAAAGAGAAAAAGCTATTTCCTAACCTTTGCTTTCTGAGAAAGAGATTTATGGTAGGGTGTCTGGCTGGCTAAAAAATGGCTGGGAGCTGGGAGCACAGAAACTGTCTCCTGCTGTCCCCCATCAGTGGTCAGTGAGCAAAGAGAGCAAGATGCTCCCAGGGCCTGAGGGGTGCTTTACCTTTTCTATGGGACAAATTGATAGAATTAACTCCAGGGAAGCTGGGATATGCTTGCACCTTGCACTCACTAACTAATTAGCTCAGGAGCAGAAATACATTTGTTGCCTATTCTGAACCCATGAATATAAAAGCAGTTATTACTGAAGGGGAAGCCTTGAGGGGACTCGGGAAGGCAGAGGTGCCACCTATCAGCTTATAGAAAAAACTATATATAAGCAGTTGGAAGGAGTAAAGGCTTTGTCAGCCTCAGTCCTGACACTCATCGGAGCGGCACAGAAGGGGTCGCGTACAGGGGTGACACTGCCAAGAGCTCTGGGGGCAGCAAACTGGATGCTGCATGCTTTGCTCCAAGCACAAGCTCACAGCACAGACAGTTCTTGTTTTGGGACGATTATAATAGCAAAGACAAAACAACACAACTTGCATTCCCCAAAATAAGTTAATAAAAAATGTATTTGTAAGGAAAGAGAAAATCCTATATTTATCATGTTTACAGCATTTTACAGGGTCTGTATGAACCTTCGGGATTCAGAGTCAGCGTGCTTTCATGAAACAAAGGGCTGCTCTAACTGTTATTGCTGTGTTTTTTAGGCTTTAGAAAGGAAAGCTCTAGGGATTTCAAAAGCCCCAGACCCAGCAGAGATTCCACAGTTTAATTTGTGATGTGAGACAGCTGACCGAATATGAACTCAATCTTACTTCACATATGTGAAAGCCAGGAATCTAGGCTTGTTTCTTGCAAATTGGTGATGATTAATGAGTTTCAAGCCCTTTAAAAATACAAAGGGTGGCAGATCGGAAAGTAAAGGCTTCATCCAGTGTAGAAAAGAAATCTTGTTGCATGGTGACATGGCCCAGGTGTGGTCCAGCTGTGCTATTCAAGCACTCAGAGTTAGAGCAAGGGTTACCATATTGAGTGGGGATACAAGAATGTGAAACATTTCTTTTCACAGCAATAGTTCATTGCTGTCATTTTAAAGAAAAGTGGACTGTCACAAAAGGCATCCTACTGAGCATTTTTGCATCAAATGTTGCCTGTGTGCATGAAAGTGCTCCATCCCTAGGAGCAGTGAGCTGAGGAATGTATCAAAGAATGACAAATAATCACTTGATATGCAGAGAAATAACTCCCAGGAACATTTATTCAAAGCCAGAAGGGTTTGGGCTGGGACCACAGGGCCAGGCAGTCTCTGTTTTGACAGATACGTTGCATTAGTTAATGAATAAAAAGTGGCTTTTGCACCATCAGGTCCTGGACCTGGTGTGCTCAGGAACATGAGTATTGAGGGGAATTCAGTACATGCCATGTTAGGGATACTAGCTTTCTCTGTTGTCTCTCTTCTAGCACCACTAATCTGCTGTTTTGCAGCTGGTCAGTCCTATTTTGCTAAACTAGAAACGTAAAATGCATTTACTTAGTCATCTTGAAAAGTCTTAACTTCAGTAGAGACACAAAAGGACAGAATCACAGAATCACAAAATCACAGAATCACAGAATGGTTGAGGTTGAAAAGGAGCTCTGGAGGTCACCTGGACCAATCCCCTGCTCAAGCAGGGACACCCAGAGCAGGTTGCCCAGGACAACGTCCAGGCAGCTTTTGAAGATCTCCAACAAGGGAGACTCCACAACCTCGCTGGACAATCTGTGCCACTGCTCCATTACCCACACAGCAAAGATATGCTTCCTGGTGTTCAGGCAGAACCTCTGGTTTTCCAATTTGTGCCCATTGCCTCTTGTCCTGGCACCAAGCACCACTGAAAAGAGACTGGCTCCTTCTTTGCACCCTCCCTTCAGGTATTTATAGACATTGGTAAGATCCCCCTTGAGCCTCCTCTTCTCCAGGCTGAACAGTCCCAGCTCTCTCAGCCTCTCCTCACAGGAGAGGTGCTCCAGTCCCTTGATCATCTTGGAGGTCCTCTGTTGGACTCTTTCCAGTATGTCCATGTCTATCTTGTACTGGGAAGCCCAGAAGTGGATCCAGTACTCCAAGTGTGGCCTCACCAACACTGAGTAGAGGGGAAAGATCACCACTCTTGACTTGCTGGCAATACTTTGAGTAATCTAGACAAGAATACCGTTAGCCTTCTTAGCGGCAAGGGCACATTGCTGGCTCATGTTCAACTTGGTGTCCACCAGAACTCCTAGGTCCTTTTCCACAAAGCTGCTTTCCAGCTGGGTGGCCCCCAGCATGCACTGGTGCCTGGGGCTGTTCCTCCCCAGGTGCAGGACTTTGCACTTCTCCTTATTGTACTTCATGAGATTCCTGCCAGCCCACCTCTCCAGCCTGTCAAGGTCCCTCTGGATGGCTGTGCGGCCCTGTGGTGTACCAGCCACTTCCCCCAGTTTTGTGCCGTCCACAAATTAACTAACTGTGCACTCTACCCCATCGTCCAGATCATTAATGAAGATGATAAAACAGACTGGACCCAGTACTTACCCCTGGGATACTCCACTCGTTACTGGCCTCCAACTAGACTTTGCACCACTCACCATTACCCTCTGGGTCCAACTGTTCAGTCAGTTTTTGATCCACCTCATAGTCTGCCCATCCAGCCAATACTTCAACAGCTTCTCTGTGAGGACCTTATGGTGTACAGTGTCAAAGGCCTAACTGAAGTCCAGGAAAACAATATCCACTACTCCCCCCTCATCCATCTGGCTGATAATTTCATTATAGAAGCTTATGAGGTTGGTCAGGCATGACTTTCCCTTGGTGAATCCATGCTGACTAGTCCTGATGATTTTCTTCTCCTTCATGTGCCTGGAAATGGTTTCGAGGATTAGCTGTTCCACCACCTTCCTAGGGATTGAGGTGAGGCTGACCAGCCTGTAGTTCCCCAGGTCCTCCTTCTTGCCGTTTCTGAAGATAGGAGTGACATTTGCCTTCCTTCAATCTTGAGGCACTTCTCCCTTTTGTCACGAGTGAGTGAAGATAATAGAGGGTGGCCTCACAATCACATCTGTCAGCTCCCTCAGCACTGGTGGGTGCATCCCATCAGGGCCTGTGGACTTGCAAATGTCCAGTTTTCTCACGTATTCCCTGACCTGAACCTCTTCCACCAAAGGCACATCCTTCTTGCTCCAGCCTTTCAGTCTGGCCTCTGGGACATGGGATTGCTGAAGGCCAGTCTTGTTGGTAAAAACTGAGACGAAGAAGGCATTCAGTACATCGGCCTTTTCACTGTCTCAGGTAACCAGGTCTTCTGTTTCCTTCAGGAGAGGGCCCATATTTTCCCTTGTCTTCCTTTCGTCATTGAGGTACTTTTAGAAGCCCTTCTTGTCACCCTTGGTATTCTTGGCCAGATTCAATTCTATCTGGACTTTAGTCTTCCTAACTTGATCTCTGGTTGTTTGGACAATTTCTCTGTATTCCTCCTAAGTTACCTGTCCTTGCTTCCACCCTATGTAGACTTCCTTTTTGTGTTTAAGTTTGGCCTGGAGCTCCTTGTACATTCATACAGACCTCCTGGCATTTTTGCCTGACTTCGTCTTTGTTGGGATGCATTGTTCCTGAGCTTGGAGGATGTGATCCTTGAATATTAACCAGCTTTCTTGGGCCCCTCTTCCTTCCAGGGCTTTGTCTCACGACCTTCTCTGCATACACTCCAAAGCTGTATATTACATGTACTAGATTAGGATGTCTGTAGTTTGCAGTTAAGAGAAAAAAAATGAAAGAGGAACAAATGGGCAGGGCAGCTGCGGACCTTTGCACACAACTGCAGAACAAAGATCCAAGTCCAGGTACGTGACTGGTCCCGCCTAGTGACTGCTGGAGAACCAAAGCAACTTTGCAACTATTTGTTGCATCAGACATCTTTCAGTAAATCAAAGGAGGATTTTCTTGTTTAAATCAGTTGTCTTATTTTGTGAAGGTGTTGTTTGTTTAATTCAACAATTTTCGTAAGCAGCCCTGTATCCATCTGAAATAGCGTCTTACAAAGCAAATTGCTGGCATTATCCTCTCTCTTAAAGCTGGTCTCTATGGGCACACCCAGAAACACATCTAAAGACAAGGGAATTACTTCCCTCCCACATCTCTCCAGCCCCACAGTGTTCACACTTGATGCTGGCAGTCATCTCTTGGATGTCAGGCTGTAGAAGGATTTCCACATGCTTATTTACAGTAAAGAGTTCTTCTGTTGTGTAGGCACACACAAGGGCACCCTGATCATTACATGTGCCTCTTGCCTAACAGACAGAAGAAATAAACTGATGTAAATTTTTTATAAAATTATACAATTTATACTTTATACAATTACCTTATAGGAGGCTATAGCAAGATGGAGATCGGTCTCTTCTCCCAAGCGCCAACTGAGAAGATGAGGAAATAGCCTCAAGTTGTGCCAGGGGAGGTTTAGGTTGGATATTAGGAAAAATTTCTTCACTGAAAGGGTTGTGAAGTGTTGGAATAGGCTGCCCGGGGAAGTGGTTGAGTCACCTTCCCTGGAGGTCTTCAAAAAATGTTTAGATTTAGAACTTAGTGACTTGGTTTAATGGTGGACTTGGCAGTGCTAGGTTAAAGGTTGGACTGGATGATCTTGGGGGTCTTTTCCAGCCTAAATGATTCTATGATTCTATGAAATTAGTAAAAAAGACAAACTAAAGATGGTGACCATCTTAGTTTACATCTTTTCCTATTTTGTGAAATCTCATGTTGCTTTTCACTAACCCTCAAGTGAGTGGAAAAATAATTGCAAGAGTCTAACTCTACCTTAAAACATCAGCAAATGTCAAGATTTGAAGTGTTTGCACCTTAGTCCCATCTTTACTATAAGTCTATTTAAAAGAACCAGTCTGTATGCTACTACCCGGTAGGCAGCATCACAAATGATCAGAGTTCAGTCCAAAGCTCCACATTATCAAACAATGCACGAAATTAGTGCTACCATTTAAAAAAAAAAGAAAAGAAAAGAAAAGAAAGAAAGAAAATCAAAAGAGAATATAAACTATTTATTTTTGAGCTGGTATCCTATACAATTGTGCATTGATAACCACTAAACTGCCAGCAAAATAATAGCAAAGAATCTGATACAATATATTCATGACAATCTTTCAAATCCTGCATTACATTAGGTTTCAAATACAGAAAAACATCCAAATCTCACCTATATTTAGCTTAATCAGTTTGCATCTTGTACAACTTTTACAGTTTATAACTTGATAAATGTTGATGCATAAAGATATAATTCACCAGTGTTGATCACAGTTTTTAGTAAAATAAATAAGTAAATATACTGAGATGATACAAACTGAGCATACAGAATTCATTCTAATTATACGTGATCTGAGGGATTCAAGTAAGCAAAGTCAAGGTATGAAATTTCCAGATGAAAAGCGATCTAGAAGCAATGCTCTCACCACATTCTCTGAGCAATTTTCTGCTGGTATTAACATTACTCCGATAAAGCCATTGGGCGAAGTTACAAAATAAGATGCTTAAAGGTAAATAATGAAACTAACAGGTAAAAAAAATGGTTCTTCATCTGAAATATAATAAGCTGGATTTTCAACTTTCAGTTGTGTCACCAAAGCAGGGATTCTTCACACTTAACTTTCATCTTCAAAAGGTTAAGCACTAGGTTAGCTGTCTGTTCCCTATCTGTTCAACAGAGATTTAGCTTATGCAAGATACTGATTTTAGAAGGATCCACCCATACAAGACACCCTTCACTCAGCATATAAAGACAAGTGTCTGTTTTTCTCCCCCAGCAGCAGGGAAAGAGTATAGATGGCCATCTTAAACCTGCCAGTGAACGTTTATACAGCTCAGATAATCTGTGATGAGTTGGGTCAGATCAGTGAAGATGTCTGGGTGTCCATATCCCATAAAAAGGGAGTCTTAAGGAACTGGCTGTGCTTGTCATTTTGTCCCATTAGGGTAAAATTTCGTGTCCCGCAAACCAACAGAACTGCTCTTGTTGTGTTTGGTTGGCACAAAAATTAGAGTCTTATACTGGACATCTGCAGACAGCAGTTGTGTTGTCCAGCTGAGGATCTGAACTGTAGTTTACATCAAATACGAGCACCCAGGTGTAATGTTTGGTCCATCCTCTTGAACTTTTCACATGCAAAAGGGAGGCTTGCACTGAGCACACATGCACACCAGCAAACACCAGAATAAGGTGTGTATTTGAAGGCTGCTGGTCTCTCCACTGACACGAGATGAGGACTGTCTCTATCTCATTGCTGATGTTAACGATTTCACCACAGTTTTTGCACACCAAGCCCAAGCTTGCCAGAGTCTTCATAGCTAAGCGAAGAAGAAAAGGATCTCCAAAAGCACCAAAGTGCTCGGCCTGCCCCTCTGGCACGTGGGTGATGTGGCAGTACCGCACGGGGGAGGCAGTAGGCACACTGCTGCTCCCACATGTCACAGGTGCACAGTGGTCCAGAGCTGGAGATAGGACGAGGCTGACAGCAGAGGAACCAGGCCTTCAGTGTCCTCACTCCCATGCATATTGGGCAGCCAGTATTCTCAGGGGAGCATCCAGGAGAGCGTGGAGCAATTGTAACTGCACTTTGGTTTGTGGCAGCAGGACACTTTTCTGGAAGGGAAAGAGAAACAGTCAGTATTGAAGTTTAGCTGGAAGAAATATTCTTTTTTATGACCTCAGTGGAATAAGTACTGCATACATAATGTTCACTTGAGAGTCTTATGCACTGCACCTGCAGCTCAGAAACTGAGAGGGGGGCAGAAACTATCTATTGTCTTTTTAATTCGGAATAGACGTTAAATTCAGTATTTGAATTGTTCATTTTATCACCACCCATTAGAGGTCCTGCTATTATCACTCCCATGCAAAATGCTATGAATGAGGTATCACCTTTCCAAGAGTACAAATGATCTTACTCTTAAGATGTTCTCTTTTCTTGGGTGGGAAAGGGGATAGAAGCTCTTGTTCTTCAGACGCATGCTGAGAAATGCTTAGAAAATGTCACTTAATACTCAGGGCAGAAAGGGGGAGCACTCAATGCCTGCAAGTGATAGCCTGTTAGCCTGTGTCCTTGAAAAATTACATGCTACAAGGAGAATATGTGTAATACTGAGGTGGGGCCCCCTTATGTCTCAGAGCAACAGGAATAAGTTATATAAATGGATGATTAAAAACCTCCAGCACTACTACCCCTCTGTAGAGAGCTGCCAGCAGCAGTGACCTACTTGTTGTCATGGCAGAAACACGCGTTTCAGATGCTCGCCTAAATGCAGATGATTGTTGGTAGGTGCTCATCTGTCTGCAATGTGATGTACTTAGAAAATAAATAACACCTGCCAGAGGGCCTTGCTTGCTTTGCAAGTAGGTTCAGTTGGGTTCCCTTTCCTTACCGTTATGGTGGTGTGGATACAGCCCTCACATCTGTAAGCCCTGCTTACATAAAAAGTGCAGCTATCCTTAGAGTTTAACATACACAAAGTGCTGTTCCTGATGGGCTGGGATACGCATTTTCTTTGTAAGGCGTTGTCAGCCATGAGCCCTCTGAAACTGTGCCAGGATTCAGAGAATCAAGAGGTCTATCTCAAAAGGCTATGCTCATTTCCTACACTGTCTAGGAGGCTCTAGAGTCACATTTCCAAGCTTCACTGCGCAGCCGTGCAGAATTGCTCCTTTTCAAGTTACTGATTTGCTGGGGCGGTGGCAGTGAGGACTCAGCAAGTTGCTTGTTCCCATGCTTCTTAGACCCAGGGCTTTACTAGAGACCGACAGCTACCACAAATTATCATTGCAGGTATTGGCAACACTACTGCTGAGAAGTCTTTCCTCAACAAACCTTGCTGGGTTATTAAGGCACCATTTTGAACTTGAAAGGCTTAAACATGGAGAAGAAAATGTTTCAGCTCATCCGGGAGGAGAAGGCCAGCTATTTTCTGATGCTGCTTGTGTCCAAAGCACCTCCTGATGCACAGGCGGCACAACTGCATCAAGGACAGCGGCCCTGGAGAGAGAGCCAGGGGAGAGGTTACATACGTGGCTTTATTGCCCCAAGATCCACCATCAATGCGCAACCCCCCAGCACACTTGGCAGTGGAAAGCCAGACCTATGTCTACCAAAAGATGTCAGCCCCCCTGTGATTCAGTTCAAGCCTTGTCACTCTGTCATTACACATCCATAATTAACATCAACAGTATCATTCTTTCCCTTTTAAGTTGCACAAGCGTGAAGCAGCTTGTGCTGAGAAGAAGAGATGACTGACGCTTCCTTCAAAATCTTTCCCCACAGACCCTCACTGAGAATCAAGTTTGCAGTCCACTGCTTTCTTAAGACTTATTTCATAACAGTGACAAACACATAGCAAGAGAAAAACTACATAATCCTTAATTTAAGGATTCCTTAAAGCCTTCCCAATTGACTAGTCCCACACTGATAAATACAAGCCCTGCTGAAGAATTTGTGGTGGGCTTTTTTGTTTGTTTGTTTGTTTGTTTTAATTTAAGTATAATGGCAATAAAGGCTTATTTGGAAGGTGTATCCTTTTCATGTAAGTGCAGTGTATTTAACTGCAGCTCCTGTTACCGTTCAGCCCCCTGGCCTGTCATTTGCACAGCCATGTATCGCACACAGGGGTGACCAGCACCGAGGGCAGTGAGGGGACTTTCAGGGGGGCAGATGAGAAGGGCAGATGCAGGCAGGCAGCGAGCACAGACAAGGGGGTTGAATGCTGGGAGTGGGGAGGAGATAAGAGCAGACAGTGTAGAAAGCAAGAAGGAGCTGGGAGGGGACAGTGTAGGTGCTACCAGCCGTGCCTGCCTGCGTGGCGGCTGAGATAGCAGTGAGCAGAGGAGCTGGAGTGTCAGCGCTGGTGGAGGAGTGAAGTGTGGTAGGGAAGGAATGGGGGCTGCGGCTGAAATAGCAAGTGCAAGCAAACTCTTCAAAACCACGGTACATATCTGGGTTGTTAGCTAGCCCTCCGCTCCACATGTAGGACACTCGCTGCAGTGCCAGCAGGGTCTGTGGTGGTGTGCACAGGGAGGAGGTGCGCAAGCCGTGCATGCTGGTGCTATGGGGCCGTGAGGCTCGCAGGGTGACTCTCAACCCACGGCACATTTCCAAACCTCCACGTGAAACCAGAGGGTGCAATGTGTGCACCCCTCTCCTAGGTTGCAGCCATTCAGCCAGTAAAGGTGTCAGACATTGGCTGCTCATCGGACATGACCCTACTTGGGAAAAGGCACGTTGGAGAACATAGAAAAACAACAGTCAGCTGCAAAATGCCCTTCAGGCATTTATCGTTTCTAATTTCAATTGCTGAATTTCACTTAGAAAAGATTATTACTGCCCAAGCTGTCAGCTCAGCCACGGCATTTTCTCGTGCCAGCTCCACAGGGTGTGCCTGAGACGGTTGTTTTTTTTTTTTTTATCTCAAATAAACAGGACACATGTGGTGCCACAGGAGTAACGAGTCTAATGCAGCAGGGATTTGAGCTTGAAAAGATCACCACTCTGTGCACCATAGATTAGGCTGGGAAACCAAATATCTGTTGCACATACGTAATACACACAGCACAGTTGTTTTCATGCTATTATCTTCATGTTACTATTCCATGCAGGAACTGGTTCATCACTTCATTATTCCAGTTTTACCTTGGTGTAAATCTGTTTGTGACAACAATCACACCAACATTAACTGGCGTAATAGAATCATGGACAACACCATCAGTAACTTGTTTAAAGTAATAAAAATCCAGATTATTTAGTAATGTGTATAGTTTACTGGCTGAATGAGAACATCTAAAGAAGAACATAATTACTCAAACAAGCAGCCACTAGAGAATTTATTCTAATTTTCCTCAAGAATAATAAAATTTCTCTCTATAATTCATTGGAGTATTCATAACCAATAAAATAAAATAGACTTGAAGCTATTTCATTTACAGGTGCAAAATAATCACTTTCTAAGGGTTAAGCCTACAGCTTGATGCTGCTGGACTATTCAGCACATAATGTTGGCCTTTAAAAAACAACAACAACAACAACAACAAAAAACTACTGTATATATATAGTATATATATATTCATTATATCATTCTTGTGCAGTTTTCCTTAATCCCCACAAAACAACTAATAGAGAGTGTTTCATTTTAGAGATATTTCTGCATTTACACAAGGTTTTGGCCCAACAATGAAAGTAAAGGCCAACCAACTAGAAGATCAGTGTTGCAATATACTATTTTTTTATTATTATTATTTCTCCCCAGTATCACATGCATTAAAAATTTTCTGGCTGTAATTTTGAACTTATGCTCAGACCAGTATTTGTTATGCATCTGTCGGTCAGAATACTGTAAAACTGAGGATCCTAGTCCTAGCACCCATCAGCTAGCCACAACTCCCATTAGAGGTGATTTTCTGTTCATGTTTGTCAGCATGTTCCAGATAGCACTCCTCGGTCTACTCCCATCTCAGACACACAGGAATTTTTTTGACCCTAAACTCTATTTTGCAACATATTGCAAGCTCCATATAATTGCTTCCTGATGCAGTAGATTCACAGACCTGTAGGTCAATAGTTGGGTTATTGTTGTCATTGTTATCACTATTAGTGCTGCCACTATATTTGATGCTGAAGAATACAGTGTCCAAATATCAGCAAATGGAGGTAACCTTAGTTATTCTCAGGTTTGTAGAGCTAAGAGCTCTAGAATAGCTGTGGAGTAGCACAGGCGTGTGTAGCAGTTTGGTTTTTACCTACAGAGTCCCAAGTGAATGAATAAAAAAAGTGCTAAGGGGCACCTTCTTTCTGCAGGAACAGTCGACCCAAAGGGCTGCAGGGTGGAACCAGCTCCATCGGCCTTTTGCTCTCAGCGTTTTTCGCCCAAATGTCTGCTCCAAAGTCAATCAGCAGCATCACTAGCTCCGCACTGCCACTCCTGGCAGCCGCGTGCAGCGGGGACTCCAGGCCCTTGCCACTGTTCACATTTGCTCCTGAATATGAAGAGATGACAATAATGACTATACTGTAGCCTATTTCCACTTCCTGCACTAGATGCTATTTCTCTGAATAATCTGTAAACACTGTGGTGTCCACCTAGAGGTGGATTTCTGTACTTTAGGGCTTGGACACACACAACATGTGCTGGTTGGGAAGCAGAGGAGTTGTGACCAAGAAAATGATCCCAGAGGAACAGTGCATGAGGAAGTCTTTCGTGCACAGCCAAGTCCACAGACATCTTGAAGTAGGACAAAGATGTAGTTTCACCTATGGCCCGCCTTTGTTCCCCATCCCAGTGCCCCATTCCCTTAAAATGCATACAGGGTTTCAACTTGCTCTATACTGGAGGCTTAAGTTGATGGGATTTCCAGGTGCTAAGTTACCCAATGTGCTGGGAAAAAAATGTGAGGATGGAAAAGTTCTAGAGGCCCTTGATGAGGGATGTAAGCACTCACTGATTCCCAGGTGTTCCCAATCTGTTATCCTGGGCTAACGGTTCATAAAACACAAGATTGGTGAGCTGCAGAATCAATTCAAAACTATTTATAATATCTTAAAAGTACTCATTCCTGTACATAGAAGACAGAGAAAAAAAAAAAAAACATTGTGCTAAATAATGCATTAAGTCACCTAAGTGGGTTTTGTTTTTTTTTTTTTCAAGGGGGCTTTGTTGGTCCATCATTTTTGTGTGAGCTATGTGGCTACATTAGTTATATGGCCCCTTTGGTTAGAAGAGATACACTACAGCAGATAACAAAAAATGGCCTTGTGTAGTTATCCAAGTGCTTAGATTTGTAGCTGGTTTGTTTGAGGCAAAGAATACAGTACTGAATGTTTTTGCTCTGTGTTGGCAATGTTGCAAACTTTTTACAAACTTAGTGAGAACTAAAACTTTTACAAAAATAGTACGTAAAAACAATTGAATCATTTCTTTTTGATAAAGAGGAAGGAACAGAAAAAAAAGTTTCTTCCTACCCTCTTCTAATAACTGCAACAGCACACACATGGACACTGGAAAGGATGGTGTTCTAGGCACCACTGGCAGTGTGAAATCCAGGATCACTCATCATTTTGTAGGGAGCTGTAAAGCTCAGTTCCTGGGTCAAGAAGGCCCTGCTTACCCTGCTACCCTGTTTAACCAAGGCTGCCATTGAAAGTAGAACATCTCCAGGTCCCAGAGCAGGAACTCCTCTAAATCTTTGATGCAAAGAGAATCCAAAGACAGATGTTACAGGAAAGGAAAGAACACCATCCTTTTTTTTCTTTTTACCTGACTCAAGTAGCTTCCTGGCACAGTTCACTTGCTGGTTCTCACAAGCTACAAAAAGCGGAGTACCCAGATGCTTGATGTTTTGATCTATATTTACCCCATGGGATGCGAGGAGCTCAACACATTGCACATGACCTTAAAAGGGATAAAGGCAGAGTCAACTCGCAGAGATCAGGCATTTTGCAGCACTCCAAATTCTCTGTTGCAGCAGTGTAATTTGGCAAAGATTCACTGTTTTGTCAAGAGGTGATAGTGTAATACTTTCATCCACTCCCCTTACTCCAGTGTTTTCAACTGGGAAAACAGGAACTGCAAATCCACAGTTAGAAAACAGGCTAAAGCCCCCACATTTTATCTGACTCATTTCAGATATCTACTGAAGATGAGATGAATCACGTCATATTTCTCTCCACTTTGCTTTTGAAGATGGCCAGACGACTCTCAGATGTCTACATTTAGGCAGCTGATTTGGACAATGCATCCCCTTCCAGGTGTCACCACATCAACCCAGAGGCCCCAAGAGCTGCGCTGAGCTGCCCTTGGTGAGCACCAGGGCTGGGAGGAACGTCACCACTCATGATGAGAGCAAGTAGGAAGGAATAACTCATGGCCTAAATCACGAAAAGGATCTTCTTTATCTCTTTTCCACTTCAACGAGCCGCTAGCAACATGTAAAGCGGTGCTGACACCCATGGGGTTACCTCTCTTAGCAGCTTCATGGATGGGGGATGCTAAGTCACAGGGCAGGTGCAGGCTGGCTCCGTGTTGCAGCAGTAAATTCAAGCAAGCCACACTGCCACTGACACAGGTGCTGAACAACGGAGTGTGCCAGTCGACAGTAACTCCATTCACCTGGGGGTGGAGGGAAAAACATAAGTAGGCTTTTTGTTTGTCTTCTCAGTGTTTCAGAACAGATGAGAATTACCCTCAACAGAAAACAGGGTTCTCAATAATTTTTATTTTATTCTTTGCATAATCTGCCTACTCCTCCTGAGGATTAAAACTGTATTACAAACAACATTAAAAAAGTCTACAGAACTCTTTCTCCCAAGTGTCTCCTCCTGCAAAAAAAAAAAAAAAAAAAAGTTTAACTGCTGCCACTACCAGGTCTCTTGGGAGTTACTGAGAAATGTGTGCCGATTTCTTAGTTACCTCAGCTGAAAGTGTGAAGCCCTTTTTTTTCCTTTTTAACTGAAAAACAATATATGTGCAATGAGTTAATTTCTCATCCACTATAATTTCAACATTAACATGAAAAGTAGAGGCCATGAGACACTCATTTCGTCACTTTACTTTGCATGTTATCTCCATTTTCTTCCCATCATATCATAATTTGATCCTTATAGTCTTACGCTTCTACTTAAGACTCTGCATATTGACACCAATGGAATTACTGTGTGCCAAATACAGAACACGCACTTAATTTTTACAAGATTATAAACCCTTTGCAAGAGTGGTTTCCCACTTCCCACTTATTTTTTCAGTAAATGATGAGAACATTGCACCCTGATCTAAAGAACAAAAATAATTGCTGTTTATAGCTGTGTTTTTTGACTACTTTATTAAGAATTACATTTTATAACATAAGTACTTTAGGTTGAGCTAAGTACAGAATGCAAGTAGTGAAACAGTACATCATCTAGAGTGAGTCCAGAGGATGGCCACCAAAATGATCAAAGAAAGGGCTGGAGCACCTCTCCTGTGAAGAAAGGCTGAAAGAGCTGGGGTTGTTTAGCCTGGAAAAAAGAAGGCTCTGCGGAGACCTCATTGCAGCCTTTCAATACTTGAAAGGGGCTTATAAGAAAGATGGAGGGAGACTTTTTACCAAAGCCTGTAGTAATAGGACAAGGGGTAGTGGTTTTAAATTGAAAGAGTGTAGATTTAGATCGGATATAAGAACGAAATTCTTCACTATGAGGGTGTTGAGACACTGGAGCAGGCTGCCCAGAGGAGCTGCGGATGCCCCATCCCTGGAAGTGTTCAAGGCCAGGTTGGAGGGGGCCCTGGGCAACCTGATCTAGTGGAAGGTGTCCCTGCCCATGGCAGGGGGGTTGGAACTGGCTGGTGTTCAAGGTCCCTTCCAACACAAACCATTCTGTGATTCTATGGTTCTATATCTAGCATAAAATATCGTAATAAAACATACTAACGCTGGAGACTGTGTCCTGTCCACAATGTACTTACCTTAGCACCATGTTTTAATAGGACACTGGCACAAGCAGCATGACCACCTAGGCAGGCTTCATGGAGAGGAGACACCTGGTCTGTTGTAACAAGATTAACATCACTCCCCTGATGAAATAATAGAAAATATCATTACAACCAACTACAAAATGAACAAACCAAACCAAACCAACAAAAAAAAATACCACCCTTCTTTAATGATCCTTAAAGCTTTATTTAATCACACCTTCCTCAACTGCCTGGAGTTACTCATCTCAATGGGTAAGCAAGGAAAGAGGCTGTGATGCTTCAGCTGGAATAGATACAGGCAGAGCATACTAGAGTTTATATCTTCTACCCACTGCTAATCAATACAGAAAGCCATAGGCAGTGGACTGTTCAACAGAGCAATACAGACATCCTTCTAGGCACTCAGCATAATTATACTTCTACTACTCCACAGAGAACAAACTCTGAAATAAAAATAGTAATAATAATTAAAAAAAAAGATGAAAAAATGTTACTAGAGTTCGTGGCAGGGTCACGACTGCACCTTGTTTACATCTCTGCTCATCTCTTCCAACCTCCAGCCTGCTGAATCTGTGATTGTTCAACTGGAATGAACTCAAAAGTGCTTCTGAGATATCCTGTCTTTGCAGCATGGCACACTTTGAAGAAAAGCCAGCCCCTTCACCAGAAACTGTTGGGTTGATTCTACCACAGGATCTTTTCTTTCTAGCAATATTGGTGTTCCAGAAGTTTAAGCTGGAAGAGTTTCCAGTAACTCTCCACAGGCTAAATCCAAGAATTTTGAGGAAATGGAGTAGTGAGGTTCAGAAATCACTTCTCCCCAGCTGTGCCCTTCTGCAGGGGGGAGAGGGGCCCCAGATACCCTTAGGCACTTCAGATGGCACCAGAAACAGATGTCTGGGTGCCTGAATTGAAGCCTCAACTGGAGTCTTTTCTGGGTCTGGAGCTGCCCCCACCCAAGGCACCAAGCATTTATCATGGGCACAGGAGCTGCAGAAGGAGCCCTGCAGCTGCCTAGAGTGGTAGCGGCTGGAACGTGAGACAGAATATTTCTACAGGATATTTCGTCAGCTTAGTGCACAGAGCTTGTGCGAGGCAAGGAACCGTTTGTAGAAAAAGATACATTACATGCAGACTTCACTGCATTCTGGTCAACATGATTTCCTCACCCTGGGTGTTTCACAGTAAAACACAGACTGCATTCAGCAAGTGAACAAACACAGCAGAGATCATATCAACCTAGCAGAGGGATACCTGGCTGATGAGTTTCTGCAGAGCAAGCAGACGACCATGGATAGAGGCATCGTGTAAAGGAGACCAGTCTGAAACAAAGTCTGTATAAAGAGAAAGACAGGAAAAAGTTTAACAACTCCATGGCCTGTTTCATCGGTGTACTTTACTTCAACTCTCTTCTAATTTATTACTTGAACTGCCAAGCTTTCCTTGGAGCAGCCACGGGGAGGGAGTGAAAAAACAGGATGGGTTCACTCTGGGTGTGTTTTTTATTCATCCTGTGTTAGCAATGAGCAGCTGTGTTCCCATTCAGAGGACAAGAGAGTGGTTTACAGAACACCACCTTGTTCTGACTGAGCTTGTCCCTTATTTTGAATTATTTCCAGTGACTTTGTTTTCACAAGCTCATTATATTTTACCAATTAGCTCAAAAAGGAGTATGTTTTGAAAAGAGTACAGCTGCTCAGTCATTCACCCCTTGTCAGAGATGGGCTAGAGTCAACAATATGTAACTAGAGATGGTACCAAAGTACAAGGAGATAAATCGTCTTACTTGTTGATTTTGTCTCTCAGTTTTCAGTGTCTGATGTTAGCCTGTGCAGTGGTGCATTTTAAGTAATAGCTGTATTCTCTGCATTGTGGAAACCATAAAAAAGCAAGTATAGAGGGAAGCTCAAAGGAAGGGTCTGCTTTAGCTTTTAGTTTTCCTGCTTGAATATTTCATGGAGGGAGGAAAGCACACAGGAGTAGCTGAAGTAGACTTGGTGGAAAACAATGTACTTCCAGATAAGTTTTTTTTAGGAAAGAGATAGGCTTTCACCTTAAGGACATGTGGAGCATGTGATCTCTTGCTGCTTTGCCTCCCTGGGGCAAGGCAAAAGAACAAAAGCAAGGGGACTTGCAAAGGGACCTGCTCTCAGATGCTAAAGCAAAAGAGACTCCTCAACACTGTGGAACCCCCTACCACAGGCCCCATGCCCAAGGCAGGGAGGAACCACGTGCTGAGATACAAGTAGCTCCCAGGGACAGTGCAGGGGATGGGATGAGATGCCTGCTGCACGGCAGTAAGGACACAAGCCCATGCCATGACAGGAGAAATTTTACCCAAGTAGATGGTAAGGAAACTCTTCCTACTACTACTATGATAAACACACTTATATTTTAAGTGCCTGTGTAGAGCAAACAGATTCATATTTGCTGTCATCAGGTCTTAAGTAAAAGATTGACTTTAGGTCACTTTGGTGGATGACTTAGGAGGCACAAAAAGTCTGCATCAGAAACAGAATTTTAATTCCTGTTTCTAAGTAATCTTGATACTTAGAAACTGTTGTTCAGAAAAATACCACATGCCAAAAATAATTACTGGAAGTGAGTCAGCATAGTTCTGGTTGGATGAAGAAGGTATGGGAGGTAACCTGTATGGTTAAATTTGGTATCAGACCTGTCAAGTCATGTAGAGTGCTTTTCTGAAAGATTTATTTGCCAGGCAAAAACAATATTTGATGCATTTTACAAGACATACCTACTTTTCCTCAATTTTGCAGCATAACATAAAGGTCTGAGGAAATACTTAATACTAATTACTTTATGCTTCATTTCCCTAGTTGCTGTATTTGTTCTGTATTTTAATATAGTGAAACAAACTAGTTTAGCACTGAGAACTATCCAAATATTCATAGAGAAGCTTTTTATTATTACAGATTTATGGCTGAGGGCCAGCTGACAACACTAATCTGTCTGGGAGAGATTTATCTCCTTCAGTATTCTTTGCCTCAAAACTCAGTGTCTGGTCTATGTTAATGGCCCCAGTACCACTGAGAAGGAAGAGAAGCATTTCCAGAGGGCATGTCACCCAGCTTCTTTTACAAAAACATTTTGCTGCTCTCTGGTGATTTCCCTCTCTCCTTCCAATAACTACAGAGAAAATCCCAATGACTATCTCAGGCAAGTTGCTGAGGTTTTCACGGACTAGACCTCTGTGAGTTATCATGTGAGTGGAACAGGATACTTAACAGTGAAAAGTCTGCTTTCAACAAGAAAACCTAATAAACAAACATAATTCCTTAAAATAACTTTTACAGATTAGATGATGATGTCAGTGCTTATGCGAGATCTGCGTATCCTGCCTTGTCTCAGGTATGAACACATGTGGGAGCTCTGAATCCCTCACAGCCAATGCCCTGCCTTTTCTGGCTATACCACAGTGTGCCAGGATGAGGTGATCCATTACCCACCCGGTTGGGCTATTGCTTTCTTATCTCTCAGCATGCTCAGTAAAGGACGTCAAATTTAAACAAGATAAGATCTAATATAACAAAACTTACAATGTCTTTGGGTTTGAAATATTCTGCACTAAGTAAACAGTGACTAAAGGTGGTGGTATCTGAAATGTGTTATGTCTAGCACACTCAGAAGATCTTTGCCTACATAGATATGTTAGGCAGGGGTGTGACTTTCTGCTGTTATAATGGCCACAAAAGGCCTGCTATAGATTTAAGTATTATTGCAAGAGTCCTTTATACCCGTAGAGTGTATTTTTTTTAGAGTTATTCATATAGACAAAAGGCTATTTCTACAACTGCAACACACCATTTTTAAGCCATTAGATGCCCATCACAATGCTTATCTGCATAGCATAGTTTTGCAAATATATGCACATTGCATTTGACTGTCCCTGAACTATGGCTCGTTGATGGACTAAACAAGGGTAAATGTTAGTGTTTCCATTCTTGGGCACCAAATCCTGTGGGTCACTGTTACAAGCAGATATTCAGATTGGCAGTAGTCACATATACATCACAAAGAGGGAACACAACTGGTCCCTGTGACAGTTCTTAAATGAATAAAGTAAGAATAATATGAATGTCTCAGAGTAATCAAGTGAGCCCAGTGGTGTAGATGTGGCCAGTCTTCTCTTGAGGGGACAAGCCTTAATCAAGTAAAGACGTGAAGGCAAGTCAGCCTGCACCATTTGGTCTCAAAGACAGAAATGAACCCAAGTCTCTTTTATTTAGCAGCATAGAAACAGATAACAAAACAAGACTCCATGAGTCAAGTGGTCTTTTCAAGCCTTGTGTTCCTATCACTGTGACAGTCAAAAAAAAAAAGATACTGAGAAGCAACGCAGAATTCTTACCCACAGATTCAGCAACTCAGTTGTGACCCATATTTGGGAGAAGTCTCAAAATTGTAAGGCCAAAGGATGGAAGAGACATAACTCCAATACAGCTTTACAGGTGATACTAAGAGTGTGAAATGAACAGAGGAATGAACTCTGGAAGTCTGGGTAATAATGTATGTTAGTTACCTTTTAAAGAGAATTGTATTCTTTGTTGATGGCATCATTTGAGAGCTGCCTGCCTCCTTCTATGTTCCATGGGCTGTGTCCCACAATAAACATGTACTTGTAGTAAGTTAACAAACATTTTTTGGTTTTAGCAATTGGATACCAATTTCCAGAAGCTATGGTTTAGGTCTCATTAGGATATGTCATCTCATAATGATAGCCAAACCATGGTACAATTATTAAAGCAAAATATTATTGATTGGCTAAAATGGCTTTGCTTTAAAAGTGATGTGTATCAAATGATGCTTGTTAAATTACATCCATCTGTGTAAAGTTAAATATTTCATTTTCCAAGGTGCAAAGCTGCAAAGCATCTCTGCTTGTTTGCATTGAGCACCGCAGGAAAGCCAGGCACAGTGTGTTGTGTGCACTGAGATTACTGTCCCACGTTTCCCTGCGCTTTGTCAGAGACCCCCACTGTGCTGTTTTGAGCAGTCCTGTGAGAAGACCCAAATCCGCAGTGGTAGGAGGAAGTGAAAACCAAACCCTAGAAACATTACTAAGTAAAGACCATTGATTTTGGAAGCTTTTTTTGTAATGAGGATGGTAGTACACTGAGAGCCAAAGCTTCATCTCCCTCCTGGTACTTCTCAGGATCTGTCCTGAGATCCTGCTCAGCTCTGCCAAGGCATGCCCTCCAGTGACTATTGCCTACACCATGCCGTCTTTCTTACTGATCCTGCCAGTGTTACCACTGGTTGCGTATCCAGTGCCATTGTGTAACCAAGGCTGTTGCCAGATCTTCATCAGTTGCAAGGGAACCATGTTTACAAGTCATTCTAAAAATCTAGACTGAAGTACAAGATTTCTGAGCTGTTCTTGATCTCTCTTTGGCCAAACAAACACAGTTTGTATGAACTACCAAGATGTTATATCAACGTGTCAGCATTTTGGAGACCATAAGGGAGGTACATGGTCATGCCACCACATCCACATGCAGCCCTTATCTATTCAGTACTTTCTTGAGAAAAGGCAGGTTTCCACTGAGACTCTAAACCAGAGCTGGGTCAGACCATAGTCATCTATAGACTGGCCATTAGCTTGTCATTTTGTAAATTCTTAACAACAAATTAGAAGATTAACCAGAAAAAAAATGTCAGAGATAAGTGTCAGTGGAAAATAAAAAGAGTCCTAATCCAGTTGGGCATCCTGTAATGAGAAGGACCAAGGCCTTTACCCTAAATGGAAGTAGAGGCCTAAGGTAGCTTTAAGCCAGTCTTGGATAAACTGGGATGAGGGGGTCTAAGGGCCTGTTGGCTGCATGGCACAGAAAGTACACCATCAATAATATAAATTATCACTATTTTTACCATATATAGGCATCTGATCAAAGCCTTAGGAAGTGCCATTGTTAAGTGGCCACGGACTTCTTAAATCCTCAAATAGCGATATTTGGGAAAGTGCTCAAAATATTTTGCCCGCCACAGCTGTCCATGGAGGAACAAGGCCAGTGTACACAGGTGGCACAGCTGTGTTCACTGCACATAATGCCACAGCAACGTGGACTTCTGATTGCCAAAAATATGTACAACTGCTCTCTCATGGAGGAATGAGCCTGTTTATCCAAATTTGAAATTTACCCACACCTTAATCCACAGGCAAGCTGAGTCAGGCCTCAAGGCTTTCAGCACCTAGACATCCAAAACCTACTGGCTTTCCATGGCACTGGGCCATCCAGCTCCCCTTTCACTGCTGAAAACCCCAGGCAACCCAGAGGTTACATGACACCTCTGGTCCTACTTGATTCCACTGTCTCCACCTGGGCCCCTGAATGCTGGCAGGGCATGTACAGAGGGAGCCAGTAACCACGCAAACATCCAAGCCCTGACTGCTGCCTGTGGACAACAGAGCGTTCACAGCACCCTTCCAAGAGAGCATTCACTTTTGTGGTGGTGGCTGAAAGTATTCCTTTCCAGCCTCTGACCATGAGGAGGGTGTCACACGCTCAGTGCCCGTCCCCAGTCTGGTGTCCTTTTGTGGTGGTCTCACACAGTGCAGCTCACAAGGGGCTTTGAAATCTTTCAGCTGAGGTATGCTCTTGCATACATATTTGCATACACAGCAGCCTATAGCATTACGTTTAACAGTACTAAGCATGGTATTTTTCATGTTTAAGAGCTTTCACCTAACGCTTGTGATATATGTAGCCAAACACATTCCTGCTGTAAGTCACCAATAGAGCTTATTGATGCTGCTAAGGACCAGGCGGGCACAGGAATAACTCACTGAGCTCCAGCGTCCAAGGGACCGAGCCACCCATGTGCAGCAGCGGTGCCTGTGAGCTCCCCTCCTCCCAGCCTCCATTTTGGCAGAGCTCACCTCCAGTGTGACCAGGTTTGGTTCACACTGTTAACGACATCGCTGTCCTTCCCTCCCACCCCAGCCTCAATGTATACACACACACATGAGGAACAGCAGACAGCATAGCTGACATACTGATCATTTTTTGCATTGTAGTTTGCCTCTGTGTATTTCTTAGTGTCCTGTTTTTCTATTTGGTAGGAACGGAAGTGTCCTCAATAACCCAGGAAAGGAGGAAGGACAGCGTGAAGTCATGTTATCTTAATTTATCTCCTTATTGCCACTTCATTGGCCATGAACTGAAGGGGTAGTGTCTCAGAAAACAGGGCTACCGGGAATGCATCTAGCTAAACTGATATGTGAAGTTAAATTACTTGTCTTTTGTCACTATGTCATATTTTCAATGGCTCTGGGCCAGACAACAGAGCAATGATCAGAGTGAGGCCATTTAATAATAAATAACTGAATAACTGCTCACCAGTGACCACAACAGCATTGGTCACAACGGACCACAGCACCCTGGCCATAGCTGAAGAACCCATCCCATTAAGGCTGGTGGCTCACCCTGTGCAAGAGCACTTGGGTCTCTGCATCGGAAAGTATAAGAAAGGTGAGAAAAAAAAAAAAAAAAAAAAAGGAAAAGAAAAGAAAGAAAGAAAAGAAAAGAAAGGAAAAAAAAAAGGAAAGGAAAGAAGAAGAAAAGAAAATGAAAAGATGAGGAAGAACAGAGAAAGTAAAGGAGGGAAGGAAGGAGGAAGGGAAGGAAAAAAAAAAGGAAAGGAAAGAAGAAGAAAAGAGGAACAGAGCCAGAACTGAGTTTCCAGCTGGCACCAATCTAAGTTCAACATGCCACATTGCAACTTCTTTTTCAGTTCACTGTACTTCAAGTACTGCATTTGCACAAACTGCACTACAGAATCAGACACTCTTTACTGTGATGCACAGGAAAAAAAAAAAAACAAAAACAAAATTCAGTGTCAAATACGAATAGGTTATTAAAATCCCTTCTGAAGTGCGAGGGCACAGGGACATTGTGTGGGACTGGCTGTGGACCTGCACTGGAAGCGGGACATCAGGAGCACGCCACCGCAGCCCGACCCTGCCCTCTCCTGCTGCTGGCAGCGGCGAGGGCTAGTGGCGAGACAGGAGCATTACTTACCCCTCATCAGCAGCTCTGATGGAGACGTTGCAGACGCTTGGACCCCGACTCCTAGCGATTTGCGAGTGTTTTGATTTGTTCCCTCATCATCCATTTCAGCCCAGTCTGTCCAGTTTCTATTTTCTCATTTCACAGTTGCTCTTGGGGGTTCAAATTCCATCGTCCCCGGCAAGCCCCTGCATGCGGTTGTGATCTGTTGAGCAGACTGCCTGTGCACGAGTCGAACAAACCTTGCAGCAGGCTGGGACTCGGTGCAGCACCACTTTGTGCAGAAACTTAAGTACCTGGGCTGGGATTTAGGGAAACGCCTCCCTAGCTCCGCTGGTAGGCAGTCAGCAATCAGGCAGACCACACTGCATGAAAAGAGAGATGTGCCTGATGTCATATCCTCCCCAACCCTGCACCCAATCGGGGCGCCGGCCAGCTGTTTTTATCAGGAAGGAAATTCTTGGTTTGCCAAAAAAACAAGAGAGAAAGAGCCAGTTCAACTAGTTGAGCAAACTCTGCCTGCGGGGGATTTGCAAAGAAAACCCAGGGAGACACTAGTGCGATCTGCACCACTCCCATGAGAGTGGTTTGCAGGCAACCATGCCTTGCTCCTCTCTGAGTGCTGCCCCGTTTGTGAGCCCACCCGCTGTACCTGAACAGCCTGGGACCCTGTGCAAGAATCCGAATGCTGAATTCCTTCCACGCGGCGGTGGTCGCTGCATGCCATACGGATATTGAAACCACATGTTCATGGAGCTGCACTTTCCACTGGAAGCCCTTTATTGTCTCCATGGCATGGAAAGTGCAGCACTGAGTGGGCTGATTTCCTTCCCCCCGTTTCAATCAATTTCCCTGAGTCACAGTCAAACCAGGAGTTTCACATCTGAACACTGTCCTTTTACTTTTAAATAATTTCTCAGTCTAAAACCAAATTTGGAAACCTAGCCATGAACAAATGGCAACAGGTTTTTCAGAGAACCTCCACCTCATTTCTCTGTGTCTCTTTGCAAAAATCGTGATCTCATGAATCATCTCTATTTGCACTTTTTTTTCTTTCCCAATGAGTGTAATTTACAAGTCCAAACTCCTTTTGCTGTCTCCAAATATATATTCATTCATGCACAAGTGCAAGTAGGCAGAACTTCCACGTAAAAATCTCACCCATGTAAATAAAAATTGTCCACTAGAGTAGAGTATGCATGTGTGTACTTGGAGACACAAAGCTGTTAATCCAAATCCTAACTGGGTTGACCCCAAGCAACAGGGTTTAATTTTTAACACATGCAAGAGATTTGGAATCTTTTTGAGATATTTTTTTTCCCCATATCTTTTAAAATCTTTATATTTAAAGACACAAACAGCAGCTGAAGTTCACCCACAAACCCTGCCAGCAGGGAGCCTGTGAAGGCAACCTCGGCACATGCTGTTGCAGAACTGCCAATGAAACATGGGTGAGGAGAAGGCCTGCACCTTCCAGGGCTGTCCTTGCCGAATGCCCTCGTGGCATCTGAGTTTGGCCCCACATGCTGGATGCAAGCTTATGCTTTGGTCTGACCAGAAATTGCATTTGTGTCAGCCATTGAAATTACAGCATTAAAAATGTTGTGGGAAAAAAATACATATATCTGAATGGAGAAAGTGGTATAAATATTGGTTTTGATGATTAATATGTAAAATGAGGAATGGAAAAACAAATTTTCTCTTAGTACTTCTTGAGTTTAGTAGCTAGGTTGCTACGTCTTATGTTTAATCATGTCTTTAGCAGTATTAGCAAACATGTCAGCAATTCTACTGCTAAAATGGATCGGCATATGTGTCCGAATACACAATGATACGGCTTGTAAGTACAGAGGCATTATCTAAGACCTTTACATTCAACACTAGTAAGAAGGAGCCTACAAGATAGAAGTCTGTTAGTCCCTAGTCATGCATGGAGAGGGAGACTTTGGCCTTTTGATCCTTTAACCAAGAGATCTGCTGACCGATAGGGTAATGTTTGAATGATACGGCACTGATTGCACATATTTTGGTCATGTTGTGTTATATAAACCTCTGCCTTGACAGAGGAGCTGCAGACTGCTCTTTCTTGAAGCTGGTAATGTTGCAGAGAGTGTCTAACAGGACTGATGAGCCTACAACCCTCCCCATGGTTGTGGGAAGCCTCTATCTAGCACTGCCTCCATTGCCCTGTTTGAAAGGTAGGCCTCTGAGGTCCCCACAACAGGTTGGTAGCCCACAGACATACTTTACCCTAGTCTGTTGGTGTCCTGGTCCATGTGTATTCGTGTCTCAGGGAGCAGAAAGTCACAGGGTTCACAAAACGAGCTTCTGGTTCAATCACACTTGTCTTCTGACAGCACCAAAGAGGCAGAGACCTGGGCAAAGCCACAACGTGAGCAGGATCCAGTTACAACACCCATTCGTCAGAACTGGGAGCTCCTTTCAGGGCTACAGATCCACACTAAAATGTCACTCTGTGGGCAAGATTTCTCCTTTGGATCATGGTGTATTCCCACATAACTAGACTTCTGTCCTCTGGGTTGGTCCTGAAGCCTTTGCTTTGTCAGTGTCTTCAGTTCCTGTGATGAATTGTCTTTGTTCCAGCCTGGAAATGTCTTACATTACAAAGCACTACCTGCCACATAGTTTGATCTCCCCTGAGCCCTGCCTGACCCATCTACATTGCTATCTTGCACAGCAGTCTTAGTGGGGTTAGGATAGTGCAGAGGGAGCCCAGCATGGGTCCATGAATGTTTTTCTAAGATAATTTTTCAGCAGATTCCTGACTCTCCCCACTCTGTCCTGTGTGGAGTCTCAACACAGTCTCTCTCCAGTGCATGCATACCTTCTCCTCAAAGAATTAGTTTCTGTTTGGCCAGATCTCACCTTGCAGAGATTTTCTGTGTCACATATATTAACAAGGTTGGTACTTTTTACAGCTGTGAGGAGTGTAGTTTTAAATTCTGCCAAATGAGTTTGTAGTAGAAGCACAATGAATTAGCAACACAGAGAACAGAGTGAAAAACAAAGAAATACTGTTTTTCTTCTTGATTGCAAAACTGCATTCCTTTCTCTTTGTTGTCTTGTTCCCCACTACTGTATGGGCAACCAGGAAATCAGCATGTGATTCCTAAAAAGACCTTTATAAGACATATACCATTATCTCCCAACATTGAAGCCATATTGATTATGCTTATCTTGGCAACCAAGCATGGACCACTGGAGCTCTGAGCTCTAGAGAGCTTCAGAGGGAAGGTTCAAACCCCGAAATACTGCTGTAATGTGAGCCCACGCTCTCCTTTGTAGCATTTGGATGTGTAAGGCATGCTCAGAGCTGAGGGTGTAGCCACCTTCCCTGCTGACCAAGAATCATGCTCTTCCGGATTGTATTGTAGATGCCGTTATGCTGCCAGATTACAGCAGAGAGTAGATAGAAAACACATAGGTCAAGAGTCTGATAGATGTTAATTGTCTCTTGGACTCTCATTTCAGCCAGTAGCTCAGACTTACCTACAGAAGCAGTGTTTTATCTTTGCCCTGGTATGGCAAATAGTACTATTTTACCATCTAGGACCACTCGGTTTTCAGTATCATTTTGATCCAAATGGCATCATCAAGCTAAATGTAACTCCCCAAATTAAATATCCCAAAGTCAGAGGATTTCTACGGGATCTGTGCAGCCTTGCTGGGCACCAAGAATGTGACGGAAAGCTTTGACTCATTTAACTACCTCAGCTGCAAATCATTTTTGGATGCAAGCAGATAATTCTCCAACAACAAAGGAACGTGTTTTAACTTCAGCCTGGATCTCAAGATAAACAGCACATAACTTCAAAAACAGACCTGAAACAGCTTACACAACACAGAGCTTTTAGTCGTTGCAATATTTTTTTCCATTTAAATAGCACCTACAACTCTACATAAGTTCTACATAAACAGAGTTAGCTACAGAAATCACTTCATCATTATTCAAATGTAACCATCCTGCATGGATAAAAGTGCACAAGTAATGTTGAGCATATGACACTCAATATTACTTTTTATGTTTACAGAATATCTTGTAAAATGGATCACTTTTTTTTTTTACCTTCAAAGATGTAAATTGTTAGCAGTTCAATGAAATATTCTACTATCTTGATTTTTTTCTCCCACCTGCTAATCAGTTTTTAAATTGTGCACATTAATTATTAATCACAGAAAAGACTTTATTATTATTTACTATTCTGGGCTGGTATCTTTTTTTTTTTTTTTTTTT
>VXAL01008624.1:94740-110439 GCA_013399475.1 Chauna torquata
CTGCAACACTGAAAATACACTGCTGGTAAATCTGTCTTGGCATGCAAATTCAGCATTGGTTTCCAAGGATACAAAACATGGAATTGCAGAAAATATTTGGAAAATTGGCCACAAAACATGAGATTTGTTCAATTTAACTTCAGAATCCAAGCCAGACATTCTAGATTTTCTTTGGAGCCAATGAAGAGAAACATGCATATTAAGATCATGCTTCATCTGACGTATATTACATCTCTGCTTTGAGAGGGCATGAACTGAGTCTAGAGAGTCAGCCTTTACTAACTAAACAACAAGGTGAGATGTAGGTGTGTACATGTCATCAGCTGAAGCCCACCTTAAAAGCACGGCGAAATTCACATCCAAGTGACCCAACTCTGGCCGCACATCAGCACTGCTGTGCCTTCTGTACCACGCTGCCTTTGTTGCAACAGCTCAGGATGAAGTCTTTGCTTCTTAAAATGGAAGGATCATTTAAATAAGCAAAATGCACCCCCTCACACACACATACTCCCAGGGATTTGCCCAGTCCTAAGTGAGTACTGGGAGTAAGCGTGGCAGTGTGCGACAGGAAGCACAGCCTCTCCAGGTTGGGTCCTCCAGCAGAAGTCCAGTGCCTGAGCCACCAGACCTTGGCTTTGGGGTACCTACACCTCAGAGGGGAGGATTTTGTTAGACAGGTCTGGCAGATTTAGCTGCAGTGACCTAAGCTGTTGCTGTCTGCGTTGTTCCCCGCTTTCAGCAGAGGTTACCCACAACCTTACAAGGGATGGAAGCACTGGCCACAAATTGAGGCCTCATCTATCTGTATATAGTCCGTTATGTTAGCTCAAAACCCAATACAAGCAGTTTCTACTCCAGCCTGTAAACTTGAGCCCAGAGACACTAGCATATGTCACATTCTGCTGCCTCTCCTCCAAGGCAGTAATTTCCAGCCGATGAGCAGGGCAAACATCTGGGACAGTCATGTTTTAAATCACAGCAGTTAAACCTCCCAGAGCTTGTCTTCAGGAGTACTCAATCACCAGTACCATTTCCAGAGGTAGTTGTGTTTTCTTTGCAAAGCTGCTGTGAAATCTCTGAGCAGTCACAGAGTGAAGAGGTCCTTCCTTGAAGAAATTCATAATATTGTCCAGTTCTTGTATCGCTAATTTTCTTTCCTCAAATTGAATCTCTCTTCCAGAGACTTTCCTTTTCTTGCAGTTGTTCTGAGTATGCAAAGTTTTCATGTTTCCTTCCTCTCACCCTCACAGAAACTTCCCTTTGCAAACATCCCACCAGCTTGGTTGGGGATCAAACAGACTTCTGCAAGAAATTTTTGTTTCTCTGATGCAGGTTGACAGTTTTACTTAACAAGAGAGTCTCACAAATTACCATCTAAATCAAAGCCAACAAACCCAAAAGAAGTAGCAAACACGTCTTGGTGTCAGTAGCAACTGGATTTGTGTTTTAACTCATTGCAGATGTACAGAAGCACCATGATTTCTTAGGGAGCAGGACAAACTTAGCATGAGTTTGCACACAAGTTTCTTGTATTTTCTTTGTGGCAAAGAGGGAATTAGAGCATCCTCCCCATGGAGAGGACATGAGTAACACTCCATTTTTCACCATCTCGTGTGAAACATCTCTCAGTGAACACCTGCGTAAGTTTTTTTGTATGCTGAAAATTAAATCTTGGCACTGTTTTCTCAACTGGCTTTCAAACTTGTGCACTACAGACCATGCAAAAAGAATCCAAACCCTGAAACTTTTTTTCAACTCGCCATGATTCCAGGCCTTTTTCAGGATTTTTTTTGGCCTGTCTTGTCGAATCTAATCACGGTTTATCAACACTGCCAGTTTACTAATGTGATGAAATGATCTCATATGGCAAGTACACACCAGTAAGCAGATGGTAGGTGCAATTACAGCAAAAACCTCAATGTAATACTTGAAAGCTGTGGTTTTTTTCTTAACACAGTCTCCTAGAATTGACGAACTGTAAGGTGGTCTTGTCCAATACTGAATTTAAGTGAAATCCAAATCCAAGCATAGAGCAGATTTCAATTTCTCTCTCCTCCTCTTTTCTAACTTCTCATTATTAATTTTGAAAAAAGGGGAATTCTTTGGCTTGCCGGTAAAACTTTTTGATTTCCAAACTTTCCAGTGAGAAATAACCTTTCCTGAAGAAAACAAAATAATTCTCGCAAAGACATCAATTTTGTCAGAAAAACAATTTCCACTGAAAAGAAAAAAATCACAGTTTTCTACCGCTCCCACTGATTAGACTATCAGATGACCATAGTGGAGAAAACCCAAGTGTATTACAAGCAAGCTCAGTGCCACAGAAGCCAGCCAAATCAGTCCTGTTTAGCAATTCTCATGGTGCCAGGTCCCATTCAGACCTTCCCAGGCATATTCCCCAGTGCACACTGCCAGCCATCTTGTCTTTCCAAGCCCAAAGGCCCATGGTGGGTCTTACCAAACAAAGAGACTTTCTATGTCTCCTCCCAGTTGCTCTCTCTTCCCACTACCTATGCAGTTCCAGGAAGCAACAGCAGTAACAGCTGAGGAGTATCAGAATGGCAGATGGGAAGGTGACAAGAGCTCACAGGTTGGAGGTATCTAATTCAGGGGCTCCTCTGCTCTAGTGCTTCTCTTCCCTGGCCTTGCTGGGGTTAGATGTTCACTGCTCATCTAGCACATTACATTGCAATAAGCTCTTCCACCCACAGTCACAGGCTGCTTTCCGGACCTTGCTGGAGGTTACCTCTAGAAATTTCCCTCACGTCACATATCTTCCCACATTTCTGCCTGTGATGGGAACAGCCAGCATGCTCCCGCTGTTCTCACACACATGGCCTCCCAGGACTTCTCCATGGCATCCCAGAATTACCAACATCTTGTCACTATTGAAAAATGCAAATCATAGGCTTGCACAAAAAAACAGCCTGTGATCCCTTAATGCTTGTCCTGAACTGGGACTTCTGTTGGCTTCCAAAACTGGCCTGCAGGAAGTTGCACTGCCAGTTCAACTGCTTGGACAATAAGGGCAGAGAGAGAAAATGTCCCTGGAGCTTTCATGTGGTTCTGTTCCCTTCCACATCCCACTCAGAAAGCAGGTGCTGTCATTTTCTTTTGGCAAAGGTTACTAGCAAATTACTGAGGTGTGTGAAATTACTAAACTCTCCCAAACAACACGCTTGTCTCCCTGCACCTCTCCTGGAAGACAGCATGCAGTGCTGTGGAAAAGAGAGCTTGTGGAATAGCCTAAGTGAAGCCCATAGAATCCAAAATGTCCCCAACATTGTATTCAGTCCCAAGAAATTCACATACCCTGGCACAGACAGGTTAGCTGATCAGATCAGAAGCTATCCATAATCTCTGCCTTGAGTGATAAAATTGCAACTGGGACTGTAACAAGCAGCCATCCGCAGCAGTAGTGTGCCTTGGTAGATGTTTCTTTTGCTGTCCCCCAGCACAGCTTGGCTTTTGTTTTGCATGAGGCTGCAAATTCTCTGGAAGAGCTAGTGAATGCTGATTCACAAAGCTGATAATGTAGAAATAAGAGTATTCCTTCCTAAAGGACTACGATCTGAGTACAGTGGCAAGTGTGCTGGCTTTTCCTAGTCACTACCCATCCAGCTTGGCCGCTTATCTGAATATCTGATACTGTGGCAGAAGAGAAATCACCTCTGGAAACTGACATATAGGGTGCAAGGCTTACCAGAAGCTGAAGCATAAAGACCAAGGTGTGTGGCAGGACCACCTGGTCCTCCCTTTCTCCCAGCTGTGAGGACATCCTGGGTGCACAGCAGGCTCCAACTGACCTCTCCTGATGCTTCACCTAACCTGGCATTTGACCACTCCACATGAGGTCCTGAAATTATCCCCTGTGTCCCTGACCAGGAATGACAGAAACACCCCAGGACCTTGACTGTCATTTGGCTGGTGGCAGAATAGGAAAGGTTTGCACCCAGCTCTTGTCCTGGTAGCGATGCAGGGGGGTTGCGCAGGCCAGGCCCACATGCTCCCGCATTTCCTCAGACCACATGTATGGGCCAGCCTCTTCAGAGCACACCAGGAAGTTATCTTCAGCTGCAGACCACAAAGCGAGAGTTGTTGAATTTTGAAAATTTTTGTCTCCGTTTTGAAAATGTGAGCACATTACACCTAGATTTTGTTTTCTCATCCCCTCTCCTTGTGACACCATTGGGGCAGACATACGAAGATCTAGAGTATCCTCCTCACTCACCTTACTGTTTCTTCTGATGACAAGGTTTGCTAAAGATTTACACCGGCAAAGAAAATTATCTGTTAAAATATCTCAGTGATGAGCCTTTTTAGCTGCTATATCTGAGACACATCAAAAAAAGAAGAAGAAAAAGAAAAAATCCCTAATGTGATTTTATCGTCAGTGGCAAAAATATATATTTGTTCCCAAGCTGCTGCAAGTATGAAAAGCCTAGGTATTTCTCATCCATATATGATCGCCAAGTAGCAGACAGGGAAAATTTCTGCACAGAATGAGTCATTTCAGCTCAAATGCTTTAATAAATGTCAAACAAACTGCTGTCCCCGTGGACAATCGGCAGAGCAGCTGTGGAGCCTTGCTAACATGCCTGCCTGTAGTTTGTGGAAGGGGATAGCTTCTGGGGCAGAACTGGGAACCAGTAACTTCTAACAACAACAAAAAAAAAAAAGCCGACACAAAGCTCAGAGTGGAATTTCTTGCCCTATCTAAACCAACAGCCCGTGGGAACCTGCTTTTGGAAACAAGCTGGTGTTACTTGTTGGCATTGTTTCAGTGGAAACTTTTCACTGAAGCCTTGGCAAACCCTGACCCAAAAATCTGTTCCTCAGTAATTGTAGTTATTCAGGACCCCATGTCACATATATATGCCTTTCTGTAGATCCGTAGTGACACTGAAAGCACAAGTAGCAAATCAAAATTATCTTACTCTTTAATTAGGAGCTAGCTTGGATATTTGGGGTTGATTGGTCTTTGACAGGTACTCAGTGATGAAAGGCTCCTGGGACAAAGCCAAAGTGTCTTTACACACATCTCGGGCTACATGCAGCAAAAACGAATCTTTTGAAACAGTTCAAAGCAAGCATCCTCTGCAGGATAATGAGATACAAATAGCAAGCAAAGGATGTGCCTCTGGGCAGTGTCCTTAAAAGTATTTCTGCTTACATTGTGGTGGAGACAGCACCAACAGGGAACAGTAGCAGCTCTGTTAACACGGAGTTTGAGGAAGATCTTTAAACAGCAGCAATTCACAAAGGTCCAAATGGGCATATTCATTTAAATATATTTTGGAACAGCTATACCCTGGTTTAATATTTGAAAATGCTGTAAAGTGCTTAATGTTTTAGTGATTGCTTGTTCCATGCCCACATCATGTGCCCTGTCCTCAGCCAGTGTTACTCTATTATTGGTATTCTTCATTTAGTACTTCGTTCCCAGTGGGCATAAATAGTCATTATACTTTTTTTGATTAAATCATTAAATGTGAAGAAGTATGCTGCATTTCCACTGTTAATAAACCCTTCTGTGGAGAGCTACCACCCTTATGGGGACTGCTACACCTTCCTTCAAGGAAATAGGGCCATTGTCACCACCTATAACAATTTGTTCATTGTGACTGGGGCAAAATGATTGTTTAGTCAGCATCTGGTGCAAGAAAAGTGCAACAAAGAAAGATTTTTAGCATCCTAGCTCTAAACTAACTTTCTCTGGGACTTGGTAAGTTCATACATTACCCCTTTCCAAATACAAAGCATAATGCATGTTCCTCACCATCCTAGGGAAAAAAAAGTTGGGATTAATGTTTGTGAAGCTGGGGGGGCATGACATGGGCATCACAAAATGTGTAAGTCATAAAGCCTGTGGAGCCTTTAATTCTTCTCTTCCTAGGAGGAAAAATAAAAATAAAAAATAAAAAATAAATTTAAAAAAAAAAAGCATTTTACTCACAGACTCCTTGACCAGAAAACAAACGTTAGAACAAGTTTTCTCTGGAAATTTCTAAATCTCCCTCCCTTCTCTTCCTTTCTGATTTCTACGTTGTTAAAGCACATTAACCTCTATAGGCGGCAGGTAGACCTGGCAGAGGAATGAACCACGAAAATGTACTGTTAGCAAGTCCCAGGTAGCGTGTGGCTGAATAAAGGCAGGATGTGGCAAAATTCACCCACCAGATGCCGAAAAACAGCACTCGGTGTAGCAATTTTTGTCATTACTCACTTGATGTGTCCTCTTATTTTCTAAAAGTTTGGGTTACCGGAATCCGAGACTCGAACTCAGCTGACTTTGTCCATGCAGCACCTCCAGCACCTCCTCGCACGGCCGCGCTGGCAGCTCCAGCTCCGGGCAAGAGCAAATGCACGTAAAGGAGGAGGCAGCCTCCCATCCTCATCCTCCCCTGGCCTGGGGTGACAGCAGCAGTGGAGTGGCTGCCTGGGAGGCCAGTGAGGCAGGGAAGCTCGCAGCGCCTCCAGGTTTTATAAAGCGCACCGTGGCCCGGAGCACGGCCTGGGTTAGCGCAACCGCTGGGTGAGGCTCTGCGGCTTGCGTTATGGAGGAGTTCAGATGAAATAGCCACAGCCTCCAGGCCTGGAAAGGTTTTAAAGGGTGGAATATTTCTTCTTCTCCCTTCATCTTCAGATCTTTTCCACTGAATCTCTACATCTGGGAAAAAGGATGAAACTAGGGAGCCCTGTATATTAGTCCATTAGATTGTTTCCGGAAAATATGGGTTTAAACCCAGTTCATACCCTCTCTTGCCCTCAAAAGAGTGGCTTGGGAGTCTCAGTTTTCCCCTGTTCCTAGTCACCACAGAGTCTGGTACATCTTACAGCTAAAAGGATTAAATCCAGGAGATGGACTCGATGATCCTTGTGGGTCCCTTCCAACATAGGATATTCTCTGCTTCTGTAACAAATTCACTGTTTTTTGTTTGTTTGTTCGTTTCTTTGTTTTATACATATATATACATATAGCTGGAACATAATCGTATTTCTCAGACCTCAGTTTCATGCTTGAATGAGAGTGAGCCAGGTTAGTGTTTGTGATTCGGGAAACCCATACTTGCAGAAGATAATACCACAGACTAGGCATGTAATGACAAAAATTGCTATATTGACTCTGTGCTGAGTTTTGACATTTACAACAGTTTTGCTCAAATTGCCATGAAGGAAAGTTCTGCATACATAAGTCTAATTCACTGAAAAATAAGATGAAAAGAGAATCTACGATGTGCGAGTCTTTATCCATTGCTGGTAAGTATATATATTAGTTGCAATGGTTTGCTGACTAATGTGTTGCTTTGGCTGACTTGTTAAACAAAACATTAGAATCACATGCTCTGCCAATGCATCTCTCTCTTACCTTCAAGATGTTACTCTCAGCTGAATATGTAAACTATGTTTTCTTCCACAATTTCTGATACCTCTTATTGAACATTTTTCAATTCCAAACCTGAAGTAGTTTCCCCTTTGCTTGCAATGTGCATCACAAGTTTCTGCAAATGGTATGAAATTTAATGATAAAGGAATTTTCAAGAAATAGAAATCAAATTGGACAGAAATGCTGTGTGGAATAATCTGTATTTGACATTAACATAGTATACATCTCTTGCAGAAAAAATAAAAAAATCACAATGAGGAGCAATTGGCTTGTGCAAAAAAAAGTTAATTTCCAGGAAAAAAAAGCATACAAAGGCATCATAAACTGTCAACCCATCATATATAGGTCAGCCAGGTTTTTCAGCAAAGAGTCAATGAATGCATTTCGTTTTCATTAGTATCAGGCCAAATAGCCAGTCTTGCCCTAATGCCCTGATGGGACACACCACCAGTGTTTTTCACCCAATAAGGACAGGAGGGCTGTTAAATGCCAACAACAGAGTTGTGTTGGAGGAGACAGAGGTCAGATTTGGGATGGAAAGGTGTTGGACAGCCTTCACAAGAATTTACGCTTGGTCAGCACAACAATAATATCTAGCATCAGTGGTGAGCAGAAGTCTAAATGCCATGAAGTAGATGTTGACCAGGCTGCAGTTCCCTGGTGGAAGACAGAGTTGGGAGATGAGCCCCCAGTACCACCATCCACAGGGGCACAAGCATGTCCCATCACAAGAAGAGGGACAGACAGCCAACCTCGGAGCCTGCATCTGCCCAGGCAGGGGGGATGTCCACACCTCAAGGCAGATGTGGAGAGATTCAGCTCGCACAGTATTACCACCAATTGCAGCAGCTTAACTTTTTCCTCCCTTTTTAATTTCTCTTTGAGAGTGTGAGATTCAGTCGGACAGAGAAAAAATCAGGGACTGGCACAGCTGTTATGAAAAGTGAAAAACCTAGAGAGGATTTTCTGGAAGCTGCTTGAAACCCACAGGTTGGTCAGGAGACCAAAATGGGGATCTTTTAGGGGCCAAATTGGAATGTAACATTTCTTTTCCTACTTACCACAAAAAATATCATTTATTACATCCTTTCAAAATGTGTTGGTCTATTTATTTTCACTGTCACATATCCATTAGGAGGTGGCCCATTAGCCAGATTGCTTGCAGATGAGACTCTGGGAAAAAGTGCTCTCAATCTACAAGGAAATCTGTGGAGCCAGGTCTTGGGCCAAGGTGCTGAGATAGCAACAAGGGGGGAGCAAGAAGAGCATCCCCACAACTGCCTTCACAAGTCAGTGCAATTGCAGACATCTGCAGATTGTCTCCTGCTGTGACCAGACAAGGAGAAAACCAGTTACGTGCAGCCAGCAAGCAAGCAAGTAGTGGTGCCGTGCCTGCAGTTAGCCCAGACAGCACCCAGCACGGCAAAATGATGTGCTCCAGCTTTGCTTGAAGAGGGTGGCCAGTGCAGTCGTATTCCTGCAAGCACATGGCAGCTGAAGAGCCTGCAAGCAGCAATGTGCCAAGGGGGTAACCTCTCCGAACACCAGTGTCATCCCCCAGAGCAAGGGAGGGCTGAGGTGGGCAGGTTTGGAGTGGGGGACTGTATTGGGTTTATGTGGTAAAGGTTTGGTAGCAGGGGGGCCACAGGGGTGGCTTCTGTGAGAAGATTCCAGAAGCTGCCCCTGTGGCAGATAAGAGCCAGCTCCAGCCGGCTCCAAAAGGGACGCACCGCTGGCCAGACCTGAACCAATGAGCGATGTTGTTTGCGCCTCTGGGAGAGCAGATTTAAGAAGGGAAAAAAACTGCTGTGCAACAGCAGCTGGGAGTGAGAGGAGTGAGGAACAGCCCTGCAGACACCCAGGTCAGTGAAGAAGGAGGGGGAGGAGGTGCTCCAGGCGCCGGAGCAGAAGTTCCCCTGCGGCCTGTGGTGAGGCCCATGGTGGAGCAGGCTGTCCCCCTGCAGCCCATGGTGTACCACGGCGGAGCAGATCTCCACGCTGCAGCCCGTGGAGGAGACCACGGTGGAGCAGGTGGATCTGGCCTGAAGGAGGCTGCAGCCCATGGAGAGCCCCCGCAGGAGCAGGCTCCGGGCCGGACCTGTAGCCCGTGGAGAGGAGCCCACGCAGGAGCAGGTGATCCGGTGGGAGCTGCCACCCGTGGGGGACCCATGCTGGAGCAGTTTGCTCCTGAAGGATGGACCCCGTGGTACGGACCCATATTGGAGCAGCTCTTGAAGAGCTGCAGCCTGTGGGAAGCCCACGCAGGACCCGTTCGGGAAGGACGGCATCCCGTGGGAGGGACCCCACGTTGGAGCAGGGGAACAGAGAGCGACCATGAAGGAGCGGCAGAGACGAAGCGATACGGACTGACCGCAGCCCCCATTCCCCGTTCCCTTGCGCCGCTCGGGGGGAGGAGGTAGAAGAGGGTGGATGAGGGGAAGGTGTTTTTAGTTTGCTTTTAGTTTCTCACTGCTCTAGTTTGTTAGTTATAGTAATAAATTATACTAATCTCCCTATGTTGAGTCTGTTTTGCCCGTGACGATAATTAGTGAGTAACTTGCTCGTCCTTATCTCAACCCTTAAGCCCTGGTCCATCATATTTTCTCCCCCTGTTTCTTTGAGGAGGGGGAGTGAGCGAGTGGTTGTGGTGGAGGTCGCCTGTTTAGCTGGGTGAAACCACCACAGGGACCAAAACAGAGCAGCCTGGTGAGTGTGAGAAATAACATATCTGACAAGGAGACAGGCTGACCCTCGCTAAAATGCCTGCTGTTGAAGAGTTATACCGCTCAAAGAGGAAACTAAAAATCATTTTCTTATGGGCAGAGGAGAAATACATGTATCCAGAAAGCTGATGAGGAAAGATATGCTTATGAACAAGAGCTTGGTGGTATAAGAAAAGAAACAGTGAGGACAAAAAAAGGACTGTAAAAATGCTTGGAGTCATGGAAATGCATCTTCTGCAAGAAAGAACATAGATATGAAGACAGTTTATTTTAGATTAAGGATAAATACAGGGCTGATACAAAGCCCAGTTAGCTTTGATTTGCTCTGGCTCACAAACAATGACGGGCATACTAAGTAATGAGTGACAGCATGAAGTCAACATCTGATTAGTTTGAGATCTGTGAGGTCCACATCATCAGCATTTCTGAGTCCACACTGGCTCACTCATAACATATGGATAATAGAACTGGAAAGTGGCCCAACAGACTGGGAAGAATTAAAAGTAATCCTTTAGGTTTATACTGCGCATCAGTAACCTTTTCAAGACATTTTTTGCAAAATACACTTGGGACTAACAACTTTATGGCTGGTGAGCATCCATAGCCCAAGTTCATGCTTTAAAGCTGCAAGTCAGAGTCTGTTCTTAGAATTGCTGTTTGTGGTTTGAAAAAACTTTTCCTCTAGCCAGGATATTGTGTAATTATTCCTGATGAGATATACTTCACTGTTCTGAAGCAGACAGTACTGGCAGTTCTGGGGGTTAAGTCATATGGATGTGGTACAGCAGTGAACATTGCAACATAGAAAAATGTCTACATTCCCAAGAAAGTTGTATTTCACCCAAATAACTGTTTTCTGTCAATGACCATAGAATGGCATGGAAGACACCACCTGTTTTGAAGAAAAGAGACCTTGTGAGGGTAGTCAACCATCTCCTGCCCAGGGAAAAGAAGCTGTATCAACACTTGACAGATGTTTTTCCAACTCATTTGGAAAAATTGCTAACAAGATTCAGTAATCTCTTAGCAAATTAAATCAGTGTTTCCCTATCCTCACATGAGATGGCATATTTGCAAAAAAAAAAAAAAAAAAAAAANNNAAAAAAAAAAAAAAAAAAGAAGTGAAATACAACCTCCAGCTACTTCCATGGTAATATTTCCGTGCATTGTTACAGCACAAAGCACAGCCAATGAAAATTAAATGGGTAATTTTTAGTCTGGACCACACCTGTGAGAAGAACAAGAAAGTCTAGGTAAAGTTTCTAATGAAATTGCTTAAAATCAGGACTTCTGAACTTCTCTCCTGATTTATTAAAGCTCTGTTCCCCCAGAATCTCTGATATATGGAATTTCAGGAAGAATGATGTCTCTGGGAGGATGCAAAGGTGAAGTGATTTTTTGATGGGAAGCTAGGGCAGCTTCTGCTGCTTCATAACAAACCTTTCTGAGGCTGAATAGGCTTTGCATTTCCTTAATGAAGATACATTTTTCCAATTTAAAATCCTATGCAAGTGAAATACTGCTTTCATTGATGATCGCAGAAGGAAATCAATTCAGTATTACATGTTCCAAAATAGATCCCATAAATTGTCTTCACTCCTTGATTGCAAAACAAGCCTGACAACCCACAGAGCTGAGGCTCTGTCTCTCTATTTGGACAGCAGATGGTATTCTGACTGCCAGCTTATAAACAGTGTAGATAAGCTGGCAGTAAAGATAAGACTGAGAGGGATCTGCTCACGTCGGATTAATATAGACATTTCTTTCTTGATAGTGTTTGATTTTCAGAGCTTCTTGAGAATTTAGAGTTCAAATCTCTGAGACTCATGATATTCTGTACTATACAAGGTCATTCATGTCACAGAAAACTTTATGGGCAATAGTTCTTGCCGTCAGATGGCATTTAATATGTGCAAATACAGGCTACTTCACAGGCTGAAAACTACATTCATTTTTGGTTGTAACATTGCAGGCCTAGTCTCATGAACTGCTGGGAGCACAGTTTGTCTTACTTGTGCTGAGTGATTTGTAAAAAAGTACAGGAAAGGCTAGTCCTCTGTCTCAAGAGGGAAACTGTCATGGTGAAATTAAGGGATTAGCACCGGATCAGAGGCTGATGCTGCTGGAGCAGGGACAGCAGCTCAGTGGCTGCTAGAAGCCAGGACCTTACACCATCTGCTGCAGGCTCATTTCCCCTGCCCTCAGATGTATGGGCAGTGAAAACTGTTACTAGCATGCATAGCTCGTAATAAAACTACTGCATCTCATAGCCTGAAAAAGCGCAGCTCTCTTGGGCCTGGGAAGTTGAGCTAAGTGTAGGCAGATTCTCCTTTAACCTCTACGTCCTATTTTACAAACACTAGTGAAACACCAATGCCCATTTCGTGGCTGAAGTTTACCAAAACTCAGGTCTGCAGAAACATTTCTGCCCTCAGAACAACCTCCACAGGAAAAATAAACAAGGCTTTACAGGGCCACACAGGCATTGCACCAGTCACTAGATCCCAAGTTTCTTGGCTCAAAGAAGTCTACGGTTTTAGCTCTGCTGTGTCCAAGCTACAAACCCTGACAATATGTAAACCACTATCATAGCAGCCAGAATCACTCTTTAAAATTCCCTTCTCCCCAGGAGGTGACGAAAAACTCTAGAGTAGGTGATGAGGGAGCAGACAAGCCTTCCAACTTCTCCTGGTGGACAATATCCAACAAGAAGAACGTTTGGGTGGTGCACAACCATCCTTAGGGACCCTGCTTCTCTCTTATTTTAGTGTCTGAGAACTTGAGAAACATCAGAACATTCAAAACCAAAAAGGAGAGAAGCAACTCATTCCTTTGGTTTTCTTTAAGCTTTGCAAACGACAGATGTTGAAAATTGGCCTACTATGCCTATGAAAGCATTTACAATTCTGCCTTCATTTTAAGCTAAGAAAAAGTATTCATATAATAAACAGAACCAGATATCAGGTAAGATAGCTTAGGAGGAATTTTTTTAGAAGAGACAAGTTTTTTTTTTTTAAGACAAATATTTCTGTGGGGTTACCCCAAGCCTCTGCATTTGATTTGGTAATGTTACTCTCACCTTGAAGGAAAAGATGCATTAGCATTAATGGCAGCTGGGCTCAGGGTGATGGGACATATGGTAGCTGGACAGCCAGAGCCTGCTGGAAGTTGCTATGACTCCGCTACTGCATGGGAAAGAGGTGGCAGGAAGCAAAGTCAAAGAGGATGAAAGATGAGCAGTATATAAATACACTTGACATTGAGTGCTGAAGGTTTTCATTCCCACAGCAGTGGAAGAATAACAGCTACTACCTCGATTTTGACAGTGAGATTGGATAGGCAAGAGGAAGAAGCTGCACAGATATTACAGGGAAAAAAACAAACAAACAAACAAACCATAATCATTAGGTAACACTAAATGCAGGGGAAATCTGTGTGTGTGTCTGTGGGTGGGTGGCTGTCTTCTGCGTGGGCATCTACAAACACATGTCAAGTGAGCTGTTCATGTATTACTTGTCAGTCTGGTGTGAGTGGATATGGCAATAAAATGTGAGGGAGCTGCATCCATAATACCATTCAGTGACTGTGAAAAGGTGTTTTCCATTGGCTTCAATTTACACAATCAGCAGCAAAGTTTGGTATCCAGAGTAGACAGTAAATGATGTCTTCGATTTTTTTTTCCCTTGATAAAATAATTTTGGAGTAAACAACCATTTGTTCCTCTTTCTTTTCCAGTGTAAAGATAGTTACAGATTTATCGGTATAGAAGAAAGTTCTCAAGTGGCTCAGGCAGGCTCAGCTTATGGACTGCATATAAGCATGACCGACCCAGATGCTTTCTGATACACAACCGGCACAGCTGGGCAAGGTTTGCAGGACCTGGAAAAAAAAAATAAAAACAAGAAAAAGCACCCCCACTCCCTGTATAAGTCAGAAGGCAACAAACAGCAGCAAAATTTGAAAATCAGATCAAGCACTACACAATGTCAAAGTTAAGGAGAGCTACATACATTGTGGACTTATTTTATCAAAATTGATTCAGCAACTTGAAACCTATGCACACTAAAAACCTTTTTCTGCGTGCACAGCTAGGCTTTTTTGAATCTTTTCTTGAGCAAATATTGAAAATGCCATATAGGTGTCTGCACTGGAGACAGAGCACCAGGATGCATAGCCCTTGCTTAGGAATTTGGACAACTCCCAGCGGCATTGTGAGGATAAGGATAGGAGGAATTACGGGGAGCTGCAGAGGTGCTCATTGGAGATCACCCTTAATATGGTGGGTATGGCAAATATAGTTGTCTCAGGTATGCTGTATATGCTTCTTTCAACAGCTGATGTCTCAGCAGGTACCTGCACAAGTAGCAACTGCAGCTTAGCCTCTTTACACGATCACAAAGCTTCTGAATATTTATGTATGTCAGTCAGTCCACCAGTGCTCCCCAAAATCATTTTTTAACGTGTCATCCAATTTCAATTTAGTCTGACTTAAAGAAAAATAACTAAAAAATAGAAAGCTCCCAAAAAAGAGGGGGTTTGGCCCTTCCCTAGTCCCAAGGGAAATGTTGCATCATGTGATAATCTCTTATTAGACACTGGTAGGAAGGCTGTCTGAGGACTCACTGGTGTGACGGCAGGGACAGCGTGGACGGGCGCTTGCATGGCACTGCCTGGGGGGCTCCCCAGCAGGGTGCCCGGGAGGGGGCTCCTGGCCCCAGGTGAGCTTCTGTAAAGTCTACTTTTACTACAGGAAAATGTAGGAGCCTAAGCAGGCTGATAATGCCCCTTTTGAGAAGAAATTAATAGAAAACTATGGGATTTATAGAAAACAGCACTTGCACTGCCGTCACTGGAAGCGAAGAATGAAGCTATCACCTCCCAGAGCAGTTAGGAAAACAGAAGCATTTTATATTTCACATCAAATAATAGCTAGGAAGTGGAACAATTAAAAGGAGACATCTAAGTAACCACAGCAGAAAAGTCAGGAAGCAGAAAGAAAGCTTCAGGAGAAGTCCCTGGGGTGCTTATTTCAAACAGAAGGACCTCAGAAAACACAGATGAGGTGGGAGAGTTGTAGATGTTAGACTCTGCAAGATATCTGCAGGCAGGACTGAAGGGGTGTGTGCTATATTCAGGTACTGAGGAAACCTCATTTCCAAAAAAGGAAGAGCCAGCAGGAACTGAAATGCCTTGTAGCCTACCTGACTGTGACGGAGGACAGGGGGATGAGATGAAAGTGGAAATCAAGAGGATGTTCAGGAAGAGAAGATTATTAATATTGGGACATTTCTTGCTCTCAATGGCACAGGGCAACTGGAGTGGGACACCTGCAAGCTCTGCCTCTGCTCACACAGCCTGCCATTGCTCAGGCCTGAGCATCTCAGACATGGGAACAGAAGTCACAAGAGATGAGAAGCATTCAAGTAAAGGTCCTCTGGGAAGGTTTTATACATGACAAATTAAAGCCCAGCATAGAATCATAGAATCACAGAATGGTTTGGGTTGGAAAGGACCTTAAAGATCACCCAGTTCCCCCTGCCATGGGCAGGTACACCTTCCACTAGACCAGGTTGCCCAGGGCCCCATCCA
>VXAL01008624.1:110862-124955 GCA_013399475.1 Chauna torquata
CATTCTGTGATTCTGTGAGCTTTTTAAATACCGTAACATGAAGGAACAGAGAAGACCGTTAGGTACTAATGAATCTAATTTACAATCAGCTCAAAGATACCTGGAATTATTGTATAGAGGCTGCGAGTAAGCTGCAAAGGGCACTGCTGGTTTGTGCTTGGATTGCAGTCCCACAAACATGCATTCATTGCAGTTTTTCTGCAGGAAGCAGGTCATTGAAACCCAGGGCTCTACTGAGCACAAGATGGTGCTACTAAAATAGCTGTGATAATATCAATGAATAGACTCTCGCAGCAGTTTTCAATCCTCAGTCCTTAGAGTCCTGACTGGTGAATAAGGATAATTTTCCTTCAACAGATGGGAAACAAAAGCACAGAGTAACTGGCCAGTTTTCTTACTAAAACTCTAATATTTAGCAGCAGATCTAGCAACAACACAGAGGTCACTTACTCATTTCTGTGCAATGTGCTACAGGCTTGAAATCAGTTGAGAACTTACATAGATGATTACTTTTTAAAGCATTTAAGAAAAAGTACTTAGGTACTTAGAAAATAAATAAATATTGCTCTACTTCAAAAAAAAAAAAAAAAAAAAGAGAGCGAGAGAGAGAGAGAGAAGAAAGGAAACCTTTACCTTCCCGAAGCAGAAGTGCCTGCTCTACTTTGCTGTTGGGTACGGCAAGGTCCAGGGCACATTTGAATTCAGCATTTCTGCATTTCAGATTAGCACCATAGTCTGCCAGCAAGACGACTATCTCCACGCTGGATTTCCTTGCTGCCGCATGGAGCGGGGAGTCTAATCGCTTCCCCGCATTAACGTTGGCTCCTTGGGTGAACAAGAGTGCATGGTTGGCACTGGAGGAAAGCAGGAACCATCTGACCCCGCATCATGCAGGTCAGTTTCCACTAGTAGCCTCAATAAATGAAGGGGATGGGTGGCACCCAGGCCTTTCTTATTTCTCTCAGTAACATCAGTGCAAAACTGAGCAGATCAAATACCTGCTATATAAATGTCTACTGAGCCATTGAATCCTGTCTGCAGTGGGTAGAGCTGAGCAACCACTGAAATTCTTAGACTATCAACCCAACAGATGATCAAAACCTGTCACATGCCGTGCAAATTTGTTAATAGCACGTAATATAATGTAGGTTATGTTAATTTAATTATAGGGGGGTAAAACACCCTTCAGGTATCTGATTGCAAGAATTCTGGGAGTGCAGCAAAGTGCTTGCCCTGGGTTGGCCATGCATGCAGAGTCATACTTCCATCAGGTGTCAATCAGCAAATATACACTGACAGTAAAAATTTACCCTAGTCCATAAGTTGTGCCTGGCCCTACAGGGGTTAGTCTTTCAAGCATCTTTACTGCTGTTTTCATCATCAGCTGAGCAGCAGATGAAGTTCATGCTTCATATGGCAGTTTATATTTTCATAATCAGAAAACTTGATTTTGGTCATCAGTATTAGCCAATATTGTCTATGCTTCCTGCCATCGTTCTGGAAAATGAAAACTCTGCTTTACTTTCACATTCAGATGATCTCAGGTAGATCTCTGTAACTAGAGGTTTCCAGTAAGGAAATCCTAAATTCTTCATGAATGCAGGTGAAATTTTAATCATCTCACAGATTCAGGCTGTCCAAATAACTCTTGCAGAAATCTCTGGAGGCAACCCAGAGAGATGAGCAATACTGGCTCACACCACCCCCAGCTCTCTCCCAGCCCCTTCTCCAAGAATACCGAGCTCCAACAGCTTCTTGACACAGTCTGTCCTCTGGTACATGCAAGCCACGTAGAGTGGGGTCCCTTGCTGCAGGTCTTCTTGGTCAATGTCAACCTCATGGGCCAGAAGGATCTCCATGCACTCCCTGTGACCTGCGTGGTGATGAAGAGCCATCACTTAATTTCAGTGTCACAGAGCAGAATACACCCAGATACAATCAATGAGGCATAAGAGCTGGGAATATGCCAAGCACATTTATCTGTGCTTTATAAGTTTTTGGGGGGAGGAAATGTTTTAAAGTCAAGAAGAGATGCATTTCTCATTCAGTTGCTGTTAGCTTCATTCACAGCCTGAACGTTACCTCTCTTGACTGCCTCATGAATGGGTGAAGCAAGGTGGTTCCCGAGCTGCGGCTTGGCTCCAAATTCAAGCAGCATGTTGACACAAGCCACACTGCCACTGCAGCAGGCATTAAACAGAGGAGTGATCCCATCAATGGTGACTGCATTGACCTGGAACAGCAGAACACGCTCAGAATAATCCAGTATAAGAGGAACACCCTTGCAGCATGCAGCATGCACTCAACAAAAATGCACTAGAAGAAGATGCTTGCCGTGTTTAATTTCAGAATTGATTTTGTTCACAACTTTCAGAGTTATGCGTTATGGGACAAAACATATAACGTTCACCGTCAAGCTCTGCCCTCTTTCCCAGACAGCTAGTGCCGTAAGGCAGCGACACTGCCTGCTGTGAATGATCCTTCTGGAGCTGCTCAGAAAATGCAGATTATTTCTTTTTTTACATGGAGAACTTGCGTATTGTCATGACTGTCGATTTTGCACCAACCTATATCCATTAAACACTCAGATGACTTTGCTTTTTAAATGAAAATATACTTCATGTTTAATACTCTCACCTGAAAACACATTTCCCGCAAAGGACATATTCACAGAAATCTTAATCCCAAACAGACAAGGAGGTCAAAAGGATTTGTGTTCACGTGGATGTGTGTGTTTGTGTGTAAGAGGGGAAGAATTTCCTTCCTTGACCTCTGACATAAATACCTGGCAAAAGCCACTGTTTGTCCTTCTCCACTGGGAGAGCACAGTCTCCGGGCTGGGCTGTGCAGAGCACTGTAGCTGCAAGGTTTGACTGCCTAACAAGCCCCCAGAGGCAATTTATGCAGCAAATCTTCATGCCTTTAATCTTACGGCAAACTGAAGAAGTACAATGTATCATGCAAGCTCATGGCAATTTCTGTGGTTTCCAAATCAGGGAGAAGAGGAAAGAGACAGGAGAGAAAGAGCTGGAGAAGTCCTGGGCCACTGAGGAAGCCAGAGAAGTCTGCTGCCAGCTGAAGCACAGGAGCTGCATCGCAAAAGGATGGAAGCACCAGGGCAGAAATACTCAGCTCACACAATTTAATTAGCAAGATATTTTGCCTTCAAAGTGGAGAAAGGCAGTGATGTTTAAAAAACTGTTGATTTATTTGGGTAATTCAGCAGTGGACCATATGCAGTTGATACCTTTCTAAATATCACCTGTCCTTGTTTATTTGGCCTACTGAATTGTGTATGACGCCATACAAGTTAACACTTTTTCTTACAAGGTGCGTTTTCCACAATCACAAGCCCATCCTTGCCATTTTCAGTGCTTCAGCCCTGGCCATTTCCCACTGATTCTAGGAGTGCAGCAGCCAGCGGGAGGTCACGCTCCTCTCGGTGCAGCTGCAGCAGCACGGGAGGTAGTCCCTGGCCCTTGGTGCCTCCTCCATCACACGGCGAGAGACCAGGCACCGCAGCATGGGGGACGTCTGTCTGCTCAGATTTTGGAGCCCCAAAATGCAGCTTGATTTTCCTGAAATGGCAGAGCTTTGACCGAGACTGTTTCAACAGCACTGTCACTGCAGATCCCATCCCCTTGCTCAATCTTCCACCCCTCCTGCTAATTACTGAGCTAAACAATCCTCCATCCAGCATTGCTTCTAAAGCAGCAAATAGAAAGAAATGGACGTATTTTGGAGTATCTGTGTTTCAGACAGATCACATGCTGCAACCCAGTACCCGCCCAAACTCTCATGGGGCGGGTATGGCTGAAGCTGCTGGGGCACTGGAGGTCTGTCGGCATCATTTTACAGCACGGCCAGTGATTCAGGCAAGTTCATAGCAAGGGTAAGCAAGGAGATAATCGAAGAAGAGAAACGACTTTATTGGTTTCCCTCTCCACTGGGTATTGGTTTAACTGGTAAAAGACAAAAGACAGATAAGACAGCCGTTGTGGAGTAAATGGTTTGGTAAAAAAAGGAAATAAAGAAGAGCATAGCAATAAAGGTGAGCAGCAGAACAGAACATTTTCTCCCAGAAGTTAGACAACAGCTTGCTGGCTTTATTTATGAACAGAAAGTGGGGGGAAAGCAAAACAAACAAACAAACAAACAAAAAACACTGGGGCTATATTATTATACCAGGAACAGGCTGTTTTCTTAGGTAAGCAACAGGTAGTTCAGAGATGATTCTCTGAATTATAAAGAGAGAATGCCATTTGTATGCCAAAATTAAGTAAAACTGAGCAGAAAAGTTTTTGTTTTTTTTTTTCCATCTTTCAGAAGGACTGAAATTTGGTATATGATACAGGAAGTTAATAAATGCATTTTCTTCTGCAAGGGACAGCTTGATTGCCTGTCTTGGTGTTGATCATTTTTTTGCCATGTAAATTGTGCTTGAACTCCAAAAGCCTGTAACTCAGCTGAATGAAATATGTTCCCATATATCTCATCTTATTCCTGTATCTCCAGTTTTTAATGTGCATTCTACTTCAGTTCCAGATGGGGAAAATGTTATTTTATTAACAGATAGAGTGCCTCATTGCTTTAAGCACATCTGTTTTTACTTACACGAGACTCCCAAACTACTCCACGGAAAACTGGAGGCAATTCCAGTGGTCGTTATGGAAAAAAAAGAGATGAGCCATTTTCCCCAGGCCAATCTCCACCATCTCCAGGACTCACCTGAGCGCCATTCTCTAGCAGCAGCTTCGCGCAGGCCACATGGCCACCCAGGCAGGCTTCATGGAGAGCTGAGACCCGATCTGTCGTCACCAGGTTCACATTGAAACCCTGCAAAGCAAAGCATGGGGCATGAGGGGAAAGACCTGCCCAACCAGGCAGCAACCCCAGGGCACCAGCAGTGGTTGGACCCTGGATGGAGAGCACCATGCCGCTGGGCACAGTGAGGTACAGGGCTAGGGATGCCCGCGGGTCACGTTATTGCTATTTGGTGCTTGTCCCCAGACATGGTAGCTGGTGATGGTGATGGTCCAGCAGGCTGGTTGGATCCTTTGGCTCCATCAGTGGGGAAAACAGGCACTCTTAGGATGTGAGTCGTCTCATCCTGAAGTAGCTGTAGGTCAGATGAATTGGATCCTAAAAATACTTTCACTGACTATATGGTGTGCCCAGTGTGGTTCACTCAGGTGTAGTAAAGTAGACCCATAAAGGAGATGAGATAAATCCCACCCACAGATCTGTTCCTTTCATGTGACCACTCAGAAGATGTTTTACACTGGAAGAAAAGAACTGGTTTACACATGCCTCGTTAAAGGCGTTTCCCTAGATGACAGTTCTTACATCTATTCCCACAAACAGACTAAAGAGATATTCGCAAAGGAGAAAGAAATTGCCATATGTGCTGTCTCCAGAATGCAGCTAAATCTCCTCACAAGTAAGATTTCACAGCCACGTGTGAGAACAAGCCTGGAAGCAGCTCCGTTTCACACCTGACACGATCTGTAGCACTGTTCCCCCTCTACTTAACGTGCTATAAACCAGGCAGCTCACAAGATGGCAGCAACGCACTGTTTGGTATGCAGCAGCAAACGCTTTCGGTCGAAATAAATATGTGAGCAACGTAAAAGTCACCATAGTTTCTGCAATGAGCATTAAAAACAGCCACTGTAATTACTTTAAGACAGAAATTCTACGATATAAAAACAATCATTTTTCAGCAATGTGAAAGTATTATTAATGCAAAGGCTGTGGCTAAAATTTTCCTGCATGTTATGTCAATGCCAGGGGAACACATAAAATCTTGAAAAAATGTTGAGATTATTCCATTTTCAGATTGTATAGATGTTTCATATTTACTGATCAGTATATTCTTTCAAGAAGAATGTCTTCTAGAGGCTCCTGATAAGAAGAAATCTATTCTTATTCATTATTCACACATAAATTTAACAAATGAAACTCATTCATTGCAAATGAAAGAATAAGTACTGGTATCTTGGGCAAAAGAGCAATCCCCTCCATTACTAAATGGTGACTGAGTTACAGATCTACTGTAGCTTTTTGCCAAATACCACTGATGTTAAGCCTTGTTTTCATATGATTTTACATTCTTGGCAGTGTATCTGAAGAATCAGATGCTTCCTTAGGTGCTGGAACAGGCACTGGTGAGTCCTTGAGCTCTTTTAAAACTCCATTGGCCTATCTCCTCACAGGCACAAACAGTCCCTTATGTCAAGGCATCCCCTGGGGAGCAGAAGCCATCCTGGGTTTCTTAAGAGCTGTTGTCCCAAGAAAGAGACTTCTGAGTGCTCCATATGTACCCTAAAATATAGCTCCGTGTTTTCTTTCAAGCTAATAGTGTAACTCTCTTGGAAGCAACAAGCAATAATTATGCTGCTCCATGAAGAGCTTTGCCCCTACGTTTGTCAAACTGCTGCGAATCAGCTCCAATTCACTCCCTACAGACACTGGTGCCTTGATCTATTTTCATCAGCAAGGACTCTCATCCTTCACTCTGAAATTAATGTCTTCGGGAGAAGAAGAAGGGGTAGATTAACAAAATAACGTATAGCCACAGCAGGTGCTTCTCCCATGTATAACCACAGCTGGTGGACAACCAGGGCAGCCACTGTTTAACTACAACATCCACAGTGCCTCCCACTATTAAGATGGTGAGAAGTCACCGCAGATGGAGATAGAGGGGGTCAGAAAACCAGTAAGGCCCTGAACGAATGAGCCTTCTTCCTTCTTATCCATAATCTCTATCACTTTGTTTTCTATAAAGAGGCCTTGCAGAGGGATCTACATGCATTGGAGCACTGGACCATCAGCAATGGCACGAAGTTCAACACAGGGAAATGCCGGGCTCTGCAGCTGGGACAGAGTAATGCCAGACACAGGCACACACCAGGAGCCGAGTGGCTGGGGAGCAGCTCAGCAGAAAGGGACCTGGGGGTGCTGGTCAGCAGCAGCAGGCTCAGCGTGAGCCAGCAGCGGGCCCTGGCAGCCAGGAGGGCAAACCGCGCTGTGGGGTGTCCACATTTGATCTGATATCAACAGGTGAAGGAAAGAAGGATCAAGAAATGGGGAGAACTGGCTGCAAACAGCAACCTCATTTAGCTGCAGCCATGCCTTGACAAATGTCTGGCATGGAGGCTTTTACATGGCAGCTCCACTCCTTGAGGACATTGCCCGTTCAAGATGCAGCCTCACCTATGCTCCTTACAGCCATCACTGGAGAAAATTATTGACGTTGATTTGTGGGGGAGCATACTACTCATTTGTGCCAGACCGGCAAGCTGGGTTTAAAGATAGGTGATAAGGAGGATGGCTGGCAAAAAGTATGACCATGACCTGTCCCTTTACATTTTCTTAACCAGTTTCTTTTCCTTTCTAATATATCCTTTCCTCCCCTCTTTCTTTTGTCTGAACTCTTGGTTGCAGTTGGAGCAGAGGGTTTCAGGCTGACAGCTCTCCCTTTAGGGACACCATGCTTGCTGTTTTATAAAGCAAAACATACTTTTACAGCTTTCTAGTGTTTTGTTGTTGTTGTTTTCCTGTTTTAGTTTGTTTTTTGTTTGTTTGTTTTTCAAATAGCTAATGTATATATTGTCCCTGTTCTCCTCAAGCCTGATTCGTACTGTTTATCATTGAAAAAGAGCCCAAGGATCATTGTTTGTTATACAGCAAGCTACTAGCAGTGGCAGTCTTTGTCCTGGGCTTGTCCTCAGCATCTTATCTAAGCAAACCGATATATGCCCAAAGGTGTGCATGTGGATATATTATTTATATGACTGTATTTCTTATGCACTGCTGCAGTCTATTATCAGTCTATTATCACTGACTCGCAGATACACTTCAAGAGAAGCCATGCTGCTTCCCAACCTTGTCTTTAGCTGTAGGCTTTACCTGTGCAATCAAGGTTTTCAAAGACAGGAGGCGTCCTTGGAAGGCAGCATCATGCAGAGGGGATCTGTCTGCCCAGCTGCCTAAAACACCAAATTCAAAAAAGTTAATTCAGATATGCAACAAAAGGAGATCCTGGGAGGACAGGGGAAACTCAGCTGCGTGTAAGTGCAGACCGGGCTTGAAATCAATGCAGTATCAGCAATGAAACTGTTGATAAGTTGACTTCAGTGGAGCAGCTGAGGGCTCAGCACTCCTGAGGAAGGCAGCCACTCGTTAAGGGACCTAAACACAAACTTGTTGGCAGAACTTTCAAAAACACCTAAAAACAGCCTTCACCAAAACCCACAAATTTAATGCTGCTGAGACTCACCCAGGGACTTCAGAGCCCTGCAGTTCTCATATTGTAAAAGACACTAGCCTCTGTCTGTTCTAGGGAGCTTTTGTCAAAAATCATATTCCAGCTTCCCTTCACTTTTCTAAGAGCCTCATAGCAGGGAGACGCTGGGATGCCTTGTGGATCAAACGAATTCTAGCATGACCGTGGCAGTTTTATTTCCCAAACCAATAATTTCGTAAATAACTTCCTCCAGCTCACACTAGCAGGTAACAGGTTTCATCCTTCTCCTGACTAGAAGGTTTTCGAACAGACATGAAAAAACAAATCCTGCCTGAGGTTTCACTTTTCTTTCTTAAATATTTTGAGTTGTTGAGCTGCGCAGACTCCTTCTTTCAGGCTAGCTTGCTCTTTTCCTTACCTTAACCTATTCATGCACCATGAAACAAAAAGTCCTTAGCCTAGCTACTACCTATGCTTATAGCCAGCTAGCCCGTATTAAATGCAACTCAAGTCGAGTGCATTTACAGTGCCGGAGGATGGAGGCAATACCAGTGTTTGCATTTGTGCTCTGTTGTACAGTGACCCCATGAGCACAGTACTTGAAATCCATATCCTGTTTAACATTTTCAGCTATGTAGCACATCAGAGAGAAAGGAAAAGGTGATTTACCTCCATTTCAGGTGTTACCTGAAGCAGAGAGATCTCAGTGAGAGGCACAGAAACATCCCTGGGGACTTCAGGCCAAGGACACAGCAGAGATTTCAGTCTTGGCCAAGGGAGACCTCATTTCGAGCTCTCACTGCAAAGCCCAAGAAGCCCAACCATCCCAAGGGCACCCGGGTGCACGTGACAAATTCACCGGCCAAAGCAGTAGTGGTACCACCTGGGGGGATGCAGGGGCCGTATCTTGCTCACATGCGAGTGACTGCCCACAGAGCTGCAGAAGGAGAAGAGATGGACCTGAAGGACCTGTCCCACCCCCTGGTTTAAAGCCAGAATTGCTCTTTGGCTTTACTGGGTTTTCGGCAGCCCTTGGATTCCTTGCAGTGAGTTTTCATTACCCTAGCTGTGGGATGCACTTCACCTCATGGGGTTACAGTTTTAAATAGTGTTTTTACTTTTGTCTCCATTTATTTAAAGAGCTGTTTCTGGGCTCCTAGGGCAGGAAGCTGGCATGGAAGGACCAGCCATCACAATATGCGACCAGGCTCTTAAGGACCAAATAGGACTCTCCTGGCAAAATGATGGAAACAGGAACCAGGAAGAGATGGAAAAAGATTTGCCTGAAAACATCCAAAAAAAACCACCTCTCTCCTCATGCTGATGACTGAAATAGGCAAGCTCAGTTCAGAAAGTTAGAAGACACTGCATGGGACAAAAAGAAGGGGTCTTATCCAGCAGGAGGGTTCGGGGGTAACTCAGACAACAGCGCTACAATGCCTTATTTAAATTCCTATGCATATTGCATAGTATGTGCATGCGCATTTCACATGCATTGTAAATACATGTGTATGCACACACATGCCTCACCATGAAAATACATGCTGCTGCGTACTTCCATGCTAGCCACAGCAACCTACCTCCCTGAAACGTGTGGCAAATATAGTTCCCATACGGGGCACATCTTCCCTTCTCAGTTGTGAGTGACATGTTGGAAAACACTGTGTCTTTTCTAGGCTCCTACAGATAAGTTAAGAAGCCCTGCTTCTGCACGACTTCACTGCAAAGAGAAGAGGCTGTGGAACTCTGCCTGTAATCCAATCTAGTGCCCCAGCAACAGCATCACATGATTTTATACTTTGAAAGATTATCCTTAATGGCTTTTTGCAAAAGGCAACTGGGAGATAAAAATATGTTGTAGTCTGCTAAACTTCGAGACACTTAGATAAGAACCTGAATGAAGGAAAAACTGCTGTTTGTCATACATCAAACTACGATTGCATGAAGGCACTAGGGAAAAAATGACAGCAATAAACAATTGGAATCATATTCCAGAGAATAGCAAATAAGTTAATAACCCACAGACATTCCTGTATATAAATGCTCTGTAAGAAATACTTTGCTGCTGTATTTCTTTTGGGCACATCTTAATATCTTTGCTTTGGGTGGCCATCTCTCACCACAAATACTCCCGCTCCTTTTCATGTGCCTGTTCATGGTGGCACAGTTCCTCATGAAGAACGTGTCCAACAACCGAGTCGCATAAAAATCTGTGATGTCACAATGTTGATACAAATCTTCAAGTAGGAAAATATGTTCTCATTACTACTAAATTTAAAATATTGTGTCATTTTAACTGGTGGAATTACCAGACATGCTAACGCCTGTCTATACATTATTATGGCAGTGATGTGATGGAGGTAAAACTACTTGGAAAAAAATACCCCCCTCCCAAAAAAAAAGCAAAATAAAATGAGTCTGATAAATACAATATATTCCTGTGCTGTATATTTTTCAGAATAATTTTAGTTGTATTCATTTTTATGACTTGATTTAACAAAAAGGGGATTTGGTGCTTGGATTCATTAAGTCATTAATTATATCCTCCTAGTATCTCCTTTCAGAATATCAACATGCTAAAACTTTTCCCTAAATATTCTCTGGCAGTAAGGCTAATAAAAGCATCTGTAACCCCCACTGAAGAATGCCTTGCTTCCTAGAACAATCTTTTATCTACTGTAGTGCCTTGAGCAAATGTCGTCCTCATTCTAGCTGGGTAATTGTTGGAGTCTCATATTTTGCACACCTAAACCATGCCAACACATACTGACACTGCAAAGACCTCAGAACTGGAAGGCATTTCAGGTTAAAACATTCACCCTATGCATTTAGTAACAGACTCCTCATTTTATGGCAACTGAATGATTTAAATCCTAAAGTTACAAATATGTAGCAAATAGACATCTGAATATTAGAGTGTCCATATTTTTACTTTACCTGGGACTATTCCATAGATCTCTTCTGCTATCCTGGCAGCCTCTTTTCTGTTGCCTTTAACAATATAGAAATGGGTCAGCAGAGCCAAGGAAATCTTAATTAAAAGCTTGAAGCAAAACAAAGCAAAAATGGCAAAATAAATGTTAGTGAAAGCATGGAGTATAGAACTGCCCTCCATTTTGGTTTGCCCTTTGAATAGTTTCTCAGGTCTGCTAAGCTGCACCGGGCTATTATTGGTATCACATGTCATCTATTTTAAACCCCCCAGAACTTGCTGTTCCTCAGTTACCAAAAATACATTCGTTTTCATTTGGTATGGCTATTTGATACTAAATAACAATACCAAGTATAAGACAGTCTGAAAATCTCATGCCATATAGGAAACAAACAAAAAATCTTTTCCAAACCCACATGAACATTGATTTCTAGAAGACATTTTCCGACAGAAGTTCTCCATACCACTTGAAAGCCTACACATACACATTATTCTTATTCTTTGATACAGCAGTTGAATTTACAAAGGTTGCACAAACAAAGTTGCAGAAATTGTTCAGAGATACTGCCAGAAGAATACTTTTCTGTCTTTCCCATCTTGGTAACAGGCCTTGCTGGTACTCAGATACAGAACAAAGGCAAGCATATCAAAGAAAAGCATTATCATGGAAGAATCAGAAATAAAGCCATGTATTTTCTAAAGCCAGGGCTAAGAAGTCAAAGTTACTCTATGAGGGAAAAAATATATTAAAAGTGTGTAATCAGAAACACATGATAACATACTGATATTTTCCATCACTCAGGGATAAAGAATGGTGTCCATTAATATCCCTCACCACCAGCATCTTACTGTTTTGAAAGAACGGAAATATTTTTACATTATCCGTCATTGAATCCAAGGCGTAATATTTGAAACTAGAGAAGATATACCCTTTCTTCAACTTCCTTTTTTTCCTTCTGAGAACACATGGCTTCCATAGAGAACAGAGTATTTTTTTCTGCATGTAATTAACTGCATCTTTGTGGAATACCACGTTTCCTTTTCATTTAAACATTTCTTTATTACTATTTTCCCATAAGTACAGCACGAGGGAGATTTTTTTCTCTTTTTGTATCCCCTCCTTTGTTCCTCCTCCCTGGGAGAACCTCTCCCAGGTTCTCCTACCATTCAACTTACACACCTGTCAAAGGAAAGAGTGGGACATTCCAAGGAGTTGGTGGATATGCAGAAGGAAATTTTACAGCAAATTATTTCCATGGATACTTAAGATGTAATTTGTTTTGGTTTGTAGCAAAATAACTGACTTAGTACTTTGCTGTCTACAACACTCTGCCCTCTCAGGTGCACCCGAATTCTGTGTAAAATATGTATGGACAGACTGAAAAAAACACTGCAAGTTTTTGTTTTGTTTTTGTTTTCTTTTTTTTTTCCAAGTGAAACCATTTTCCTAAAATTGTGAATTAAACCAAGATATTACATTTTTACCAATAACTTAACACCTTACTTCAGCGTTAAGCAAACTTTTCCTTCCACAGTCATATAATATACTGGTAGGAACCGTAACATATGAATCCAAGAAAGGAAAATCACCAATTTTTAATCACTTTAATCCTGTTTGCCACATGACAAGACAGCTGAATATAATGATTACATGGCAAGACAAGTTCAGCTAAGGAACTAAGGAGAAATATAGTTATGTTTGCTCAACTGAGAAACAAAAAGGAGAAATTAGCAAACAGAGGGGGACAAAAAAAAAAAAAAAGGATGATCAGTTAGCCCTAGAAAAATATGAGAACAGTGAAGCTTTCTTCTTTACAAAGAAAAGGTCAGCCTAAATGATGGAGAAGTCTTTCTTATGTGGGATCCACAAAACTGGCTTTTGATAGGATGTAAGCAAGAAGGAATAGCACGTTTTAAAAGAATGACCACGAAACAGATGTTTGGTTGCAAAGGAGATCCATTGATCTTCCTTCACAGTCAGCCAGGTAGAATTGGACAAGTCCACAACCCTCTAGAAAAACACAAGAAACTAGAGATCAGATGATTTCCACTGACATTCTCTTAAACCCTAAAGGAGTATGAAACACCGATAATAATGAAAAGCTTTCCAGATGGTCTAAACATCAATGACCACTTTGGAAGCAGTCACAGGAAAATTATTATCCCAGAAAGACAAGCTTCATTTGTATAGTAAGAAAACAACCCTCCTGGCTTCAGAACAGCACAACCAAAGATTTTAGTTAAATGATCGAGTCATTTGAGAAAAACTCATGTAATCTCTTAATCTGCTTTCAGTGTATAAGAACACTAAGAAAATGACTGCATTGGATTCAAAGAAGTCATCAGTAAGAAGACAGCTAAACGTCACGGTGGGAAGTACTAATACTGGTGAGGGTGGTAGTCAGGTAAGCAATAGCAAGATCTGGTATGATCACGTCGAAATATCTGGCGTTCCTAAAACTAAAGGAAGGTGAGCAACACAACATAGGCATGAGAAGAGATGTAACACAACGGAAGAGCAACCGCAACACAGAAACAGGAACATCATCTCCCTCGCTGTTTTGTCACTGTGTTGTGTTTTGAATGGGATGGATTGAGCAATTTATCAATAGGCTAACAGGGCTGGATTGAACAAGTCAGCACTTGGTAGAAAAAACATGCCTTATTGAGAAGCAATATGCCTAAGAGAAGCAGGATGCCTAAACCACTCCATGAATAGCTTTCTGCTAGAGTGATTACCAAATTGTCATATCATAATACCCAGAAGATATATTAATCCTCCAATAAAACTGTCATGACATAGTGAATGAATAGAGGTAGTTTATGTAGATCCTCTTAGGAACTGGAAAGTTAGTTTTTTATATATCCTTAATTTAAAAATCTGCAAGGAATAAGCACAAAAAAAAAAAAAAA
>VXAL01008624.1:125012-136086 GCA_013399475.1 Chauna torquata
AAAAAAAAAAAAAAAAAAAAACCAGTTCAGCTTAGAAGAAAACTCATTTTCATTATAGATCACCTTAACTTTAGCCAAGTGTAAGAAATATGTCAGATGTGACCTGAAGAATTTGGCAATGGAATAAAGATTAGAGGGAACTTCTTCTGAAAAAAATTAAAAGAGGAATTAGTCTACTCTTATGCTTGACAGCCTTTGAATTACAGCAGTGTATTTCTAAGGTATTCAACTGAGATTTTGACTATCAAATATTTTCAATCAGAGTAAGATAATTGAAAAAAAAAAGGACACAAACACTTTAAGGGAAGAGATCTGAACAAGGACACGTGTTAGACAGCCTAGCTATTTCTTTTGTATCAGTTTGATCTAATAAATGATATTGCCTCCCATGCAAGCCTTGCCTCCTTAGATCAGCACAGTTACAACACTCCTGCTTTTAGAAAGGGCTGTATATGTTGACTCACTGGTTGCTCTCAAACAAGCAGGTGTAGGATTCATCTCAGCTAACCGAAGCCCATCACACCACAAATTCCGGTTATCTGAACTCCTTCTACTGTCTGGGCAGGAAGACAAGGAATTCCAGCAGGTAATTAATTTCCTTCTGTCTCCAACACCTGTGCTAGCACAGGATGACTCACCCTCAAGATGCATTCCATCAGTCACTCCTGATTAAATGACAAGCTTAAATAACTAGTGTGTACTAGACAACCAGCTTATACACGGTAAAGTTCAATGAACCCCACACAAACATCTCCAGAGTTATGCCAGTGTTGAAACAACTCAGAACCTGAAAATAATCCAATCTACCTGTTAAGTTTACGAGAAAAATCCGTAATTTCAGTACAACGATAGATTCAGGTGTGCAACCACACCTTGCCTTTAGTTTTATCGCCTTAACAAATGAAAATGTGCTTTTCATCCAAGTGACTATTTCAGTGCTAGAGTAGTTAGAAACCTATACAAGTCAATGTATTACTGAGTGTCATGAAAGATATACGGCAAATAAGCCAAGAGTAGTTTAATGATAGCAAGTCAAGCAATATATTAAAAATAAATATATTTTTTTATTTTAAAAAATGTTTGTAAAACCATTTTCTTTTGAGAGTGATTGTTTTTATGTCTGTCTACAAGAAATCTATATTTAACTGGAGCATCAAAAAGATGCAATTTTACAATTATTTGTTTATAAGCCGAAGTAGATATGAATAAAAGGACCAGCAAAGAAAACTAAATATCAAAAGGGGAGAAATAAGTTTATTTTTTAAAGATGCATAAAAGCTTGACCACAAAAAATAAGTTCATTACAGTGCAGTTTTCTTTTACAGATCTATCCACATCCTCTAAAACACGGTTTGTAAGGTAAATCTTACATTCATACTTCACTTGATACTTGTTCTGATTTAACATACAATTTTCAATTATCGACATGCTGTCTATACCTCAATTCACAGTGTTTGCATATAATGTATTGGAAACACAATTTCTCCTTGTGCCTGTGGGACACAATTTCATTACAGATCAATGCAAGATTTCCATCACTAAAATAAAGCAGTTCAAAACACTTCTGGGTGCACTACATAATCCCTTCTACGAAGGGGCGCAATGAAGCTTCTATATAGAAGAGTTTTGGGTGTTCCCTCCTCCTCCATACAGGAGGCTTTGCTCTATGCAAGATGTTACTCAGTAAGTGTCATTCTCTATTTGGTAACATTTTCTTAGTATTTCACAATGATCAAATGTTACCTACAAGCACAATCAAAACATTTTAAATTTATTAAATGGTTATTTTCTTCATTTCTAAACATATATTCCTAAAACACACTCATCATCTCTGCTCAGTTTCTTCTTATTGTGATTATTTTATTTAAACTTTTCCATTTCACCCACTGTTGCTTTTTAAGACTGTGAATGATTGAGTGACAGTGACATCATCCCTTACTCTACTGCACAAGATAGGCAAGTGAATCAGTCCTGCAAGAGTTATGTGCAATATGTTGCATTACTTGAAAAACAGTATATTCATAGCTAAACCAGTTACAGATTAATTTTTTCTGCTTGTGTAAAATGTTTTTTAATCATCATCTTTATCAGAATAAGTCCAACCACCAGAGATGGAAAGCAGCAGTACGGAGTATACTTCTGTACTTTCTAATTGTATGTTCCCACATATTAATGAAAAATACCCATTTTTATTGAAAAGGAAATAGACATTTAGATGAACTGCAAATTGCACAAGACTGTAACAAGGTTTTATTATGTTATTCATAAGTACACAATGTTCCACACACACAAAAAAAGTATTTTGAATAGATTCTTATGATCCTGTTGAAAACTAGACCTGTGTTTGTAGATGTTGTGGGAAACAAAAAAAACAGAAACAACAAAATATTAAAATAGTAATGCAACATTTCCCTGGAATGATAATCAGTATTTTTAAAAAGTTGTTATAAACTAGAATGTTCTTATAAGAAAAGTAACTTTTAAAAGTAAAATGTTACCTTAATTCCACTCATTTATCAATAATGTGTGGCACCACTTTAGCTGACCCCCACCTTTAATGTAGAGTTTGAATGATTCAAGCTGTAAGACAATGCATATCGTACATTACATATCAAAGGCTAAAAATTCTATTAAAAGAAAATACTTCCTATATGGCATATATTTCCCATTACCTTTCCACATTTCATGAAAATATGTTCAATGAAATTATCAAATGTCTTAAGTTAGAGTAAATATATCTCTACAGAAACAAGATGATATTGACAGAAGCTGTGATTCAAATACTACCCTTCATGGGTTTGAAAACAGTATTTTCATATTGCACAGTTTTAATATTAATACAGTGACCAACAATACATAATAATCATGGCCATAAAATCAAAAGATTTTCAGTCTTCAGTGATGCTTGAAAATGAAATTAACCCAGTACACTAAGCAGGGGGGGAGTTTGAGGGTTGTCTGACATAAATGAGTGAAGTTTGCCTCCTCTCATATGTGTATGTTCTGCCGCCTACCGTCCCAAATATAAATTAATTACTGCTAACAGATGCAAGGAACAACTTCCCCTCGCCTCAAGAAAAGCATATCTATTGCTTACTTCCATTTAAGGGATGCCTTCCCCAGATTTAACTTGCAGGACCTGTCTGACAGTGTCTCTGGTGTGGTCTAGGTGAAATCATGCACAGTAAACACTGTCCCTCCCAGAGGTGAACTGAAATGCCACTTACGTCAAAAGGAGGGGAACAAAAAAGAAAAGAAGAAGAAAAAAACAGACAGAGTACAATGGTGCTTGTTAAGGCATGTTAAGCCCTTCACAGACTTCTCTCTCTCATTCACACACACACACACACACACACACACACACACACACACACACACACGTTACTTCACACTTTGGCATAGTCTGCTGGAGGTGTTTTCAGGCCTGAGCTGATTCTGATGGCTAAGTATTATTATGCTAATCTCTAAATAATATCATTCCTTCACCTTTATATTTTTAAAAAAGCCACCTATGTACTTCAAAAAAAGACTTTAAAAAAAGCTTCACCTCACTTTCACATGTGTAAGTAAACAGGACAAATTTAGCACTTCTGAAAATATCAAAAATTCATTATGGAGTTTTGACTTAGCAACAGGATGATATAATTTTCATTAGGGAAGAACTTCAAAATAATAATGCTGTGCATGCAAAACACCGTCACTGGGACACAACTGCCAGAACTATGTCTCTGAAATTTCTATGGTAATAATGAATTTATGGTAATAAGAAATTCCATGGTAATAATGAGTTTATGACTAACTTCAAGTGCCATTTTCATCTTACGAGAGAAAAGGTATGTTTTGTTCAGTATTTAATTTTTTTTAAATAGGTCTCAAAATAAAAATCACAGTAAATATCAGGAATTGATGGGGTCTACTGTAAGTTAATAATTTTTGTGTTTTGCTTTTCCAAATACCAAAACAGTTTACACTCACTGTCTGCAATATTTGACTTCTAGAGAAAAATCTAGTATTTTTGTCTCAAACGTTCTTGACACATGTAAAAATCCACGTTCTCCCCCCAGCTTTAAGTGCAAAAGAGACGTCCATATACTTGCAAGAATTCAAAACTAAATTAAAACAGAATCCTAAATTGAGGTAGCACATTTAACCAAGTTTCTTTCAAAGAACCTCGGAAAGAAACCGTGGAATTTAGAAAGTAATGTCTCTAACAGCAACCTTTACAACCTTAAGGGACCGATGCATTTTTTCTGTCCATTTGAGCATTTTAGGATCTTGGAGGTTCTTCTTTAACTCTTCCCTTTTTCCCCCAGAAATACTGTTTAGTCCATGCACCTTTAGGACCTGTGGCATCTATTGCAACATCAATCATGGAATCTGGAGTCATCCACCTCAGAAACACCAAGAAAAGGAAGTTCAGAACAGCAAAAAGAGCAAAAATATACCCAGTCACTGGGCCACAGTGAGATATTAGTCTGTCAAGTCGCTCATCCATTGGTAAAACCATTTCATCTGCAACCCTCTCATACACCTAAAAGGAGAAAAGACAGTAAAATCTTAAAGTGATGTTGCTTCTACCTCAAAAATCAAGCAGTACTTTGTTGTCATTGTGCAAGATACAACATCTATTCCTAACAACTAGATGTGACAAATATTACCCCCAAAAAGCTTTGCAGATTTAAAATGTTGATTTATGACCATTCTAGAAATTTTATGAATTTATGCAATGGTTAAGGAGAAAAATGAAAAGAAATGTTCTATTTTACGGCAGACCTCAAGAGTATTTCACTAAATAGGAAGGCAGCATAATTTGCCCCTCATCTAATGTTAAAGAGAGTTTTTTTGAATTAATAGAATGGATACTAAACTCATATTCACACCAGTCAAAGGAAAAGAGTCTGAACATGCAATTACGAGATTTTCAGCACAAAGATGGATGAACACATAGATGAGTGGGCAATCTTCCAATATCTGTATTTGGACAATCAAGCAAATCAGAATAGGATACCGTTTTTTATTTAAAGAAACACTAGCATGATAAAATTCAATGAATGTGGAAACCAAATACACACTATTAGTGACAATATACATATTAACCACAACCACTAATCCCATGCTTCATAGAACAGAAACCTACTATACACAGCTCAAGTGTTAAATCATACAAGAGTTTTGTCCTTGAGAACAATACAGATTTCACCCTACTAATACACCAGCAATGAGCTAACAAACAACTGTCCTTTGCACAACATAAGTACTTGTGTCCTTCCAGTTATGCTAACATTTCCCTTCACAGAGTTTGATTTCATTTCTTAAGAAAGGGCTACAAAAGAAACTGAAACGTAGGCTAACTTCTGCAATAACTTTGCAATTGAACTGTTGCTTGCAGTTAAAAAAAAAAAAAGAATCATTAGATGAATTGTACTGCTAGTACTTGAAAAAGATCTGATAAACTGGTTGCACCTGACACTTCAAGAAGACTTACAAGAGAGATATGTATCTGAGTAACAGTACAACGTAATGAAGATGCATGTGTTTCAGCTATCCTCTTGTCTAAAACATAGAAGCTTAAGTCAGAAGTGACAGATCTCTACAGGAGTTAATAAATTATTGGAATTAATATTCCTCACTAATGGCAGAGTTTTCACGCTGAAGCACAGTTCTAATTCTGAAATATGATTTCAAAAGCATGATAATTTATTTTCATTACATCCATAGCTTATATGGATGTATATTCAGCTACATCTGCTGGCATTAGGCTACCTCTCATCATTTTAAACCACTCGTTAGCATGTCACAGAGAAAACTGTGTCATGAACTCTTTTCCTTTTCATACCCCTTATACAGCATGTTCTCCAGCTATGCCAGAAGAGTTACTTATTGTGAAGACTCTAGAAAAAAAATGTTGAGTAGAAACGTAACTAAAGGTCTAGGCTGTTCTTCAGAATACTTATCAGAAGTTATATCATAGAAAAAATGCAAATAAAAAAAACCTGGGAAGTACTTGGGAAAAGGGAAGTATTTTGTGAACCTTTTGAATCCATGTGTTTGACAGAAAACACATTCAGAAATTAAACTGAAAGATTACACAAAGAATGCACATAGTAATGTTTCAAAGAAGTCACTTTTCAGAAATGTATTTTAAGAGAATTAAAAAAAAAAGTGCTCATACATACTTTCTCAGTTCTCTCTGCTACATTCCTCCATGTATAAAATGTCTTTACTTTATTATGAACAGTTTCTGGAGATGGTAGTGTTCCTGATCTGAGCTGGGCAATAGCCTTTTCTAGACCATCACACAAAGATTTCACAGAGGGTTCACATAAAATAATGAGATTTTCTGGAAGCACCTCAGGAATACCGCCAACTCTTGTACTCACGACCTTTGAAAGAAACAAAAGAAATACTATATAGGCTGCATAACAATAAAATACAGTGATGATATTGCTCTTACACTGTTTAAATTGTTTAGATGCAGCATTTAAGATGAAGATGAAGAGAGGGAAAAAAATCCAATGACTGGTTGCTATGAAGGCAAAGACTGATATCATGCTTAGGGACTTTTACCTGCATGGGAACTGAAGGTCTAGGCCCTAGAGAAGACCTAGCACAGCAGATTACCTTTAACGATGTTCAGAGTGATTCTTTGGTAGCATGATAAGACAGAAGAATTGGTCTAGTGGGTGTTTAATGAGACATCTTTCCCAAAGGTGTTTGTCACAGTACGCAACTAGATATGTGTAACTAGATTTTGGACCTCCTCTCCACAGTTCCTCATAAAAACTGTTACTTCTACTTGGAGAGGACAGTTTTACCACACCACCTTCAGTTTATGGTTTCTAGGGTACTGAACATTTACATGAATTTCATTAGAAGTTCAGTAATTTTAATCGGAATTGCTATTTTTAAAGGGAAATCAAACTACTAAGGCTCATGTTCTTTAATCATCTCTAAACAGCATGCAACAGTAAGAAAAACACAGAACTTCCCCACTCCTAGAGAGGAAAACAAATGACTGGTGGATTAATGCCACCAATAAGCAGTAACTACCTGAAAAAATATTGAAAGGGGGAAAAAAAAAAAAAAAAAGTCCCTCACTCCCTCATATTTTCTATACTTCTTGTATATTAGTGCCATGGTTTCAGCTGGGATAGAGTTAATTTTCTTCATAGGGGCTGATATGGTGCCATGTTTTGGATTTAGGAGGAAAATAATGCTGATAACACACCGATGTTTTGGTTGTTGCAGAGCAGTGCTTACATAGAGCCAAGGACTTTTGGCTTCTCATGCTGCCCTGCCAGCGAGGAGGCTGGGGGTGCACAAGGAGCTGGGAGGGGACACAGCCAGGACAGGTGACTCGAACTAACCAAGGGATATCCTGTACCATAAGGCATCACGCTGAACCATAAAATAGAGGGGTGCTGGCCAGGGGCTACCATTGCTCAGGGACTGGCTGAGCATCAGTCAGCTGGTGGTGAACAATTGCATTGTGCATCACTTGTTCTGTGTATTCTTTCTATTTCCTCCCTTTTCTATTAAACTGTCTTTATCTGTAACGCACAAGATTTCCTTTTTTCCTCTCCAAATTCTCTCCCCCATCCCACTGAGGGGGGAGTAAGTGAATGGCTGTGTGGTGCTTAGCTGCCTGCTGGGTTAAACGTCAATAATTAGATACTCTCATCAGTCTGTCTTTAAAAAAAAAAAGTTTCTTTACATTTTAATGTGAGAATCTCAGTTATTTATAGCTGTTGATTTAACTTTTTCTTTTAGCTGTCAATCTAAAAAAGCTGTAAATTGAGCTATATATTAGCCAGAAAGGGCTTTTAATGTGACCATTCCAATGTCTTCTCTCTCTACCCCTCTTCTCTTATCTCGAATCCCTGCATTCAGTTAAAATAAGCAACTGTATGTCTGATCTTGGTTCTGGGTGAAAACAGGTGTCAAACCAATTTAGTGCGGTAATTCAACATGACTGACTGACCAAAGTCACCCATGCTCACGAGCTATTTTTCTGCAGCTCCTCATTAAGTAGAGCCAAAGTAAGCCTTCATGAACATCAACTAACCTTTACTCTGTAAAGGACTACATACAAAACAATGTTTTGGAGAGGCAGTCTGGTTGTTCAGAGATCTGAGAATTAGCAGATCTATGTGTATTCCCAACTCTGTACAAGTTTCTTCTGGTAGCTTAAACAGTTTCAGTAAACCCTTCTGTCTTAGCTTCCAGGTTATCTGTAAATGTGGATAATATTTGCTCACCTTTGTCAAGACAGAACCTCAGAAGAAATGAAATGTTACAAGCACATATTATTTAATCACGAACTTTGTTTAAAATGGATACATGCATTTTAGATAGTTGAGATCTTCTCTCTCTCTTTTTTTTTTTTTATTACCTGTAAGCCACAGCTTGCTGCTTCCACGATTGCCATACAAAAGGCTTCAGTGAGGGAAGTGTTGAGAAAAATGTGCCCCTGGACTAGAACATTTCTAACATCCTGGTGTTCCAAGGCTCCTAGGAGACGTACCCTGCATATAAGAAAAATATAAGATAGACACTAGATTTGTACTGTAATAAGGTTGTATAATGTTACGCATATACTGAAAAATGAGTTCCACTTGTACACAATTATACAGAGAGAGAAGCAACACAGACACCTTTGTTCCATTTTCTCTAAACTTTGACTAGTAATAAAGAAATGCAAGACTCAGTTTCTTTTTTTCTACACCAAAAGAAACTTCTGAAAATAAAGCTAGGGGAGGAAGAGTTGCCCTGTTTCGTTTTAATGGTAACTGTCTTCAAAACACTGCTACTGAGCTTTCTGGTTCTGGAAGAAGACAACTTCACGCAGTTAATAATTAAGATTTGTCCCCCTTTCTCTGTTTAGATGCATTATCTGAATTTTCAATGTGAGGTGTGATCAATCTGAAAAGTTTGAGGCCAAAAAAATATTTAGGATATCAATGATCAGGACCTTTTATTTTGAAGAGATAGTGGGAAACCAGAAGAGGGCGAAGGAAGAAGAACACTAAAAACCAAAAATTTTATCTTTCATACCAGGGAGGAGCAGAAGGAGGAATCACTGACTGAAGTACAGAACAGGCAACAGAAAATGGAAAATTAAGAACCTTGTGCTTGCTGTATAAAACTACCTTTGAACAACAACAAAAACCCAAAGAAACATAAAAATGCGTAAGTATCACAGAAACATTTTGGTAACATAGTAGCACCAAGGAACACTTCTATAGCACTACAAGAACACACACTAGATAAGTCCTGCCCTGAAGAGTACCACACTGAAATTAAACAAGTCAAATGAAACAAAGCAGAGAGATGCCATCAAGAATGAAACTTCCAGAATTACTAGCAGTTATCCTCACAAGCACCAGTGACGCTAACTACCTAACACCTCGTGCCATATGGTAATACAGCAGATGTGATCCGAACATTCCTGTTTCAGAGAATAGTATGATAAATTGATGTCTATTCAGATTTTCTCTGACTCAAGTGAAGGTTCATATAGGCTCAACTTGCAGGATCATAGCCCAATTCTGCAAGCGCTCAGTTAGCATTTGGTCTATCCACCTTGCCTTCAATAGTTCTCATCTTCTCCAGCCTCAAGCTTCTGGGTTTTTTTGGGGGGGGGCAGGGAGCAAGGTTGTTGCTGTTGTCTTCCCCACCCCTAAAGTACAGTGAAGGACCAAAAACATGCATAGAACAAACCTGTCATGTAGCTGGTATCTTTCCCGGACTTCTTCCAGTACAATTCGTTTTGGTCCTTCTCCTCCAACCAAGAAATGTAACTCTGGATACTTCTGACAGAGCTCAGGAATTATACCACTAAGCAAATCTATACCTAAGAGCACAAAATTTAAGGCAAGCCGTTATTGTATTTGATTTTAGAACTTACCATGATGTAGCCTACTGCTATAGCACTACTCAAGAGGGGAAAAAAAAAAAAGACGACGTGATCTATTAGGAGGCAAATATGAAAAACATTTGATTAAAACAAAACAAACAAAAGCAGTTAAAACACTTTTAACAGAATACATAGATAAGGGCCTAAACCATATCCCCGAGATAAGCCAAACCTTCCACTTTACGGATTCCAATATCTTCAATACTACAAAAGAAATAGACCTCTAAATCCAACATGTGCAAACTGAAGCGTAGATTTCTTCTTCTTGAATGCGTAGACACAAAAGCCCAATGCTGCCACCTTACAAAGTAGTGAAACCCCCATTTCAAATTCCATCCATACCGTAAACACAATACAGCCGGTAACTAACCAAGACCTTTCTTACCATACCCTATAGAAAGAGGTAACCAAAATAAACTTACATTTTAGACCCCATTACCTTTTCTGTAAACAAGTCTGCTGACAACAACGATCGTTATCGTACTGTCATCCCTTCTGGATGGGTCTGGGGTGAAGTCGGTGGGATCTACAGCGTTGGGGATGACGGAGACTATCCGCGGATCCAAAGCCGCTCGCAGCACCGTGTTTTCCTTACTTGTGTAAGAGACACAGATTATGTGGTTTGTATCGCACAGGGACACAGTCAGAAGTTTGTTGGTAAGCACCGAGCTGACGTCCGCAAACCCAAAGAGCGAGTGGTCCGTGAACACCGTCCGCAGCCCCATGGTCTTGGCGTGGAAGAGCGCGTCGTGGGCCATGGCGGAGAAGGAGCTGTGGGCATGGACGATGGTGACCCTCTCCCGCACGAATATGTACCTGAGCAGAGGCAGGCTGTGGAAGAGCGTCGTCGCCGTGGACTGGTTGTACATCACCTTCAGGGGCAAGTAGTAGACCTTCAGCCCGTTGGTGAGGTAGCGGACGCCCCTCCGGCTGCCGTAGGCGTGGGTGACCACCAGGACCTTGTGGCCCCGCTCGATGAGGCACTGCGACAGCTGGTAGATGTGGCTCTCCACGCCCCCCATGTTGGGGTAGAAGAAGTCCGACACCATGCAGACGCTCTGCGCGCCCCCCGCCGGCCCCCCGGCCGCCATCCCGGGCCCGCTCCTGCGGGGGGAACGACAAGGCGCCATCACTCCCAGACGGCCGCCCGCGAGGAGC
>VXAL01008624.1:136453-163979 GCA_013399475.1 Chauna torquata
CCGCCCCGCCGCAGTGGCGGCCGCCGTCCATTTCTGGGGGCGGGGCTGCTGCCTCTCATACAGCCCTGCTCCAGTCGGCAGCCTCTTACGCACCTGTCCCTCGTACCCGGCCGGGGTCCCGAGGTGCGAGGAGCCTGGAGCGGATGGGCTCTCCTGTGAGGTGTGGAGGGAAGGGCCTCGAGCTGCAGGCCTCGCCTCGGTCTGTCTCCTGCTGGGCGGGCAGTGGGGTGCTGCATCCACTCTCCTGAAACAACATTGCAGGTGTTGCAATGGGCAGTCTGCCTCAGTTGCTGTTAGAAAATTGTACACACAAAAAAGCCGAGTCCAAGTTGGTGGAAAAAAAGTGAACTGCGCACTGTAAAGTTAAGAATTACCTTGAAGCTCCAAAGACTCCACAAGGGGAGAGGCTCTCCAGATTTGCTTTTGGGTTTTGTCAGTCACAGCAGAACTCACAAATGTTCTGGAGTCTTCTGCCGCAAGTGCTATTTCTATGTAGATGGAAATAAAAGCATTTTTACAAGCAGTCCAGGAGTTTGAACTTTGAGAAACACAGCTGAGTAGTGTAAGATATGCTCTGAAACCATGAGCTGGCATCACATGGCTGCATGTTTCTGGTCTTCTCAACAAGCTTTGGAATCAGCAGTTACCAGCTCTAGCACCGGCTCATCCACTGCTGGCTGCCAAGAACAGATGTTATCACACCAAGCTAGGGTTGTTCATGACTTTCCTGTATGCTCCTAAAATTACGTTTGGCAGCGGCTTCTGCTTGCTAAGATTTCTGATACAAATTTTGTCGGATTCAGTTCTACCATCACTCCTGTGCAAATACGTATGACATGAGTGACAGTACAGGCTGACCTAGGCTGCAGTGCTGGTTGGATTACAGGTTGGGTTAAAACTCGTACAGACAAAGCTCAGAGGCGCTGATCCCAAGAAAGAACAAGGAGGAAATCAGGCGCTTTATTCTGGGACTGAAGGCGCTGAAAGACATTAGTGTGCTGAAAAAGAAAATCATTGCTCAATGATTGAGTTTTTCTTCTGTGTTGAGAAAGGTGAGACTGGTATTGGTACATCTGACCGCGTCATCAAGTGCTCCTCCTGGGTGGAATGCCTGGTGAGAACCTGAATTTCATGATTATCGTGCCGTCAGAGAAGAGCCAGGGGACCAGGAGGCCATAGGGGTCCTAGTTCTCAGCAGAAACTAGAGCCTGCATGTAAAAGAGTTGCCTTAAATTAAATCTAAGAAAAAACAAAGTAGTACTGTGAGAAAGAGGAAAGCACTTGGTTCTCAGCTGCAGCAGCCTGTGAGGTGATCCCTGGTAAATTATGGTAGTAACCTGCTTTAGGGTCAGACTGCCCTGAAGAATTGAGCTGTACTACTCACTGGAACACTAGCTGTCAGAACTGTCAGAAAAACAATACTTTTTTTTTTTTTTTTGGACTATTTGGAAAATGATTTTCTTTTTCTTTTTAGGCTAGCTATTGCTGATAACAAGTTCCTTGTATGCTGTCTAAACTGTGATTCTTGGTATGCAAACCTAGAAAATCCAAAGATGAAGTAATTGGTATACAACACAGCAGCCCCTCTCATTCAGAAAAAAGAAATTGAGTTTTATGTGGCCCACAGGCCAATGCTGACCACTGAGCAAATCCAAAATACTGGCATTGACCTACAAAACCTTCCACAGGATGCACCAACTGCATCTCAGAAACCCCCTTTTATGCCATGGGACAGTTATGATTTTGCTGGCCCTGTAGTTATCTGAACTCTGGAGAGGATTTAGCAGCTTCTCAGCAGCTGGCCGTAAACTGTGGAATGTCTTTCTGAAGGAGGTCTGAAAAGTATTACGGTGAACCTTTCCTGCCTCTGACCTTGCATGTTAACTTTGATGTTCTGACATCTGTGTTCTGTATTAAACGTGATGATGTCATATCATCAGTCCAATTCTGTCACCCTGTACCAGCAAGCTTCTCCCATTGTCATGTCCAAACGACCCTGAAAAATATGTCTACCAGCATCCCTGAGAAAAAAAAAAAGTAATGGAAAGGAAAGACATCTTTGCTACTGCAAAGTTGGCAAAGATGCTGCTAACTTTTCTATCCACAACTGTCTCCTGAGGATAGGGTACCACACGCTTTTCACTGGCTGGGTTGCTGTGTTGTTTATTCATAAAATTGTCATTGATCCTGGGCAGATCCAGAGTCTATCCTGCCCTGATCTGAGGTTGAGCTGCTATGAAGGGACCAGCAGCTGAAGACGGAATCAGATTTGTTTCTTTTTTAAATGGCTGAACTCGGTGCATTCACTCCCTCATTTAAAGTACATACAAGGTCAGAGTAAGATGACAATGGAATATGTAAAGTAGAGAGTAAAGACAGTAACAGCAGACAGTAAAAAACAGTGACAGCAGAATAATTACTGCTTCCAAGCCTGGTTCTTGAATGCTCCCTAAAGCACCCTCATGAATTGAATTAACAGAGAGAGATGATGGAGGAGACTTAAAGAGACTCCTGTGGCGTTGTTCTGGTAGCAGATGTCACCTTGCCTCAAGGAGATCACTTCGGTGTTCTTGAAAACGCAGGAGAACTTTTCACCAGGTACCGCACTACATCACCTCCCTCTCAGCCTCCTCTCATGCTGAGTTTGTTACTTTGCCCCAGCTTGCTGTACAACATCGCTTCTGTTGAATGTCTTTCCTGAGCACAAAATAACAGTTTGTTAGAGTGCCTTTGCTGTGTGTAATAAGCTGGTGCATTAAATTAACACATTTGTTTATACTTAATGTGTCTAAAGCATGCAGTTTATTACTTCAAAATATTAGTAGTTGGCAAGAATAGATGATCAGTTGTTCACAAAGTAGTTCACAAGAGAGCTGTGCTGCTCCAGTTTCCGATGCTTTGGCGAGGGAGCAAAAGAGTTTCTGGAAAAGAAATCCCATAACAAGGAATAGTGCTCTGCGTATAGTGCAGGAAGTTTTCTTTCCATTCTGCAGGCACATCTCCCTTCCAAGCAGGATATCTATGGCAGGTGAATTTGCTAATAAAAGTGAGAAGTTGATCTATGTCTGTTAGGTCTCACATCTGTATCTGCCCAGTGCTCCTAAGGCACGGCCTGAGGCCTTGATCTCTCAATCGCCCTCTGGGCACTTCAGCTCTCTCCCATCCAATAGCCCAGGTCCTCTTTCTGCTCGAATCAGGACAGTGATGATAGGGAAGAGTGTGAGGGCTTGGGAGCAGTAAGGGGACATACACCCAGGAATGGCTTCCAGTTCCCTGAGCTTGCACAGAGGTCACATCTCTGTCCTTACCAGCACAAAACTGTTACTCACAGTGCGTGGCAGTTGCTGTGGATAATCATCTTTTACATGACCCTTCGCTGTGTCCATTCAGGGACCATTTCAGTGAGCACCCAGTCTCAGAGCTCTTTCCTGTCCCTAGCAGGAGCAGTCCTTGGAAACAGATCCAGTTTGCTGGCTGTCTTCTGTCTTTTCAGCTGAGTCAGTGATCCAGCTTAAGGGCTCCCCATATGGGACAGAAAAAACTCCTGGGCAAACAATGCAAAGTGATGACTGGGCTCTCCCTGACGGTTCAAATCAGTCAGAAATATGGGTTAGCTTTGTACTGGCAGCCCTTACGGATATCTGTCCCGCAGCCAGCATACAACCAGCATCGACCCTCTGACAAGTAATCTGACTAATGTGACAGAAATGCAGTCATGTGCCAGTATCTGATCTGGATCAAATATGATACAGTAACACGCAGATCTGGTATCAGCTGCTATGAAGCCACAGTCTGTTGACCGGACTAGACTTGGTTTTACTTTTTTTACTAGTTTTGCTAAACTTTATAGTCTGTTTAATTGCAGGTCTGAATTTGCATTTTTTGCAGCCTTGAGGCCTCTTCTAAGTGCTTTAGCATTTGTGCATCAGCTGTGTTAGAAGGCATGCCTTACCCGTCTTCTGTTTATACCTTTAAGTCAGGACTTGACAAACTCTTTAAAAAATCCTGGAAATTTATTGTCAAAGAGTCAATACAAGATGAAGTGCCAGAACTCTCAGATGGTTCAAACATTAAAATGCTAACAAAATGGGTTTAACTGAGAGGTAAACACATCTAAGGACTTAGTGGAGGAAAAAAAAATGTGCAGTGACAACAGCAGATGGAGCTATTGGAAACTTAAAATACTGGTCCTGGTGGGAATGCAAAATGTTCTCTGTACAAAGCTGAAGAACCTGCACCTGGTATGTTTTATTTCCCACTACTAATGCTCCTACCATACGCATGCTCCAGAACCTTGTCAGCACTGTTCTTTGTGTTGATGGTACCCATTATTGTAGTACCAGCCTGCTTTCTATACAGTTTGAATTAAAAGAAAAACTGTCCAATATTTTGATAGTTTGTATCTGGACTTAAACTGTAAAGCAAGTATAATGGATTGTACATATATTTTAAAATCTATCAAATGAAACAAGTGTTTCTTTAAGTTGATAGCAGTAGCGTAGCCTTGAATATCTAAAGATGAAAACAAGGCAAAGTCTCTGAAGGAAGCAGTAATTTTTATTTGACTGTTATAGTTGGCAAAACTCTGAGCTGCTTTCAGGCACACAAACTCTTCTCGAGGTTTGAAATGGAAGCCACAGGCTTCAAGCTTTCTGCAGGTTAGAAACAATTGCTGTGAGTATAATTTAATTAATGTGGAACAGAGCAAGGTGATAACGTGATTGCGCTATAGGGGACAAGTAGAGAGGATAAGCAACTAATAGCTATGAAATCTTTAGGAGTGAGCTGTGGGTGGTTTTAAAATGGTACACACAGGAAAATGCCAGATCACAGAGAGACCAGATGACTTTAAGGGGATTTTCATGATATGCCTTTGTAATTGAGTTACAGGAAGATACTGCAGTTTATTATGGAGGCAGCATTGATAAGAAGTGTTGCATAGTTCTGGTTAATATGTTGAGCTTTTCCTTGTGTTTCATGACTTGTATTGTTTGTGTTATTCTCAGCAGTGAATCTAAATAATGGCTATGCAGGCTGATTTGAGCACTGAAACAAATCTGAACAGTTAGCCCATTCATAGGGAGTAAGAAAAGCTTTCCCAAGAAAGAAAGAAAGAAGAACAAAGGAGGCACAGGAGTGTGCTTAGACAGCCGGATCAGGGGTCAAGGGAAAGTTCTGGATAAATACTTTACCACCGAGTCACTTAACAGTGTGTGATGCGCTAGTCTGGTTGTCTTGCATCAGTTTCAGCTGAACCTGTGAAATTAAGCCGCACGCTAGAAATGCGGTCCTCACCAAATAACAATACCACTTTGCAAAACAAAAGGGGCAGAAGACTAGGTGAAATGCTTCCTGCTTTGTTACCTTCTTGTCACTTAATTTGTAATTATACTCAATAACCTGATATTTTTGATATAACAATTGTTATATTTTTTAAATGTATAGCATATGCTAATGCAGACTAAAGTCATTGATTATTCAGCCATAAATGTGCTAAAGGTAGCTTTTGATGTTTAAGATATGAAATAGTTCACACTAACTCATGAATCTTCAATGCTGTCAACCTGGGAGGACCTTTCACATTGAGTGGTATTGTAAAGTATGATAAAAATGAAAACGAAGAAGGGCATTAATGGCATAGAAGTCAAAATATAGACCAAGCCCCGACAGCATCTTTTTATGTACTCATTTTGCTGTATTGGCTAAAGGAGCAGTTTCCTTTTAAGTTAATTTAAAACAGACTTTCTCCCCCCTGGAGTGAGAAGTTTATATTGAAGTTTTGAGTAACTGCTGATGTAGGAGTCTGACAGAAATAAAACAAATGGCAGGGCATCATTTACAGCCCCTGACTTGTTTGTTTTTCAATGTAGAGTGTAATAAATGAGAACATGGATTCATTTGTCCTGGTAACCACTTCCACAGAGGCTTATTCATTCCATGAGTCCAAAATTAGAAGGTGACAGCTTCTTTTATATTTTGAAGTTGAAAAGCATTTATCAGTTATTTAGAAAATATAAATGAAACTGGCAGCTGAAGGAGCTTCCACAAACTTTAGTTTTGTTTTGTTTTCTGGATTTCCTTTTCCTTTCTTTACACTACTGTAAAATAAAGTAGCTATTGATTTAAATAGCCTAACTCCTGGCTTGCAGTTGTATGTGAAAACAAAAAAATGTTTTTGTTTTTTTTTTTCCTGCACAAAATATGCAGAAAGGGGACATGCTAGAGAGCCACATGATGAATAAGGGTACCCATGTGGGAAGAATGGCTGGAAAACAGGAAAGGATCTTAAGAGTCAGCTGGATTTGATACCCAAAGGATACATATAAATTTATATGTTTGCAATGTATATGAGTATGACACAGTTTATGTATGGTCTGTCAAGCTTCCTGTGAGTAATGCTTGCTATAAGCAATGTCACAGTACATGACATATGATGGCTTCCGAAGTGCATGGGAGCAGTGCTTTCAAGATTTGTTTAAGTTTCTTCAGTATCACCAGCATTTTGTGCAACCACATGTACCTCTGTCCTTCTAGAAATCAAGTACAGTCTTTACAAGTAGATAAAGATTTTCTGACTCTTTCGAATGCAATGGGAATATTTAGCTCATTCATTCTTTTCCCTGTCCCCTCCCAATAAAAAGCACATGCAAGTTTGAAAGCTAGCTACTCATAAAAACTGATGTTTTTAGAAACTTTGTGCATATTTTATTCAGAATTAACCATTATTATTTAAATATTCTCATTCCTATTTTACACATGGATATGTAGAGGCTATAATCCAAATGTCACATTAAAGACATCCCTCATTATGTAAAAATTAAGACAAAACAGGAAATTTTAGCGTTGTTATTCTGGCTATGAAACCTGTAAATCATGTCCATATGTTTAAAAAGCAAGTCATGCTGAACACAGTAATAAAAGGCATTTCAAACTTCAAACAGAACATTCCTCTGTTCAATAACCTTCCCTCTGAGAAGGTCATTTAGTCATAGGTTAAAAGCTAATGACATCAGTCAAAAACCAGATCTGCCATGAATTTTACATACCCCATTTAAGTTCTGAATTGTTACATTAAATCTCTGTTATTAAATTCTGATATATTGATATGAAAGATAACAGAAAGCATTTCTATTTTCAAGTTTATTGAATATTTTGAAGTGGAATGACTCCAGAATTTCTCAAGTCAAATAACACTATAAACTTTTATAAATCCTCATCAAATTCTAATTATCTGTTTGTGTTTCCATCTCCACCCAGAGCCTCCTTTTAGTCATAGTTTTCCATGCAAAGGATTTACAGCCTGTGCCGTGATATTAGCAACATCCGGATCTTCTTTCGGCTGTGACAATGATGATCATCATGCAGCACTGGCAGTCACAGCCTGATGCTTAAACTCTTGAGCTTTTCCACATAGTATTTGAGTGAATGTTATAAATACCCAGTACATGCTCTAGCTTTTTTTTTTTTTTTTCTCATCATACAGGAGAACAGGATGGAAAAGTGCAGCAACCGGCAATGCAGAGACTAGCACAGAGTCTTGCAGTAGGTGGTCAGCCCCAATGGAAATTTATTGTAATAGAAATAATCTATATGATCGCCATGCTGCCAACACAGTAGTGCACTAGCACAGTCCAAAAAGTAGGTGGGTCAAGGCTTCAGAAGATGGACGTGCCTTTCTCAGTCCTTCCTTCTGCAGAAGCCAACAGGAGAGGAAGGATGGCCAATGCTCGTATTCCAAGCCATTAACTTGTAGGGTTAGACAAAGGTGTTTTCATGTTCTAAGTGTGAATCTGGCTATTTCAGAGCTCTTGGGCATCTCTGCTTTGCCACCCAGCATAGTGCTGTAGGTTAGGTGAAGTGAGAGGGGTTGTAGCCATCCTATGGAGTTGCAGGGGAAGGCTGCAGGGCTGCAGTGCTGTCCGATGTGTGTGGTGTCCTTGACCATGGTACACCAGCAAGAGGCATCCCCTTCCCCTGCCAGCCCTGGCACAGTGTGTGCGCTCACCTCGGCCTCATTTTGTAACATAGAGGGCCAGAGGCAGCTGGCTGACAGATTTATGGGTTAGTGGAAGAGGAAGAGTTGTGTGAGGTCCTGTGCTGCACCAGGAGGGAAAGAGGTGGGGTGCAGTCAGGGTGCACGTATACACATGCGCACACATACACACATCCCCAAGTCTGTTACCCTGCAGAGGTTTGAGTCTTAACTTTGTGCACCAGCGCTGACAATCCTATTTGGTCAAAGAGGTACATTAGTAAACCTTCTGCAAGTTATGACCACACATTTTCTGTCTTTTGCACAAGTTTCTACCAAAAACATTTACCTAAGCATTTCACAAAGTGATCCAAAAGAGTTAGTCACAGAATTTTGAGGTTAAGGGTTAAAATCACCGAGAGGCTTAGGCTGAACGAAGCCTGTGGACATATCAACACCTCACTGCTTCCCATAGGGATCTTCAGTCCCAAGTGAGACCTCCAGGCACAGGTCTGTTCTACAACGGTCTAGGAAGGTGCAAAAACCTCAGAGTATGGTTCACAGTGGTGGTCAGTGAAGGTGCCTTTCCAGCCTCAGTAACCAAATGGCTGTTGCATTCTCCTGGGGATTGGATGACTCGTCTCCATATCCCTCTCTGCCTTACTAAGAAAAGCTTTTGAACATGATTTTAAGCTCCTTAGTGACTGCTTTATCTAAGAGCCTTCTGGAATTGGAGCAGACTTATCTGTCTCTCAGGTTGGAGCACTTCTGTTTTGTAAAAAAATTGAAGCATTCACTAGGCAGATCAGAAAGCTGAGGAAACCTCTACAAATCAGCATTGACAAGAGTCAGGCATAATTAATACAGGGTTCCAACTGCTAAATTTTAATGTAAGACAAGCTAGGAAATGCGAAAGCTTAAACTCTTTCCACGTGTCACTCAAAGTCAGATCCCTGCACACCCAGAGGGCATCATCTCATCCCGTCTTTTTATGTCAGTACAGCTCTACTGACTTCAGGAATTATTTTTTCATGAGTCTAGCAGGTCTCCAGTCAGATCCAGCCTGTGGAAAACCATTCATTTTCCAATTGTTGCATTGTTGAATGACACTATAAACTACTGCCCATGGGTGATGTGGTTGTGGTAAAGGAATATACGTTAACTTCCTTGACGCTTATGAAGAATTCAGCTGCACAAACACTGATGTATAGTTTCAGACAAAGGTGTGTTGTTACTCCACATGCTACTAGTGCCATCAGTTAAGTGTATGGTTCAACATGAGGTACCTGGGCTTGCAAAACATCGTGCCTCTGCAGCTCCATGGCTTTCTGAGGAATGTGCTAGTGGTGTAGCATATTGTTAATCCAACCTTGGGGTTGGGGTAGAAAAGTGATGGTGAGGTAAAAAGTGATGAGGAGGTTTGTTCCTTTTAAGGACCTTCGCATAGCTCGAAGACTTCACCCACCATGAATATATGTCTGAATTTAGAACCTGTCAGAGGAGTGAGGGAAATGTAAGGGTGCGCTTCTACTGCCCAGCTGGCTCCCCTGCTTGGTCAGAGGATCCCAGTCCACTTCGTGGCACAGATAACAAAACCAGCCTGCCTTTATATTTGCACAGACCTAGATCACAGGATGGCTTGGAGGGCGTTCAGAGCAGCTATCCAGGGTCCCATCTTAAATGCCTTACTCAGAGAAAAGACGAGTTAAATTGTTTGGTGCTTTCTCCAACACTTCAGTCAATCTTACTGCCTTGCAGAGAGATCTGGACAAACTGGAGAGCTGGGCAATCACCAACCATATGAAGTTTAACAGGAGCAAGTGCCGGGTCCTGCACCTGGGAAGGGGCACCCCTGGCTGTACGTACAGACTGGGGGACGAGAGGCTGGAGAGCAGCCCGGCAGAAAGGGGTCTGGGGGTTCTGGTTGACAGCAAGTTGAACACGAGCCAGCAGCGTGCCCTGGCAGCCAGGAGGGCCAGCCATGCCCTGGGGTGCATCAGGCACGGCACTGCTGGCCGGGCGAGGGAAGGGGCTGTCCCGCTCTGCTCTGCCTGGTGCGGCCTCACCTCGAGCACTGTGTGCAGGTTTGGGTGCCACAGTACAAAAAGGACATGAAGCTATTGGAGCGTGTCCAAAGGAGGGCCACGAAGATGGTGAAGGGCCTAGAGGGGAAGACGTGTGAAGAGCGGCTGAGGTCACTTGGTTTGTTCAGCCCAGAGAAGAGGAGACTGAGGGGAGACCTCATGGTGGCCTGCAGCTTCCTCACGAGGGGAGCGGAGAGGCAGGTGTCGATCCCTTCTCCCTGGTGACAGCAACAGGACCCGAGGAAATGGAGTCAATCTGCGACAGGGGAGGTTCAGGTTGGGTATTAGGAAAAGGTTCTTCACCGAGAGGGTGGTCACACACTGGAACAGGCTCCCCAGGGACGTAGTCATGGCACTGAGCCTGTCGGAGTTTAAGAAGCATTTGGACAACGCTCTCAGACATAGGGTCTGAATTTTTGGGTAGACCTGTGTGGAACCAGGAGCTGGACTCGATGATCCTTGTGGGTCCCTTCCAACTCGGAATATTCTATGATTCTTATAGGATTGAGTTCTGATTTTATTTTAAAGAAATCTATTTTTCCCTATAAAAATACAAAAAAACCTCTGAGATGCGCATCGAAAAGCCATTTTCTGTTTCACATGTTGTGTCAACCTTCCCACCTCTGTAGCAGTTGTTTCATTTCCTCTGTTCCCTCCATTCACAATGCAGTATAGAACTGGAGAATTCAGCAAAGGGGAAAAAATGATTCAGTCATCAAGACCGTCGCTTCCAGTTCAGGATTGCTGCTCACAATATTTTGTCTAGACTGACTCAGACCAGACTTCAGTGGCTCAGAAAATAATACTGTCCTTGTACTTGATTTGGTTAAAACCCTGTTATTCAGGCCTGACACTGGTGAAAAGAATTTCAGTGCAAAGGACATATTTTCATAGCATGGTAAGCTAAAAGGAAAACCATCTTTTCCTTTAGAAAATCACTGAACTGTTAGTACTAGTGTGGCTGTTATCTCCTTAGGGAGATTAACATGCTACACCAGGAACAAATACATAAATCACACAAGGCTGTCAGGCAGATGTGGGAAAAATGATTTTTCTTTACTGAAATTATTGGACCAAGTGACCTTGTTTTGACCTAGGGTTGAGCAGGAGCCAGTCCCAGTGGGACAAACATAAGAAGGCTGTACTTGAGGTGGCTTTGGGTTTTTGCTTATTTTCTTGTTGTTTGGCAGAGTTTTAAAATAACAGAGAAAAAGCAAAACCACTCGAATAACTGATGTATTTATTTTCTTATATACACTTAAATATGGCACATCTGACAGTAGTTGTACAATAAACTCAAAATGATAATTAAAGCTGGACAGTAGATCAAATAACTCAGTGCTGACCCTATTAGAAGCCAAATCCTGTACACTGAATTTCTGAAGAAAGTTTCAACCTAGAGTTGCATTAGCTAAGGATTCAGAGGCTAAGATTATCTAGTCTCAATTTCTGAAAGACTGGCTGGTGACAGTGACTCTATTACCAGTATACCTACCAGCTTCATCTGCCTAGCGTAACATTGAGCTGGCTCTTTCTGCTCTTTCTTCCACACAGACAGAAATTCATCAGTTGTTTTTACCTCTTAGAAAACAATTATCAATGTCCTAGAGGACTGACCTGCAGTTAGTGATTAATAAATAAATGCAGACTGGATTCATTCTTCTGTTGTTAATGTGGAAGATGTTCATGCTTACTATTGGTTGAAAGTCAGTGACAGCTACTTTGCAAAGCAGTGGATTTTTTGTAGAATTGGAGAAGCTCAGTCAAGGATTTTCTTTGCTTTGAGACCCATGAGAACCTCTCTTCTCCTTCGGACAACGACAATGCCTGGAACACACTGGTTTTGCAGTTGGGCATGTTCTGGGTTGGGATGGACATTTGTCCTCACAGCTGTTTAATAAAGGAGAAAAAAAAAAAGAAGAATAGAGAAGCATTTTAATATGATAATTCTTCACTGTCACATTCCTCAACTTTTTCATCATTGGACACCATGGTGTTCTCATGTAGAAGACATTTGGGAAAGTGCTGACACCCTACAATGCAGGGAGAAAAGACTGCTGCCTGACAGTTCCTGTCTCCAGCAACCTAAGTAACACTTTCATTTCTTGTGAGCAGTGAAATCTGGAGCATCAGCACTGGATAGTGCTGCCCTCAAATTCTGTTAAGTACCTTAGCTCACCTGATGCTTTGACTTTGGTCCTCCAGGATTACTGGGCATAAAAGTGTGACATAACAGTACTAGGACTACAGTCATTTCTGGAAGCTAAACTCATGTAAACAAGTGGTTGCATTGATATCCTCCCACATCTGAAACAGATAAATGACTGAGTCTCTGATGCTCACTTTCAGCTCTGCTGATTCTATGAGCTATTTGTATACTTGTAGCCAGCTATTTTATGTTTGTCCGTATTTTCAGAGATGAATCTAAAGATGCAAAGGTTACTTTTTCCACAGCTTCCTCTCCATGAATGAACCTCAGAGGTCTATGAGAATGGAACCTGTGGGTGACCATTCAGTGAACTGCAGTTCCGCTAAGGTACCCAGGGAAACTGGATTCTGACTGTCTGTATAAGCTTTCAGACCGAGTTCTTGCATGCTCTTGGATCTCCACATGTGACCAGAGCTCTCTGAGAAGGAAATTTTAAAAGTAAACTAATGCATGGAAAAGGAATACTCAAAACTAGTTACACAAAAGGATTAGGAAAATGCATGGATTGGAGCAGCCTCAGAACAATTTCCCTGGTTCTCTGTGGAATCAGAGCTGATTGGATGGCTTCGTATGTGTACAAAATTTCTTTAGCTCTAGCAAATCATTTGCTCTGAGGACAAACTTAATAAGGAATGAGCTGCATGGTGTGGGTGCTAATTTAGGGTACCTTTATCCCTAGAAGTTCGTGAGACTGCATTCAGCTGTCACAAAGAACACAGACTGGGCTCTGACTCACTGGAAGTGCAAGACTCGGTATCTCACTGTAAATCCCCTCTGTAACACAGTAATTTCAAATGTAACACAGTTTTAGCAGTCATTCCCTTAAGATAAGGGAAAAGAAATAATAAATATAGGTAGTTGAATAGCATTCTTGTCCAGATTTCTCAAAACATGTTAATTAAATAAACCTTAGACTCCTTCTATGATGTAAGTGTTGTAATACTATCTCTATTGTTATTATTATCACCATAATTGCAGCAAGGTATTTTGTCCTGGGTGGCATTCCTAGCTAATTCAGCACTTGCACCTCCAGCATCTATGCAAGCTAATTCAGATCTTGCAGTACAGGCACTGAATGATAAAGAACACTTACCTGCAGGTTTCGGCATGAAATATCTTGTGTTTCTGAGCACAGCTTTCCTGGCTCTCCCTACACAAATAGCAGCTGCAGTTCTCTTTACTTTGAAAGAAGTCTGTGGGGCACTTCTGTCTACAGATGCATTCACAATTTTCTTCATCAAATTCCATATGTTGTCCACACATAGCCAGTTCAGCAAGAGGAGGGAGCCCTGCAATAGCACATACAACTTCACGGTAAGCTTTACACAGCTAAATCCTGCTCTGGAAGATACTGGCTTTTATTGCAATCAGTAGGACTCACACGTGTACTCTCTGATTTATTCTAGTCTTTAGAATTTCTGTTGTAATTTACAGTGCAGAAAAGGACTTCTTCAGTTTTTCAAGAGACGGCTGGGCTGATTATTTCACTAACTCTGTTATTTCTTGTGGGTTGAACCCTGCATAAAAGTACTTTATTTTGGGGCTGTACATTAGAAGTGCCAAATGTTAGGTTTTGGAACACACAAATCTTTACTGGACCGCAGGTTTTAAAAAGAAAAATCTCAGAAAGCATTTAGTGTATACCCATTGCAAAGTTACATATCCACACGCTCACTGCTCAATGTACTTCACCATCCATGCACTTTGGAGATTTTTGCCAAAGTACTATTATGTCTAGTAAGATGCAAGCCAGTCTGGCACTTCAATAGGCAACATATGTACACTTGTCAGTTAAAGAGAGGGGAAAATACTTTGTTGCAGAAACAAAACCCCAGCCAAGCGAACGCACTGTCTAATACCTAATCTATCTTCCCTCAAAATACACATCTGGAGTACAATATGAGGCTACTCCTAGAAAAAAAAGGAGCATATTTTCTGAAAGCCACATTAAAATGCTGGCAGCACATCCCTGGTTAAAGGTCATGGCATATAATGTGTCACTGGAAAGGTAATTTCCTGGAATTTTACAATTAGCTATTGGATTTAACCTATGGAATGTGGAATGTAACCTTTGTCCATGACCTCTGCAACCTGAGCTCTGATCTTAGTGACCAGAACGGGCCTGTACATTACTTGAAAGAAACCTTCATTATTATTTACTTAATGCTGGAAAACCAATATCCAAAAAAATAAAAAACACGTCCTATTTGAAGAGAAGAAGGAATCTGCCCCAAATTCTTGGAAAGCAAACCACTTCCTTGGGGTGATAAAGCTTGGCATGTATGAGTGTTTCAGTCTCATTTTTTTTCAACATCAAAGACAGATTTTAAGTTGTTTTGTCCCAGCCACAGCCAAACACAATGTGCTTCAGAGAATGATTTTTATCTGAGGAAATATTGAGTTTATGTCAACAAAAGGTATAACTCAACAAGTCACAAATTCTAATCTCCAAGCTGACCTTACAAAAGGCTGAGTGAAGAGGACTCTGGCTATTCACAGTCCTTTGGACATACTCTGAAATATGGGGTACTAATCCTTTCTTGAGTGAAAAGCCTGACTTAAGCTTACTGGCCTAACTTGATTGTGAAATGATCTGATCCAGAATGAGAACAGATCCTACAGAAAAGGCTATGCAACTGATTTATTAACCTTCAGACATTGTAATCAACAGAGCAGTTTATGGAATTATTTAGTTTTACTTTAACTTGCTAGTCTAGGAATTGCTTGCCAGCTTGCTTTTATTGTTGCCTCGGATGGTTTATTCTTTTCCTTGCTGAATGTAGGTTAAACCAGAGAGGCAGGGCTTCCTTCTGTGTCCATCTGCTCTACTGCTGTCACAATTTTATTTTAACCAGTACAATTTCCTAAGAAAATCGGTTTTTTAAAAAAATCTTATATAGGGCCTGGGGAAATTTTAACTTTACTCTTAATGCTTACTGCTAGTAGGTGTCTTCAGACTTACACAGTTCCCCCACAGAATATTTTCTGCAAATTTATTTGACGAAGTATATTTTCCAGGAAAAGCAGAGGGAGAAAGGAAGAGCTGGACACTTGTACTAATTTTACCCTCTTCCATTTCCTTCCACAAACCTGAAAGGGTATACTTGCATACTCCTGAGTATGTACGGCATATCAGTTTGAAAGCTTCCTAAATACCTTAATACAGTCATAAAAGATAGTCAATTACTTTCAGAGGTCATTCAATCTTTTGCACTGACTACAGCTAATAGGAAAGACTGATTTTACCCATCTTATTCCTGATACATCTGTTCTCAAGAATTTCCCATAACGAAGATTCAATACCTTCCCCACGCAATATATTCCAGGGGCTATTTTTTCTACAGTTAAAAACTTTTCCCTAATGTCCGTCATACAATTAAAGGCCAATGTAAAATAAAAAAATTTCAAGGGTGCCTACTTCATTAACTGTTTTTAGTACATTTATGTTTCTTGTTCAGGTTACTAATACAGAAGGAGTAAAATGTCCAAGGAAAAAACATGAGATGGGGATAAGCACGTCCGAGTGGTTTTTTTTCACTTTCACTTTCACTTTCACTTTCAGGTGAGTTTCTACACCATAAGCCAGGCCCATCTAAGGATGTGGAATCAAAACTGTACCTCTTACAATAAGAAATGAGATGAACCCAAAATGAGACAGAAGCAGCCTGGAGATAGTAAGCAAAAGTGTCCGTTGGTGATTTTATCTTTACCTTCCCGTCTGTAGGGGTGCTGTACATCTATAACACATTCACATTTGTCACTATCCCAGATCCATCCATTATGGCAAAGTTTGTTGGTAAAGGGACAACTAGAAGAAAAAAAATTAAGATGGAAATTAAAAAATAATAATAATAATATGAAGAGCAGCAGCATAGTCATTTGGCAAAATGAGCCTGCTGTTGTATTGGGTCTGCCACTTGTACTACGTGAAGCTGTGGCATCTGTGTGTATTACTGCCCCAAACAGAAAATCTTGGGAGTGGGTGGTTTAGCTGATAGAGGAGAGCTGTCTCCCAGCAGCTAGAAGTAGCAGCAGGTACAGCACACGTTTCAGATTACATGCCTAGAAGACAGCTACAATTTTGCAGCTCTACTTTTTTTTTTTTTTTTTTGTAGCTCTACTCCACCCAGGGTAGTCTTAGTCTTACAGTATTCATGCCATGTATCTATATACAATTTTGCTATGCTGCAAGGAAGTGCAGTTTCAGTTTAAATTTGCCTATGTTTAAGGATGTACAATGGACTGTTTTCAGGGTCGGAGGGACCAGTCTGACTTTTAGGCACTTGGCTCTGGGAGGGGAACTCACAACCTGGAAGAAGGCTGAAGTTCTTCAGTGCTTGCACAGGAAGGGGATTCGGATGAGCCAGCAGGCTGAGTGAGGGCTTGGAGCAGCTTTGCTGAAACATCACCTCTCCCCCAGCACAGAAGTCTAGCTGAAGGGCACTTACAGTGTCAAGCCTACATGCAGGGCTAGACAGACATCTGAGGTAACTTTAAAACACCCTTTAGCTGTGTTTCTAGAGTGTTTGTTGAGTTAATGTAGCCAGTTCCCATCAGGACTACAGATATGTTATACCATACTTTGGAGTTAGATGTGAGATCATTTTTCTACAGGCACTGAGCCTGACAGGTGCAAATCAGGACTGGATGAGAAAGTCCAAAGCCATGGTTTGCATTGATTCTGACCCCAGGTACCATGAAGTACAGCAGAGTGCTTTAGGTTGACCTCAGCACTCTGTGTGCCCTGCCTAAATAATGTGCGAGCAGAGTTGCTTGTGTCATGTTGAAAAACCTGTGCACATATACCCAAATGACTGGAGTGGAGAGTAGTGCTAATATGTGCACTTTGAGTCCCCTCTCAAGCACCTTAATGTTTTAATGACTCCAGATCCTGCTGAACTAGCCTGCTGCTTGTTGGATTGTGGTGTCCATTCACTTATAACTTACCAAGTTTAGTCAAAGCTTTTTAGATATTTGGAAAATATCTAGATATCTATAAAGATAGTTGGAAAAAACTGTTGGGATGACAGAAAGTGAAGGGACCATTATAATGACCAAATCAGAACAAAATAATTTTCATACATTGGACCACACAACATAGGTAGCATTTTGCAAATAGGGGAACTTACCCGTCTTCCTCTGGGTACTGGACAGATCTTCGTATGATGGTGTACTGATGACGCTGGGTATTTGATAAACACTTACAGCCGGTGTGATTGGCAATTTTGATTGGCACGGGCTCTGGAACACTTGTCAAGGGAACCGAGATCTCAAAGAGCTAGGTAGGTGAAATAACCATTTTTTTTTTTCAGTTTCCATTGTGCAGTTAATAGGTTAAATCAAAACCTCTTAGCCTTTGTCACCATTTGCCTCACCATTGCTCTTTTCTAACAATAGTTAGCACAGGCATAAATGAGCAGGTGGGCGCTGAGGGTTTTGAAGTGAAGGACAAACAATGCCTATCACGGTAGAAACTTGCCAAAATGGTCATCCCAGTGTCATATAACCAGCTCCTAAATACCCAAGATCACCCCAAACTCTTTGCAAGCACACTCAAATGCCTCTTCTGAACTGCTAGGGCAGGATGGAAAAGATATAGGTGTTGGGAACTTTGTTCTCAATTATATCATCAGTTGAATCTCAGCCACTTACAGAAACATTTAGCTCTCCTAAGGTGCTCACAGCTTGCATCTTTAGGTCCCTTACTTAACTCCCATAGCCTCTTCAGAGATGGAAGAAACATGTAAATAAAACACAGTTCAGTCTTCTTTACTTGGGTTCCTGCAGGAAATCATCCCAGAAACATTTCTCTGCTGACTTTAGCAGGAGCCTAAGGAACCAAGCAGCCTAACTTCAGCGCATGCGAATTGTTTAAGGTGATCTCTGGGTAGCCTTGTGGAAGCCCTGGTTCCTTGGGCAGCTCCGTGTGGGAGCTGTTGAAGTGACCCACATCCCCTCTGGGCCACACAGTCCAGCTTCCTTGAAGTGGAAAGTAAGGCGTAGGGTACTTCTCAGCATGCCAGCTTAGTGCTGCATCCAGATTCAGCGGCTGAGAAATATTCCTAAGCCTCGCTGTTGAGACATTTAAATTTAGGAGTCATAGTGTCTAACTTTAAGTGGCAGGAATATCCTTTGGTGGATATTTTATACAAGGAAAAAAAAAATAATACACTTTAACGGGAGTAATTCAATTGATGTTAGAGAAGAAACTCCGGGCTGATGGTGGTGCCTCCAGGAGTGGAATTTAGCTGGGGGCTTTTGAGGGAATGGTTATTTTGAAGGGCACTAAAGGAATGCTATGCTCTGCAGAATTGCAGCTTTTCAACAAACTTATGAACTGCTGCTTCCAAAACACATAAATAAATAAACACTTTTTAGCGTGACCTAGCTCCTTGAGCTGATCGGATGTCTTATGTGTATAGCCAAGAGCTCGTAAGTGCTTTCTCCATCTGGTGTGGAATGAAAGCAATTAATGAACATTGACACAAGAAGGACAGGCCCTGATTTATTTTACCTCAACTATATTCCAGTGCACCCAGGCACAAAGGAATTGCATTCCAAAAAAACTGAAATAATACAGAAGTGAATCAGGCCTGCTGCCCTTCAAATGTTTCCCCTTAAGGACTTCAATTTTCTTTTTAAAACAACTGTCCTCAGACTTTGTTCTGTCTTGAAGAAAAACCTTTTTGATAACTAGAATTTAATATGTTAATCCAAGTACAAAAGGTTTTATAAGTAGGGCTGCCCAAGGTGAAGTTTAATCTAGGAAGACCTGTCCCATGTGTTCCTTTTGTAGGTATGGACACAGATGGTTTCAAACACAGAGCTGACTGAAAGTACTGAAGTTGGAGCTGTGCTCAGTCACCCACTGGAGCAAGATATCTCTCTACATTGATGCTAGAGAGAGTCTACTTGAAAGAAGCTCTCTGGATACTCTTTATGCTCACTTTTTGGCACTCGTCATTAAAACTCAGGTATTTGTTGCTTGTTGCACCTAAGCAGTAATTGGCTACTGGTTTAAGCCTTTCTTTTCCAAAGTAACTTGTGATCTGGGACATTCAGATCCTGAAGCATTCATGTTGAGAGCACCTGGCCTCTTCTGCTGAAAATGTCTCCTTTTCAGGCTCACAAAACTGTACCTCCAAAACTGTTAGCCAGCCTAGTGGCATTGACAGGAATATTGAAAATGCAGCTCTGAAACCTCTGACCCCACACGACAAAATTTCCCAGTTTCTCTTAATGTTTTGGTGCAGAGGATTCCCACGAGTCAATGCTCTCAACAGGTCCCAGGTCCAAGTAACAATATATTAAAGAAGGATTAAGATCCTTAACATCACGTGAGCCTCAAGTCACTTTCTCAGGGCCTGATTTTCCATCTCTACACATATATAAACATTTTTAATAATGCAACATGAGCGTAAAATGCTATTGCACATGCCTGCATTCACTCCACATGGATAAAAAATCAATTCTTCTGTTTGTTATGATAATGCAGACAGATCTTTCATAACAGGATTTCAGAAACCAAACATCCTCTTTCCCCTCCCTTCTTTGAGAGCCAGGGCAAAAAGAAAGCAGATAAATAGCCTCATTTACCGTTTTTGACACGTAAGTTGCACTGGTGTTCATGCAGCTCAGACTCTCCTCATTGCAGCAGCCTCCACATCTGAACACATTCACGCAGGGAGGCTTGAAGAATTTGTTGGTTGTCGTACCCAGCTCTTTGGCAACTTCCACACAGGTTTCCCTTGGCACACATTGAGTCTTCTGCCATTCTTCATCTATGACTGGAGAGAACACCATTTTTATGAGCAATCATGGCAAAGTAAACCTCTGATTAGTGAGGCAAAAGCATTATGTAAATAAAAATGAAGTGTTGGCAGGCCATCTGCGCTTACTTGGACCAATTTAAGGACCAGAGAGAGGCGGAGTACAAAATTATCCCAGTAACTTACACCAGCTGCCCTGGCAAAGAGGTTGCTCATTTATCCGCCTTCGGTTTTCAACAGGGATGACCAAAATCTCCGTTCATGTCCGTAGGTTAAATAGGGCTGCATCAATCTCTGCTGGCAGAGGATCAGCTCCCCAGCACCCATCTCCGCAGGCTGGCCCCAACCCCTTCTTCTCTCCTGCAGGGTCATCTCCGTGCTGCCACCCTAGCCTCTCGCCACGCGTACCCCACTGTGGATGCACAGAGCCTGGGCCTGACTGGAAAAGCACATTAATGATTAACAGATTCTGGTCAGAGGGTATTAGTACTCCCTCTGGATGTCAGCCAGTGAGTGCTGTTTCCAAGCTGCCGAATGAAATCCAAGACAAACACTCTCACACCTAAGTACCCTCAGGGGTTTCGAGTTGGAATAACAGGAATATGAATTCAAGCGTGTTTTACCTATTCAAAACACCGTGGCATCTTTCAAATACTGAATTGGTGTAGACTAGTAATTTATTTCAGACCAATCTGTTAAATTCTGACTCTGAGAAAGAATAATACATTCACTGACTGAAGCAGAGAGAGAAATTTACATAATATTATCTCAGGTCTTCTTAGAGGGGCCCTGCTTTTTTTGGCTTTTTCTTACCTGATACATGTTATGGAATTACTGGAGAGTCATCAGTGCTTATGTTTTAAGTCCTTCATAAAATTATGAAAAACATTTTTCCTGCCTGCCCCTTTCCATCAGGTTTATGAAAGATGAAAAGCAACTTCTATATTATTAAGAAAATTGCTCTCCTTTCCAGTGCAGTCCATCTCCATGCTATTGTGCCAGCAGTATGTACATTTACAGGGAAGTTCTAAAAAAAAAAAAAAAAAAAAAATTTCTGGAAGACTTTTAATCTAAATTCTATACTTTGTCTTCAGGTGAGCCTTTATTTCTCCCTTTCCTATCTGTATTTCCTTTTTTTCTAATTATTATTTTTTTTTAGCTGACTCTGTACATTTAAATGAGTATGTTTTTTTCCTGCAAAGTCCTTCCCCATGGCTGATACACTCCACTTTCAAGTCATGCAAAAAGTACAAGAAATAAGAGTTCGGGGTCTGGATTCTGATTTTACTTCCTGGAGCATAAAATAAGAGAAGAATCACTAAAATCAATAGAATTTTCTAGAGTAATTGAGTCTATCAAAACAGCAATCTAATCCTAAACCTTAAAATAGAAAACAAAGCATTTGCCAAACTTATTAAAATACATCCATGTAATCACTTCGGATGTCACTTCAGTGAGGGTAAGTAGTGATGACCTTTCCATCTGCACATATCTCCCCTTTATTAATCACTTTTTTAACAGAAGGGCTGCTACAGGGAGAGCTGGTCAAAGAAGTGGGTGTCACGTTTTGTTGTGAAGCACCACACAGGTCAGTCTGATCTTTTCCCTGAGCAAGCACAGGGAATTTGCTGCAAAATTTGGCTCTGATGATACACACTCAGCCTTGAAAGTGTTGCTGTTGTAGGTGTACTGAGCTGCTCTGAGGAGGCTGTGGTAGCATGGGGTGAGGGGAGCTTTTACTGAGTTCATCATTAAAGCTCTAGAATGGAAGAGCAAAGTCCTGAATTCGCCTGGTAGGGGTTTGGGGTGCTGTGGAAGGTGGTCTAGCAGTGAAGCTGTGAATAGCCTTGACCCAGCCTTCTCGTCATAACGCCTTACTAAAACAAAACAGATGCTCTTGGCAAAAGGGACAGTGCTTACTGACTGGAAAGGGTGTGGGAAAGAAATACATGTTTATAGGCTTGGTTTTTTAAAAGGAGCTTTAGTACCTTGAACATATTAAGATATTAGAACAAAGCTATTTCTGTCCTGGGATAATTCCACTTTGGATGGAAGAATGGAGAAGATGACCCAATAGGCTTTTTTTAACTTAAATTTCAGTGACTTGACTTTGAACGAGAAAGCTGGCATCTCTATGTCTAAAGTTAGACATTTAAAGGGAAAATAGGAAGTGACTTAACACCTGTGCCAAGTAGTTTTAAAAGAATGATATCTGTACAGCTACAGGCATGTGGCTTTATTACCTGTACAGTTACATTATTATGCCATTGAAAAAAGCCTATTGCAGTATACATTGTGTCAGTACCACTTGACAACATCGCCTGGTGTTTCACTGTATTGAAAAAACCAATGTTTTAATTTTCCATTGCTCACTAAGTGAGCAACAGTGAATGGAGAAATACAGCATTTGACCCTGGATGCTACTTCTAATAACAGCTATATGGACTCCTAATGTTTCTGTATAGACTTGTAAAGGTGTGCAAACAAAATGTGTATCATTAATTAAAGTCCCCTTAATTGTTCTTCCAGTGTGTATTGGATGTTGGTTATGTTTTTGTTTCTGTTTTCTGTACAAAATTTCTATGAGATATTTAAAGCCATGCCTGTAATGTGAAAATCCTTTTCAGACTGGCATTCATCTCTGCATTTCTGTGCCATGGCTCAGAGAAGCAAATTAAGGCCTTTGCTCAGTCATAACTTAGCTGAAATGTAGAAGCAATAGATATGAAAGTGACAGTAATGGTGTGCAAATGTGCCTGTGGTTATTGTAAAAGCGGTGTTGGAACAGCATCAGCAATATCTGATTTCCCCAAAGGAAAGTGATAGAGTCATATCACTTCAGGGTAAAGACTGAACAAAAAAGAATAACTCAGTCTGTACTTGGTTAGGCAACGGTGTAGCTTTGCTGTAGGATATCCATCTCCTTGACCAAAGCATAGTAACTGATCTTTTATTTCACATCAATGAACATAAAATGGCCCTTGAGTCACCTGCAGGGAACAGTATTCATTTTTGCTCCAAGTGGGGAATAGATTGTGATTCCCTGCACTCAGGTGCTGGCTGGCAGTTTCAAAGCCTACTTCTTCTCTCTAGAGAGATTTCCTCAAATAGAGCGAGAAGATTAGGGCAATATCTCCTTCCTGCAGTTCCTACCCAGGCACTGCTGCTAATGCAGTGCCTTGTATCAGAGCACACCTAATAAAAAAAAGGGATTGTGATGCCTGTTGTAAAGCTCATTTTTTTCTGCCTGCAAGCAAATTCTGGGATCTGTCATCATGCAGCTGGCAGGCCCCTCGGCCCATCGTTCCAGCCCACTCTATGCATGTTTGCTTCCTCTCCTTTTGTGCACTGACAAATCCATACATAATATGTTTCCCTTGTACGGTACACAGTACAATAAGCCTGATTTGGCCATAAAAGAGAGACATACTCAGGCTGTTGCCTGACACTTTTCCATGCAAATCATTTTCCATGAATGCCCTGCTGTTTCCAGCCCAGGTGTATTCTAGGAAACCCCTGGTACGTAACGCATTGCTGCATAAGAAACAGCAGTCCTGAAGCTGCAACCAGACTCAACTGCAAACCTGCACCTACCTTTCAGTGTATCGATGTCATAGAAAGCAGCAGCAAATCTGGTGGAGCGATGTGATGCAGAGCGGGAGTCTAAATTGGCCAGACTTTTGAGTTTTAGCCTGCATTTCCACAGCTTCCAGTCCTCAGAATGAGTGATTCGAAGTAGCTCTTCCAGGCTGGATGCTCTCCTGATCTGCTGCTCTGACCGCTCCAGTGCTGACAGAGATGTCCTCTGGAAGGAGAAGGGGAAGTCAGAAGGACAATACATTTACAGCCTGTCCCAGATGCAGCAAACAGAGCACTTGCACAAGAGGCAGCACATCGCCGAGAACCGCTGAGAATACCTGGGAAAACAGGAGCACGCAGGAATGTCCCTGTTTTTGACAGTGCCTGAAGTCAGGCTGATCTGCAGGTTTCGTGCCCTTATAAACCAGGAAGGGGAGACACCCTTGCCATCACAGCCATCAGAGCTGATTGACCAATGCAGGCTGCACGCGCCGTGTCCCAGCTCCCCAGCACCCATCACGTTGCTGCCGTGCCCAGCGCTGGCATGTCACTCCAGCACTGGGTTACCCCTGCAGACAACCTGAATGAGTTCAGCTGGTGAGGACAACCCACACACCTTTGCAGAGAGTCACCGTGGGTGCCAAAATTCTGGTGCCAATCAGGAGACATCACCGCAACTCGAGTAGGTGGTATAGCCAGGAGCTGCCCTAAGTACGGTGCCACACGGTGGGCAAACACCAAGTTCAACATACTGCAAAGCGCAGGGTGCACCTGCAGTTTCCCACCCTGACTGCCATTTGGGTTATGCCCAAGTCAGCCAAGGTGGCCTCAAGTCCAGCCTCCACGCGGTGGCTGTACAGCAGTGTTAGCGCCGTCATTGCATTTTGCACCTTCTTGATGTACGTGACCATTCTCCACTTCCATGGGAGAACACTCCCTACAAAGGCCTACCCCATTAGTTTAAAGTCGTTATTCACTTAAAAAATACCTTTTTAACAGAAACTTAATATTGCACAGCACACCACAACAATACTGGTTTCTCTGGCTGCTGCTTTCTGACATCTGTGTTTGTGCCTTTACCAAGACACTGCATGTTTATTTCCACTGACTCACCAGGTCTGCTGAAAACTGTTGCCTCCAACCCAAGCGAAAGGTTATCTTTGTAAATGGCTGTGTTGCGCTGGGCTATTGCTCAGTTGTGCTCTCTGGTAATACAGTTGACTGTGCTTTCTGACTTGCAAATAAAGGGCTGCACTGCCAGCTCTCATAAGTAATAGACCACATCCTAAAGGCAAAACTGAAAGACAGGAGCTGCCTTCAGTCCCAGCCAGTAGCCAGCTAGTGTTCTGCGTAAGGCTGGGGAAGGAATGAGGGGAAGAGTCACCTATAAGGGAAAGATTTTTAGATGAGATCTGAAACCTAGGCACTGACCACATCTGTTATTCGTTATGAAAACATCTGTGTCATTTATTTTGCAATGATACAGATGTTAGCTTGTACATACTGGCCAAGTTCATTTTTGCATAACTACCTTCCACTGACCTAAAATTCCCTAAGTGGTTAACTCAGAATAAGTTATTTGCTCTTCTTTTATGCCCATACGGAACATTGTATTGTGCTCTAGCAAGGTGCCGTGTTTCGTTATGATGAACAAGATGGCTGTTTTTCATAGGTGTATGATTTCTCATACGTTTCTTATGTGGTGAAAACTGGAAAGCCGGTCTCAATACTTATGGACAAATAGGTCAAAAGGAATGCGAATAATTAGCACCCATAACTGAACTGCAAGACAGTTTTACAAACAAGCTGCCCAGAATTTTGCTGATCTAGGGAGGCTGAAATTCAGCTTGATGTCAATGGGTCAAGAGTTATTTGTTCTAACAACTGCAGCTTATATTCACTCCCATCCACATTCTGTCTCCTTGACCCTGCAAAACATACGAATATAGGGCCAGTGGTGGTGTGGTAATGGGACTAAGGGTATTAAAATTGAACTCTATTAAGCATTAATGAGTTTTTTTGTATTTACAGTAAAAAGATGTTCTAGCTGGATCAGCATCCAAGACTTTTAAAATAGAATGAAATTACAGAGAACCAGTAAAATGCGACGATGGTATTTTGTAAGTGAAAAGACATGTCTCTGCATTTCTTGTAAAAGTCAATAGTTGGGACTTGCTTTTCCACTTTTTCTACTGAAATATCAAGTGTTTTTATTAATGATTATTATAGGAAAAAATAATTTTAAACTTAAGATTAAAGAATACACACGTATACATGCCTCATGGTACAGAAAGATCTCTGGGGTTATCTAAAGCAAAAGCTTGTACTGTTTTAAGTATTTTTGTATTTTTAAAGCTATACAAGTTCATTGATGTGAAAATTAACTCACTTTATGCCTGCAGAATTAATATTGTGTAGAAAGGGTAGCAAGTGTTGTTAATAAAATTTAATTTTATACCAAAAAATACATACCCAGTAGGTTTTGAATTATGGTAAAAACAAAAATGTACCTCTGATATTGAAGCATTATATTTGTATTGACAAAGCCTGCCTATGTATGCAGCTTGTTCCTTCTCTTCTTTTACTGTTTCTCATATATTGCAAATTGGAGAAGTACAGTCAAAGGAAATGGAAAGAGCAGTGCACATTACAGAATTCCCTTTACAGTCATTAGAATTTAATCCTAATTAACTACACCATGATTATCCAAAACTCACACAGAGCCCTTGGCACTGAGGTATCACTCCTCTGTCAACTTTAACCCTGCTCAGTGTTGCTGAGGCTATTCAGCCCTGAAGTGGATCAGCTGCCTTTACTCTCCCTGTATTTCCTACCACGTACCCAAGCTCTTTGTTAAACGGAATAGCCAGTTGCCTCCCAGTGCAATGCCAGAATGATTATGTTCCTTCTTCTTATATTTGACTTATTCCTGGAGTGAACAGATTTTACAGCTGATTTTATAACTTCTTCCCAGGAATCCAATACAAAATTTCCTGATGCTCTTTCCCATAACAACAACAGCATTAAGGTAAAGTGCTGTGTTTCCCTCTGAGCGCTACTGACACTAGGCGTGATGGTGAACAGAAGGCACTGATAGATTTTAGGAGAGGGCTGAACCCCAAGGAATTGTAGATTGTTATGGTGTGGACATCTGTTTTGTCTGTGACCTAGTCACTCTCAGCTCCCTGTACAGCCAAGACAGAGAAATAGACGCACTTGTACATACACGCACTTGTAGAGCATGATGCATTTGAAATAACATTGAAAGTCTGCTAGCTGCCCAGCAAGCCAAGGCTCACCAGATCACAAGAGTTATCTGTGTTGTGGATCTTTGGTCAAATAAATCCCACTACAGCTATCTGGGATTTAAATTGTTTGAAGAGAAACACCTCATTTTGTTCCAATCTAGCTGGGTGCTAAAACAGGAACAATGAATACTGCCTTACACATTTGTTTCACCTTCATTGAGACTATTACAATACACTCACTAAGCTGTGCATTGTGTTTAAGTGGTAAGGATTTGATAGCAGGGGACCGCAGGGGCGGTCTCTGTGAGCAGAGCCCAGGAGCTGCCCCATGTCGGACAAGAGCCAGCTCCAGCTGGCTCCAGAAGGGACCCGCTGCTGGCCAGAGCTGAGCCCGTGAGCAACGCTGGTTGTGCCTCTGGGAGAGCAGATTTAAGAAAGGGAAAAAACACTGTGCAACAGCAGCTGGGAGAGAGGAGTGAGGAACTGTGAGAGAAACAGCCCTGCAGACACCAAGGTCAGTGGAGAAGAAGGGCAGGAGGTGCTCCAGGCACCGGAGCAGAAGTTCCCCTGCAGCCCGTGGTGAGGCCCATGGTGGAGCAGGCTGTCCCCCTGCAGCCCATGGGGTACCACATGGAGCAGATCTCCACGCTGCAGCCCGTGGAGGA
>VXAL01008624.1:164051-189952 GCA_013399475.1 Chauna torquata
CCGGGGGGAGGGGCAGAGAGTGACCACGATGGAGCGGCGGAGACGCAGCGATATGGGCTGACCGCAGCCCCCATTCCCCGTTCCTCTGCACCGTTCAGGTGGAGGAGGTAGAAGATGGGGGGAATGGGATGGGGATGGGGGGAAGGTGTTTTTAGTTTGCTTTTAGTTCTCTCTGCTCTAGTCTGCTAGTGATAACAATAAATTATATTAATCTCTCTGTGTTGAGTCTGTTTTGCCTGTGACAGTAACTTATGAGCAATCTTCTTGTCCTTATCTCAACCCTTGAGCCCTTGTCCATCATATTTTCTCCCCCTGTTCCTTTGAGGAGGGGGAGTGAGAGAGCGGTTGTGGTGGAGTTCGGCTGCCCAGCTGGGTAAAACCGCCACAAGATGTTCTTTTAAACACTTGCTAGAGTATGGACAGACTGTTCATCATCTAGAAGGACATCTCTCATCCTTATACACTTTGAAAATAGAGGTAGCTATCCACAACTTAAAAGCATTCAAAACTAAAAGCTTATAAAAGGAAAAGAACACGGAGTATGCAGCAGCCGCACTAGCGGGACGTAGCACTGTGGCCTCAGTTGGGGCACTTTCTTGTTATGGCACAGCAGCACTGAATAGCGTGTGGTCACAAAATCTTTCTCAAGCATACATTTATAGTCAGCCTGTTTTGAAAAGGGCAGCATCATCTGAAAACATAGAATCTTTTATGGTCTCAGGTAGTATCACAGATGACATACCATGTAACTGCTAATACTACACAGATGTGGACATTTCTTTCATGTACAACAGTTCGAATTCAAGCCCTGTTCAATTATAAACATGCTCAGGCTGACTTGAAAGCCCCACTTAGAAGAATGCAGCTTTGCACAAAAAGATGAATAAATGTTTCAAAATGTGAAATTGGATGAAGGTGTTAGATTTGATGGCATTCCAAACCTACCCTTCATGTGGTGATCAAGGAGTTTTTTCCCCTCTCACAGCGATATTGAGTGAACAGCATGCAGAGAGGTCAAATCTCCTCTGATATTTTTGGGAGGTCCAGCTCCCAAGAACGGGCAGGAGGGACAGAGCCACTTTCTGTCTGCTTCTCCTGACTGCAGTCACCCGCATGTGCTATTTCAAACTTTTCAGACACCCCTACCTCCCTTTTTCAGGCTTTCTCTGATAATGACTGTCTTTCCTTCCAGGTTCCTCTCCCTGTCACAGTGTCATCTGCACCACCTCTGCTCTCCTCAGTTGTTGTCCACGTTCAATATTCTCTACTCTGCTCTCATCATCTTGTACTGCCTGGATCCCACTGTGCTTTTATGTTGTTTATTTTTACTTCTTTCCCCATATCTTGAGAGATGAGCCAGGTGGGAGTCTAATGAGACCTAACTCAGGCTGAGTTGTTCAACCTCTTGGCGTTGAGAGATATCAATTTTTCTCCTTTCTATGCCCTCACTCCCCTTCTCTTAAGTTACCACAGATTTTAGTAGTTAGTTGGGATGAGCTATCACTATTGTGGTAGCTGTTGGTTGCGATGGCTGCAATCTATCTGCGGAACAGGAATTTTCTGCACTTGGCATTGCTCACGTAGTTAGCAAAATGATGATCTCTGGCCGCAAAAAAAAAAAGAAAATTTTCATTAATGCTTGAGAGAGAAAGAAAGTAGTCAAGGAGGCATTGACAAATGGCTGGGGTAATGTCCTTTACATGATCCCAAAAAGAAAAAAAAAAAATTCTTTGGAGCCATATCACTGGAAATCTTGAAATGTCACAAACTTTTAGTACCCATAAATATATACCCTGTAGTCAACCAAATCCATAATGCTATTGCCTGCAATATATGTTTGCTTGGAACTCATCAATAACAAATATCAAAGTAAAGTAAAAGTAGTAGGTTTAAGTAGTTCATTCTTATCTCTTCATCTTACTGCTACTTTTAATATCACTTTTCAAAGCATCAGAATAGATCCCATACCCAGAGATAAAAATCTAATTTGTACTTAAATGAAGTTTTCTGTTTTTCGTAACGATAACCTCCCATATGTTCTAAACCTTTCTTCAACTCAAAAAAGAATATCTATTTTCCTGCATTTGGGCTATGAGTAATATCACTGACATCAGGAAAAGATAATGTGGGTTAGCATTGTGATTTTTGGATGATTACAATTTCTGTCCTTCCAAAAGAAATCATAATGGACTATCTATCTTCTTCCTAGCAATCTCAGATGCCAGAAAAGCTCTAAAAGTAGTTAGCATTGGAAAGAAACAAGAGAAAGAGCAGTGGTACATTCAGTGGCCTTTCCCACCTTGGAAGCTGACTTAAATCAGACACTGAGTTCATTACCCTGTTGGCTTATGATAGTCAAACATTTGTCTTATGTGTCATGTTGTACAGATGCACAATTTCACGAATAGTCTGCACTGCTCAAATTGTGCCCTTTCTTGAGAGTTATTATTGACAATCATCTCCTATCAGATGGTGCAGCTCAGCAGTTTGCACCTTTTCTCCATGCTTAACAAGCTCCTAGGTTTCTTGCTTAAGAAAAAATACCCAACCCTTTTCAAACTGATGCCTGAGTGAGCCAGCAGAACACAAGTAACGTTTGTATAACATTTTCACATGTTCCACTCCTTCCAGCATGTCACAGATGATCTTTGCATTAATGCTATATTTGGCCCATTCAGGATCTCCTGGAGGTATTTTGACCAACAGAGGAAAGGTGTGTGGAATGCAATAGTAAAAGAAAGGCCCACCAAAGTCCTAAATTTACTTGAGGATCTATACCACAAACACATGCCTAGGAGCCAGAATTCATTCTTTTAAAGTCCAGTAACTATCAGTATTTTTATTTAAGAAAACAGATGCATGGTGAAGAGAAGAGGAGGCTGAGGGGAAGCCTCATGGCGGCCTGCAGCTTCCTCATGAGGGGAGCGGAGGGGCAGGTGCTGATCTCTTCTCTCTGGTGACAGAGACAGGACCCTAGGGAACGGCATGGAGCTGTGACAGGGGAGGGTCAGGCTGCGTGTTAGGAAAAGGTTCTTCACCGAGAGGGTGGTCGGGCACTGGAACAGGCTCCCAGGGCAGTGGTCATGGCACCGAGCCTACCAGAGTTCAAGAAGCGTTTGGGCATCGCTCTTGGACATAGGGTCTGATTTTTGGGTGGTCCTGTGTGGAGCCAGGAGTTGGGCTCAGTGATCCTTGTGGGTCCCTTCCAACTCAGGATATTTTGTGATTCTATGATACTGTGAATAATATTTTGGGTGCATGAAAAGGCAAAAATAAAGGTTGATCAAAATCCATGCATTGTGTGCTCTGAGGAAAGTCCGACTTGCATTTAACTGTGTACTCAAGCATACCCACAGACTCAAGAAAGACATCGCTAAAGCTTACACAGACTTCTAAATCACTTTCTTTACGGCCCAGCCTTAGCAGTCCTTATCCACAGTGGGACGTAAACCTCTGCTCAAAGCTACACACATGTGTAACAGCTCTTCTGAAAAGGAATGTTTTTTCTGATTTAGGGTCACAGACACTATTGTGGCAAGCACTGCACAAATACCAATGGAAAGCTTCAACATTACCACTGTGTTTGGGGCCAGGACAAATGATTAAGGAACCTCTCAGTAACCTTGCTCTCTTTTGTGATCCATCTTCTCAGCAGTTAAACAATAAAAAGAAGGTAACAGCTTTATCTTGCCAAGGAAAGCAGATTTTAGCTGCATAACAAAGAGTTATGATTCTCTTTATGCCATTGTATTACAAACATAGCTGAACAGGTTTAAGCTAAGTTTGAACTAAATCTTTCCAAATTAACCAATTCGGTGAAGGAGGTTTCATCACAAAGTGAGGCCACTTGGACATCGACAAAGAGTACTGGCAGCAAGTGAGAACATTTTGAAGTTTTATGTGAGTGTCATGTGCTTGAAACAGCATTAGCAGTCACATTCATTTTAAAAGAAGTCATGCAGAGGACAAAGACTTCATGCAACCAGAAGTTTTTTTCAAGAACTAATGCTCCCCCATTCCAGTGCTGCCTGAAGGCTATTCTCAGAACTAGATCCAATCTATTTGAATACTAGGTATATGATTCATCACATGAAAATACAAAGGAACTTTGCTGCTATGTGTTCTGTACCTGAATATAACCTTTTCTTCTCTGATGCATTCCCCAAAATGTTTTCATGAAAGTGTATGAGCCGATCGTTGTTACAGGCTCATTCTACAGAGATAGAGTTCCTACAGCTCCCTGCCACCCCACTATCATAAAAAAAAAAAGAAAAAAAAGAAAAAAAAGATCTGATCTCATGGGTATCATTCACCTGACTGAATATATGAACTTGTTATCTGAGGCTCCTACTACAGTGGAGGGAAAAAAAATAGGTCCTTTGGCTGCACATTCATCTCATTCTAAAGTCTGCTGGATAAACCGTGCCTCTGAACTGCCTCTTTCACTCCATTCACTCTGCAGGAGAAGTCAATCGGTCACTAGCTCAGCTTTAGTTAGGTGATATGAATACCACTCAACTGAGTGCAGTCATATGAGCTGAAACCTCCTCTCTTATCCAGATCATAGGCAGTGTATGAGGGACAATGGTCAACTTTTCTCAGGGTCACATATATAAACAGCTAGGAACTGCAACTGCACCAAAGCCTAAAGGACCTGGGACTGGCTGAAGACAAGGACTGGCAGTTGCCTACTTCAATGACTGCACTTCATTCCCTGCTTGAAAGCCATGGGGCAATTTCCCAGCCACACTGTGGCTCATAGCATAGTCTGTTAGCTGATGTGGCCATAGAACCTCTACATTGCAAGAGCGTTCTTGTGGAAAAGTCTTGCTCTCCCTTGGCAGAAAAACAGGCCAGCTCCTGCCATTGTGGAATCAACACAAAGACGGTGCCTGAAGGTACCATTTGACCATTTTCCTGGTGAATATGACAAGCTTCCATGGAATCTTTGCAGTAAAAGGAACTCCTTTTGGTGATTTGCATCATTATTATTACTATTTCTAGCATTATTGTGGCTACCAGGATTATGGGGTCAGGTACAACCACAAAATAAAGAGACAATCCCTAACCTGGTGTCTACAACTGAAGCAGAAGACAAGAAAACAGAGGAAGGCATTCATCCAAAGGGAGTACCAAGAAAACACAGCAAATATTGCTTAGAGTGATACGCCATGCTTTTGAGACAGCAGGGGTCCAACCAGTGTCAAGTTTTATCATAACAAATATTGTCTGTAATACAGCATCTTGTATCCTTGGAGTGTTGCATACAATGGGTAACAAAAAAGTGAGTCTTCTGCAGCTTGAAAGCATCAGACTTGCAGGAGTAACTTACAATCTTTTCAACAAGCAACTGCATCAGCTTTTAAACATCTAGCATGAGCTGTCTAACTTTACCACGTCTGACACATACTGGTTTACGCTAATTTTATCATCATCATTGTAGTTCATTTCTGAGGAGAAAAAAAAAAATCTACTTTTCAACAGGTCTGCTAAAATGACAATTTTGATTCTGTGTCAGCTATAAGCTTTTGATCTATGTAGTCCCACCTCTGACTCTGTCACCTCTGGGCACATGATTATCTATGCATTATTAGTGCACAAAGAAGCTATTTTTAATTATAATGAATGTGACCTCAGAGAGACAAAACAATGAGATATTTTGACTTCCTAATAGTATTCTCTGAAACAGATGGGCTTCTCATGGGATTTCTCAGTGACATTTACAGGCCTTTCCATCATTATCAGGGATAGCATGGATGAAGCTTCAGGAGCTTGCAGTACTTCATTCCACCTTCAGATGGTGACTGTTTAAACAAAAACTTGTATCTGTTATATACTTTGGAAAAAAAAAATCAAGCTCTCTCAGTGCACTGCCTTATCCAGACTGGACGCTTACTTGGGCTGTCATCACAATTACATCATTAATAATCTGGAGGGACATGCAGCTTATAGTAGAGTCAAGTGTGGATCCAGCAAGGCAGACTTCTAGGTTTCACTTTTTTAAAAGGGCCTCTGGTGCTTTTTTCAGTGAAAATTGTATTGAAAGAGTACAGTTATATTGTCCAAGTAGATTGCCAAAAATATGCAACTGGTCTGAATTTCTTTTTTAAGAGGTTAGAAATGACCACAGCAGTCTTTCCCCAAACATAAAATTAGTAGGGTCTGTGTTACACTCAGGAAACCCTAGGGTTGCATCAGACATAGTTATATGAGTCATTGTCAAAGAAGTTGTTCTGGGGGGGCTTGGATGCAAGTACCAGGGCAACGCTTTTGCTTCTTCAAAGCCCTCTCAGAAAATAGAGGCCTGGATTTGTCTGCTAATACTTTCAGCTTTTCATATGTGCCCACTGCTAAAGCATTGTCTGCAACTGCATCGGAGAGCAACCCCATGCAACTCCCACAAGCAAAAATATGCATGTGTCAGAAATACATCTTCTGGCTGCAATGCCCAGAGAGCTACTCCTGCTTTCCCTGAGGAGCAAGAAATGGTCCTCTGGGTGGAAAGCCTGAAGGTCACCTCTCTACCCTTATCAGTGCCTGCTTGCCTAGCTAGAGCTCAAGGTTTGGAAAGCAGGCACAGGAGCAAAACTTCTGCTTCCTCCTCCCAAAGCCTAGGAGAGACCTCTCCGCTGTCTGCCTCCAGAGTTAAAGACCATACTTCCTCTCAGGAAAGGATGACTGTGTGATCAAACCATTCATCCTGCAGTCTGGTGTGTCAATGCTGCTGAAAGAGAAACTACATAACGCCCTGTCCTGTAAGAAGAGCAGCAGCAAATGACCAGAGCACAGAAAGAAGGACTGACAGATACATTATGTGAGGTTTTGGGAGGAACTTAAAGTGGTAAAACTAATAGTTTCATCTGGTGTTGTATGAGGGAGCAGGGGACTGACGGAAACATTCATCTGAGAGTTTTACATTTCTCACTGATAGAGAAGTGACGTTTGAGGGTCTCTTTTGATAAAACTTTGTCAGCACATTATTTGACCAAGACCCAAAACTGGAGAAGAAGCAACTTCTAGACTGCTCCACCTTTGCTCTTCTGCGTGGTAAAATGTTCCCTCCAGACACTTCTCCTCCAGGCTCCAGCCTCACTCCCAGTGAAGACAGGAGACTTAATCACCCATTTCCTAAGATTAGTAGTCAAGGGGGTGATAAACAGCTTCTAATTTAGCCGAAGTTGATATGCTTTCACAAGTATATCATATTAGCTACCCTATGTCTTCAAGAGAACAACAGTTTTATATTTTGAATGGCCTTTTCAATTGGAATAGATCTTTTGTGGTGCTACAGCAAACAAATCAGACTTCTTGCACTTTAATAGCATGATTACCTTATCAAAGTCCTCAGAGATGAGACATTTTGGTTGTTCTACTCTGAACATTTAGCTTGAATGAACCAAAATATTCAAAGCAAAGAAGTGAAAAGAGCAGAATGTTACACAATTTGGAAGTGAAAGCATGAATCTCAGATTATTTCATTTCTTTTACATGTCTAAAGCAATCAGAGATTGATAATGTATTAAAATATTTCTCACAACTATATACTTTTAGCCAGCTAGTTCTTTTTACCAAAATGAGGTAGTTTTTTTTTCCAGCTAGCAAATAGTTTTAGAATCAACTACAACTCTCATCAAAAAATCTTCCTTCCCACAGGCAGGTCTTTTGGCTCTCATGGGAAACAACCTTACAGCAGCTAAGGCATGTTTTTGAAGATAACAGCATTCATTTTGTTGACAGTGACGGAAAAGCAAGACGGATAGATGGAAGAGAAGAATAGGTTTACTGTGGTGTGGAGTTTCTTCCTTTTTAAGACTAGTTGTTTACACTGAGAGTTCGCCTTTAGGCCCCTCCTGTGGTAGTCATGCAAAGTATATTTGCTTGGTCAGTGAAAGGACAGATACAGATTGTCATAAATGCCCAGGGTGGTAACTCTCTGGTATATCCCAAATGCGACTGACAGCCATGGGAATCCTACAGTATGTTTTCTCAAGCTCTACTTCTGTGCTTGGTTGTATCGTCTGGTATAGCTGCAATGTGTTCAGGCATACACGATGCTCAGCACAGAGCACAGCTAGGGACATTACACAGCACTTCTTTCATTGTATGCCATGCTAGGTGCTAGTCTAAAACTGTGACACAGTACGCATCTCAAAGATAGTATAATATATATGTTTACGAAGAGCATATCCAGACTGTAGTCACTTTCTTTTGATATTTGTCCATTCTTCAGAAATCACTGGGGTTTGGATAGTGATTTTGGAATGTCTCAGTGATAGAGAATTGAATAAAATCAGATGACTATATATTCTTTTAATATTTGAAAATATTTTTAATGTGATGAAGGTTCCTTCAGTTAGTGCTTTCATTGGTTTCTGGTTTTGCCCCAAGACACTTTAACAAATGTTTTGGAAGTATGACTGGCCAATTGTACAGCCGGATTTCAAAATGTCACTTCACAAAGCAGAGCCACTGCCAGTACTGAGTGAACTTATGTTACCCCAATCACATGCACACATTTTCCTGGAATTGTAATTTTTCTTAAGTAATATTTCCCTAGCAGTTCAGGAAAGCGTCCTAACATGGTTTCTGAGTCACATTGCTAATTAAAGTGAAAAGTTTTGCCTGTTTGTATGGCACATTCTCTGCGTGCAATGTGACATATGATACAGTAACATGATGCAACTTTTTTGCAATTTAACACGACTCAAATATGATTCCTTCCCCAACTGCATGCAAATAGTGACTGCAGAGTAGTCAGTGACAATGAGTTCTCAAAACTAACCCAGCATGCTTCTGTTCTAAAAACACGGCTCTGACAAAGCCATCCTGACCTGATAATAAGCAGAGCAATCACCCTTTTCCAAACTCATGTGGTGCCCACACTGGATCACCAAATCCCATGTGTTCAAATGTGTGTCCCAGTTTTTCTAAGTACCATTCTGTCAAAACAGTAAGAACTCCAGATGGCGTTCTCCTGCTGGCTGAATGGTCATACCCTTTAGATCATGTTTGGGGGAAACAGAAAAAAATGTGCAGATGTCCTTCAAGAAGCTGAATTTTTCTTAATGTAAGCAAACAAAAATACCGTGCTTAATTGATCTATACTATTCATTGATTTAGAAGCCCATACTTTCACAAAGACATTGAAGAAAAGAACAAATTCTGCTTGGTCTTCCCATGGGCAAATGGGGTCTCTGCAGCTGTCATGGAGGCACATAGAGTTTTGTCCCTGTTCCCCAAGTCTCAACAAGAATGACGAAGATTTGCAAAATGTGCTGGGGAGGTAGGGAGCAGGAGGAGAGGTTCACCAGCAAACCTTGCTCAGATCTGAAGTTCGGACAGTAGTGACCAGAACAAAACTTGCAGCCACAACAGCAGAGGTCTCACAAGCCAGAGTTTGCACCATTTTTTTTCCCATTTTCAAGCAAGCTAATCCTCTCCTAGCTCTGTTTGCTTCCTGTGGGAGCTGCTTCAATACCACCACATCAGTGGCTAGAAACAAGGCAAATCCCTGTGGGGGAGAAAGCTCAAGCAGACCACAGCAAACTGCCCTCAGACAAGCAACACTCGCTGAGCCTGAGCTGATTGCTTGCTTTGATTGCTTTGTGATCACGAATTAATAGCAAGTTTATCCGCTGCCCTCTGAACCTGCCTTCCTGCCTCCCCTTGGCTTTACAGAGCCCCAGATGTGAGCCACGACTGATGTCAAAGTTTTAATTAGTGCTGTCTTCATTTCAAACAGCTGAATAATGGAATGAATTTCTGAAATGCTGCGTCTGATTAATCTAAACAGCCTGGTGCATTTTTCAGCACTCTGCTCTATACTCAGACATTACAATCCCAGCTGAGATGGACTGGACTGGAACAGCAGCTGGAAGGCATTTTTCTCATGAATGAGAACTGCTCTGGATAAAGCAGCAGTGTGTTAGTAGTTTCCTTTCCCAACTGATAAAAGCCAAGGACAGATGCCGTGTGGCACGGCAGAAATACAAGATTGTTGTCTTATCCTTCACTGTAGCTTCTCAAGTCAGTAGCAGATAAGTCAGAAGAAACTGGCTTTCTTCACAACCTCCCTGATAGCTTCCCACTCCTGAAGGAAAAGCACAGACAAACATTTCTGCAGGAATGCTGCAAGTACATTTCCACGTTTTTGGCTCATCGTGCCTATCAGAGATTGTAATCACAGAGAATCAAAAGCAACAATGACAAAGCTGAAATAATAAAACACTTCTGAAAACCACAATTTCATAATCTTTCCTTCAAAGAGTTTGTTAACTTTGAAAGGAAGCTGGATGTAAGGATGAAAAGTCTAGTTTGAAGAGAAAAATTGTTTCCAAAAATATTTAGAGTCATTTTTTTCTAGCTGTTGAACAGTTGACTGTACTTCCAGGAGTTGCCTTTGAGGAAGAGAACCTAGGAGATAGAAGATCTGTTAGAATATCTCTTTTCTGGAAACTAAGCAACATTTGCAAGCAGTTACTAGAGTGCTGCGTAGACCTGACTATCTGAAAAACAACGTCAGGGATAATCGGAGACAAAAGCTTACTTCCAGCTCTGCTGAGACTTGCTCAGGTTTCTTTGCAAAGCTCTGTTGTGGTCACACAGACAGACTGCAGCTGGCTCCAGGAAGGAAGAGATGCAAAGAGCTTCCTGACTCCTTCAGCTCATGTTGTGATGGCTCTCCAGTATCTCCATGCCTGCCCAAGGGCGAGGGATTCTCCACTTAGGTGTTTCAGGGACTGAGGATTAGAGGGAAGTGCTGTTTCACTGTCGTCTTCCGCAGAGCAGGCCAGCAGACAGGGACTGTGTACCAGCTGTGCTTGGCAACTAGCTTCTACCTCTGTCCGGCTCACTGTGGCAATACGAGATTGTTGAATCTCAGACCTGCTGGAGCAAAAATGGCCACTTGAGCCTGCATCAATATTTGGTGCAGAGGTAAAAAAGGGTTTAGGCATGTATGTAGCAGAGAGCAGCCATGTTTACCTCCAGGGCTAATCTTATCTAACTCCTCTGTCTTCTGATCAGATTTCAAGTTCAGTGATACTCCTCAAGCCTGTCAGCTATGGGATTCTCTCTAATGAACCAAAGGAGAGTTTGTCACAGGGAGAAGACCTCTGCAAAAGAGAAAGCTCTGAGTTTGTTATAACTTGGGCATTACTTTCTCTTGCCTTCCCCTCAAAAAATAACAAAAGAGGCAGAACAGTGCAGGGAATACTGAGACTCAGACCCTCAGAGAGCAGGACCTTGCAGCCTCATTAGAGAGGCAGTTTCAGTGTTGGAAGGCAGAAGTAGCTCCAACAGACTGTTGGCTTTTCCTGGCAAAAGTCACCTCGGCTCTGATGAATATAGGACATACCTCTTTGTATCTAATTTTAAAATTCTGGAAAAAGTAGCCTATGTCTGCCATTGCTCTAGGAGAGGAAAAATGTGTGGGGGAGAGACAGGAAAAGAGACAGTGAAGTTTGCGGTTCTCTAGCTAAGGGATTTGAAAATGTAAGAGACTGTCAGGATAACACTTCAACAAGGCATTTTTTTAAGCATTTAATGATGAAAAAAATGTATGCTCGGTCGTCAGAAAACCCATGTGGAAATCTAATTGTTCACTGAGGATTTAGTATGTCAGACTAGCAACATGAATCAAATAACTGAAGTGTTAAGTAGAGGGATTAGTGCCAATGTTGACATGAGTTCAGTTGAGGAGTCGTGTCTGATACCTGCACGATTGCCCTGCCCCAGACTGAGGCTGCCTACCACTTCCCATCATGAGACTGTTTCCAGTTGTTTATAACATTGCCAGACATTGATGTTTGGGCTGAAACTTTCCATGCCAGATGTCTGTTTCTAAATGATTTTAATAACTTTTTGATTTAGTGGAAGGTGTCCCTGCCCAGGGCTGGGTGGTTGGAACTAGATGATCTTTAAGGTCCCTTCCAACCCAAACCATTCTGTGATTCTATGATGTTACGATTTGTTGTCTCAGTCAAAATGGTTTGACCACAGTTGAGGATGAAGTTTCTTCTTTATCCATGAAAAAGCCTTTTCTGGTAGTCTCATCTCTTTAAATGTCTAGCATTTCCTTGTTGTGGATCACAAATGTGAAGTTTTGATACCTGAGGAACCTTTGTTGGCACAGATGTGCCTCCTGCTGTCTCTGTAAAAATCCACCCAAATGTAACCTAGCCAAAGAGCCTGAGAGCATCTGGGGAGACCAGAACTAGAAACTGGGGTCAGGAAAAAGGAAAGGTGGTCTTGACCACAAAGGGAAAAGGGGACCGTGATCAGTCAGGACTGGAAAGCAAGAGGGAGGGTTCAGTAGGGCACTAAGACTGTCACTGAGAAACTGAGACTGACCTCCTGAGGGTCTGAGAGAGGAGTAGGGTATCCCAGCTCAGGACTATGGGAGTGGGAAGGAGGGTGGCATGAGGAGAGCACAAAAGGGATCCTGGTAGAGAAACAGTCCCTAAGCCAGGGAGGTCCGAGAACATGGGCTGGGGACCCAGTGATGTTGGGACTGAAACAGGACAAAAATGGATGAAGGGGGGAAGAACCAGGACTGGCAGCAGGGAACGATGGGGTTTGGTGTACACATGGGGAACAAAAGAGAGTCCTGTACCCAGAAGAGGATGGTGTTTCTGAAGGGTTAGCAAAAGTCAAACACAACAGAGTTACTCCCTGAATTACAGCAGCTTGTAAATAAGCTTTTTAACCTTCGTGGTATTATTTAAGATCTTTGTGAAGGGAGTAAAGAGAGTATTTAAATGCTTAACCCCCCAAAACTCTATCACATGATACCACACTGACACCACCTGATAATTTAGACCATCAACAGGTTTAAAACTTCAGGTGTCCTGGGCTGAGCTTAGTTACTTGAACTGCTATAACAACAGATAGAGGAAGGAGGCTGTTGGTGTGTGACCCTTCCTGTGTCTCATTAATTGTGTATTGCCTACATCCTGACCTTGTGGTTTTTATCCAGGCAATATTGCTATTGATCTTAGAGAACTTTTAAAAAATGAGACATGATAGGTGACTACAATACATTATTTCTATGTTCTGCAAGTAAAATCTGAGGTTCAACTGGTAAGAATATGCATAACCCTGTGTACCATTAAGCACTGTAACATGAAAGACTTCTGTGGGATATATCCACATACACACACACACAGAAAGCCCACACATCATAAATGCTGAAACAACCCAGAAATCTAATACACTATGTAAAACATTAAAACAGAAATAATCAACAGCTTAGCCAAAAACCTCTGTCTATATAGAAAGAGCCAGAACAAGCAGAAAACAAAACAAAACAAAACAAACAAACAAAAAAACCAGTGTTTTCCTTTTGGTAATCAGCAGCCAATGCATGTGAAACATAGTCCTTTTTAGTGTGATCTACGTAATAGCTTCATGATAGTCTTGGAAACTAACAGTGATTCGTTATTATGTAGAATACCCTATGGCTAGTCTGGCTGCTCGAGAGTGGTAGCCAAATTACTGTGAAAACAGTTACAGATGGGCATATGTTGGATTGGCAATGCCATTACAGTGAATAAACTATACACCAGTTTAAATTAGCAAGAAGAGCTCTTGTATTTATTCTGGGCAAAGTGGATATGGTTTCAAAATTAAATTAAAAGGCTCTTAACTAACTAGTGGTTTACTAATGTGCTGAATAAACTTGTGTCCCAAGTGAGGACAGAATTATCATCATTGCCAATTATACTGTGGTTAGTATTCTATATTAGAAAGTGCTTTCTGATGTAAATAAAGTGATTCCTACATGTGAGAAACCAGTGACTTGTCATGCAGTGCAATGTATATAAGAACGAAGGCGATGTATATAAGAATTATTGCACCAGTCTTAATGCCTTCAAAGACCTAATTGCTAAGGTTGTAAATTAAAAGCTTGTGAATGGTGAGCAGGCAAAGGGGTTAGCCATTAGTCATCCTGAAAACACATTGCTCACCACTTGTAACTTCTTGTGCTGGCAACAGAAATCTACAATTAAGCACATAATTTAGCCTTTCTTTTCTAAACCACAGGTCAACATGCAGTGCAGTTCACAGGCTAGTGTGTGGTCATCTCTAGCAAGCAGGAGGTTTTTTGAAGTTAAAACAAATGTACTAGCTTGTTTTGCTCTCAGTGAGAAACAAATAATTTGTTCTGGACCACACACTGAATTAATCATTTTTGGACACACTACACATGCAGAATCCTGTTCCACTTTTTGTTCTGATTTTTCTAAGTGATTGTCCTGGCTGTTCTCACATTGTGTCAGAAAGTCAGATCTGAAAAATCCTACTGTCAAGGTGAGACTTCAGCTTTAATTTTCTTGCATGTATTACATTCAAAAGACAGGTTAATTCTCAGGCAATATGCTCTATTATTACTAGTAGCTGCTTATTTTAAAGTCTTGGACCTACATCTCCAAGCAAAACAAAAGAAAATCATTTCTCTAATTTCTGGCAAGCAAGTGAGCAACTGAGGAAGTGCTTTTAGAGGAAAATTTTCAACACCAAATACTTACTCCTGAAATTATAAATACCTGAAATTAAAAAAAGTGCATTTAAAAAGTATTCCAAGTGCTCTGGCTTGCGTTTTGGTTTGTATTTTGCTTTCGTCTTGCATGACTGATACTAAAAGTTTAATTAAAGAACAAAGTATATAACAAATAACTAATAATAGTTAGTAAAAACCAATAAAATACTATACAGTGAATAAGTATTTAACTTTTTTATAGATTCTCTTTTTTCTATGGTTGCTAAACATCTGTGCAACTGAGCAATCACCAAAAAGGAAGACTACAATGAACAAAAACAAACAGCAAAACAACAAGAAGCCCACCACCTTGCACATTAAATTTACATAATTCTGGCTATGTGGATTATTAACAATGTCAATGAATAAAGACCACCTACCTTCACAGATCCATTCTCATAGTCAGATCCTTGCAGCAAATGCAGAAAAGAAACTATGAAAATATTCACAGTTGCCCACGGTTTGTGCATTCTGACGTTTAAAATCCACAGGTTACTAAGCAGTCGTTGTCATACAGCTAGAGGCGTCTCTTTTGAAATGCATTTCTCTATCACCAATACCGACAAGAAAAGATTCCAGATTTTCTGTTATAAACTCACAAAGGATTCCAACATACGAGAGTAAATATTTAGCTCGTTACTCTTCTAAACAATTCTTTTGAACAATTCACCTAGAGAATGTAATTTCTTAGAGAAGATTTTAGATACACTTGAAAGAAAATCATGATAAGGGTTTAAATAGATTTATATCTGTATGTGTACACATACACTCTCACAAGCAATCAGGTATGGATTCCAGTTAATGAAGTTAATATATCTTCCATCAAGGCACAAAGAGGTATTGAAAATCCATCTGTGGTGCAGAAAATAGAAGAAATCTGCTCTATTCTGTGCTCCGTGTTACAGCAGCCTTTTCAGATGGTAGTGTAATGGCCAATGTTTTGAGCTAGAGAGCTGTAATCCAACTCTGTATTAAAACTTTTTTCACAACCTTCATGGAAGCTTGCAGAAGCATGTGTCTTAAATCTGATACAGACTTTGGCAGTAACACAGTCAAATTTTGGCTCTAATCCCATTTTGTCCCTACCAATAGCATAGCAGTTTTCAAACTAACTGATGCAATCTAGACTCCCATTATTTTAGAGAAGATTACCTGAAACATGAAACTTCAGCACACGTTCTTACACAGCACACATATTTTAAGTTATTTCTTTTAAAAAAGAGAGGGAGAGAAAGGAAAAGAGAAAGAAAAACTATTTTCTTTTATGTGCTCTTATGTGGCACAGGGTTTTCTGGATAGATTTTAAAAAGCAAAGTTAAAAATTATCTTTAAAAACACACTGGATTTTGATATTTTTAATGAAAACTCATGAAACTATGGATAAAAAAGGATTAAATATATTTTTATTGCAGCAAAATAGAATGATTATTTCCGCCCCAAGATAAAAAGACCTGCATGCATTTTCTCTGTGTATTTCCACAGTTTAAAACCAAAATCTATATTGCTGTAGTCTTTCACTATTTCATATTCAGGAGACTAGCTCCACTCTCACATGGCTTAGGGTGTGCAGGGTCAGATCCTACCGTTGTTACCATAAAACAGTCCTGTGCCTGATATTTCAGAGCACTGGTTTGACTACCTTTGACTTCCAAGCACTAGCTTTCTTAAATACAAGGCACATTTCTGTAACTATCAGTAGCTTGCATAATTTCTTCCAAAGTATTCACCACAAATGGACGTCAGAGAGAAAATTATTTGAATCCGTTTTCTCCAGTAGTTGTCAGTTAACTGACACTGCTATGTTTTAAAAACATATATGTAACTGTATTATTTTTAGCATTGTCTTTCGCCATTTGTTTTGTGAAAGCAATCTATTCCCACTTTTTTCTAGCTGGTGGCTTCCTCCCCCACCCACCCCACACTGGTTCGTGTGAGGACAGCAGGAGTTTCACTCTCTGAGCTGTGTGAGAAAGCTCCTCTGCTCTGTGTACCTGCTTCTCACCCTCCTGCCTTGCCCACAGCCACGCTGCCAGCTGTGTTCACATGGCTTCACCAGCCCCACGCCACCATGGACGTTCTGTGTCAATGTTGTGGTTTGCTGTTGAAACACATCAACTATTTCATTCATCGTTTTAAATGAACGTGTTATCTCATGCTTACGTACGGTCACTTTGACCTTATTTAGTTTCTCCATTTCCCTTCTGATACTGATAGCCATCTGCTTGCAGGAACTGAAACCCTGCGGAACTAAATGAGTGCTCCTTAGCCTTGAACGCACTGCACGAGGGACCAAACAAATAATAGGCATTACAATGTCAGAACTGCACGATAATAACTCTCTGTTGACCTGTAGTTAACTAGAGGGGGTATCTGCCCATAAGCATCTCTCATTTATGGGGATTATTAATTGAACACAGACCCAGACTCACAAGACAGGCAAGAAGCAATACGTCCCTCGTGCCCTGAAGCCTTGTTACTGGGGTATTACTTATACAGCCTGTCTCCAGCACAGTTCAGGGATGAGCTGCTCTGTTCTCCTGGGAGGGTTGGTGCAAAATGTCACCTTTTCTTCTGCCAGACCAGGCACCTGGAGCAAGTTTTCCTTCTGGCCTCTAGCCAGGCTGCTTCTGGCTGGTGCTCTCTCACAGCATCACCACTCCGCTTCATAAGTTGGCAGAGGCAAGGGACGACCCAGCAAGAGCACGGAGGTTTTGGAACACCAGCTATGGAATTCCGCCTGCATCCCAGCGGGTATTAACTGCTTACATGAAGCAAAACAGCCTGGGGGGATGGAAAGTGAAAAGCCCTTGTGGTGGTATGTTCTGCAAACCAGTAAGGAAAGCACATGTCTGAGAACAAGAGCGTAGCTCAGCTCTCTGCTGTAAATTAAAATGGAGAGATGCAGACTCAAGGGCTCTCACACCCTCAGCCTCACGGTGAGAGTGGCAATGGCCTTTCTGCCCATGACAGACCCACAAAACCTACTTCAGGGACTCTTAGCAATCTATCACTAGAAAATCAAGGCTGTTTGTTTTGGAAACACTGGAGGGAAACACCTCAATAATGTTTTGTTTGTGTTTTAGTTCATCACTGCTATTTACCAAATTCAACTCCGAATTACAAAAACATTCAGAAAGACCAAACCTGCATCTTTCTGGAAGCAAAGTGTTCATCAGAAAATTCCGCCCAGTTCTGGCTTTACTGGGCTTTTTGGCAGGACTACTGAACTGAACCTCTGGCACAGAATCAAACCCATTTACAAGAGCAAGTTAGATGCTGCAGGCAGAAAACACAAAAAACTTCGTCTCTGCCTTAGGGCTCAGACACAAAGACTAGCAAAGAAGGAAAGGAGAAGAAAAAAAAAAAAAAACCACACTTTTGTTAACTGCAGTGGACTTCAAATCTAGCTCAAAGTTGTTAGTGAAAGCACAGGCAAAGCAAGAGAAAACAGTTGACCGGACAGCAGAGCAACTCTGATGATGGACTTTTGGGAACAGCTTCCTTTCACAGATAGCACCACTGTTGCCATCCCTTTCCCTATTCCTCTTGTCTCTCCTCTCCAATTCAGGATATGAATAGGGGCTCCCTCCAGTGTCATCTCAAGCCCACTCTTCACACAGCTTTCTAACAATTTTTTCTACCTACTGCCGCACTGATAACAATGTAAATAGTTTTACAATGGAGCTCAAAACTCAGATTTTGAGATTACACTGCAGGTTGCCTGCAACAGCAGTGAACAAACTTGCTGTCTGACCAGGCGCCTCCTAAGACTATGCCTTATGTTTTCTTTTAATATCCAAACACAAATTAACACTACTAGTATCCTTTGTTATCTCCATTTGTTCTTGTAAAACCACCTGCTCAGTTCTGTGCATGGCTCTGATCTACATTTTTTTCACATCTAGCACTGTGTAAAGAACTACTTCAATAAAATTTTCATGACCGTTTGCACGACTCCACTTTGGTAGCTGAATATGCAGCTCCATTGACACCAATGAAGCTAAATTCTGTTAAATGAAATGAGACTTCATACTTTATTACCTGTGAGTAAGCAGTTGATTCGTACTGTGGCAACCAGTCAGCTCTTTGCAGGAAAAAAATTAAAAAAAATTGGCTTAGTCTATTTCAAATATTGTTCAATGCTGAAGTCTCAAAAGGCTGAACAATACATATGAAAACAAGTTTAAATCTCTATCTGCAAATATTATGTATTATTTATTCAAAATTATTGTAAGCATGTGAGTCTTAATTCCAAAGTAATAGTCTCACATACATTGCACAGGAACCCTGATTCACTGATTTTCATAAACTGTTTTTGTGATGGAAAAGAACATACAAAAATAAATAAATAAATAACAACCAGAAATTGGTAGATATACAAGATATACCTAAGAACAGATAAATCATATTTTGTTGATACATTCTTCTAATTTGTAAGATAGAATATGCAGACCAAGTACAGCTTATTTACCAGGACTGCTTACCAACTTGCACTGCAGGTTCTGTATTTGGTCTTCATAGTAAATAAAGAGAAAAAAGGCCAATAGTGACGAATGGAACACAAAAAAATAACACCATATTTAGCTCATACATTTCTTGCATGCATGCACACCCAAAGAGCAGAAGAATTTCTTGACAATACTGAGCAACGCATATTCTTCAAGCTGGAATTCATTCATCTGATAAAATAAATTCCTTTGGTTTTCTGAAAATAACATACCCACAGATAGGTCCAGACCTGTGTCACTATTTGCCAGACGAAACTTACAGGGAAACACCCCAAAACCCATTTTCATTGGGAGAAATATAACAAAACACGAAAGGAAGGTACTTCAGACCTTTTAACACAAGAGTAAACCATGAATCAATAAGACTACTTAGATGACAGAAGGTTTGTGAGGATATGTCCTAAATAAACTCCAATTAAATTGATCAATCTCAGATTGCAAAATTAAAATTGGAAATCAATAAAGGCAATTCATTGCCTTTACTCCAAATAGCGTGTTATTCCATCAGGTACTTTGCACTTGAGAACTCCGAACAATTTCAAGTCTCAGCATGGAGCAGTGTTCAGGGAACTAACATAATTCCTAGTGAAGACCATTAAGTAAGTATTTGTAAGATGATTCTATGAGGAGATCTGTACATTCCCTCTGAATACAGAAGACACACAGAGGAACTTTTGTTTTCTGAAAATTACATAGAAAAAGAAAAATTGGGTCAATTATCTCAAATATTGCAAACAAGAATCTAACTTAGATTTAACATAACACTTGTGACACAGCAGTTTGAGGTCACTCACTTAGTACACATTACCAAATTAATTATTAAGTAGTTATTAAAAATATTTTTAAATAAAGCAAGGTTTAATATAACAGCTACAGGAATCAAAAGTTTCTGCCAAACAGAAGAATGTTCAGAACATCACACTAAAAGTGCTAAGCTGGATTGATAAAATTAATTTAGAAAAACCTGCAAAACCTAACAGCCAGATTCATGGCAAGGCACTGCTGAAGCTGTGCTAGCACGGTGGTGGAACAGTGCCCGCTGGGCAGCCCCAGGACCAGCCCCGCACGCTTCGGTCAGACAGCCTCATTAGCTACTTGCTGCAGCAAACCTGGAGCTCAGTGCAGGCTGAAAAACCTGCCTGGAAAGTGGGCCAAGTAACTGGGTGTTGGGCATCCACTGTGCTCCAGGCTGAGGTGGCTAAACTGCTATCAATAGCCAATCTAGCTAGATTAAAGGTCGCCTGGGAATGCCTACACAAATTACAAACACACCCGCAGCTGAAGGGCAGACACGCTCTCAGCTTTAATGAAGGTGAACCACAATATCCATGGGTTCGGTTCTCCACCACGCCGTGCTGAGGCCCAGCTCAGAGGGACACTGCTGTTAACTGCATGTAGTGGCAGGAGAGCTGTCAACAACAGGCAGATAAAAACCACAGACGTTGTGGGTTGAGCTTTTGAGTGATGAACACACCTTTAAATTGCTCTGTCTTTGAAAGGCTCTACCCCAGCCTCACAAAGGGCACAGCTGCCTTGTCACCCTTTTCTAGTTCATATTTGTAACACCTAATGCCTAGAAGAGCAGCAAACCGTAGTGGGGATGGCTGCTGTGACGAGCGACAGCTTTAGCTAGCCCAAGTATGAGGAAATCAGTCTTTTCTTGGTGTCTGTGTAACTCCAACTTCTAAGGAACCTAACCTACATCACCCCTAACCTAGAGAGCCAGACTTATCTCTGGATTCCTACAACCAATATATCTACAACAATGGGAGCTTGGCTTGTCTTCACATCCATTTGTATTTACATGGCTGTTAAGGAGGGCACAATTGGAGCAATAATCAGACTTTAATTACAGAGGGAAGTAGAAGCATTCACAACCCTTTATTTCGCTTGTGACATTTGTATGTCCTCACTTTTTTTCTACAAAAGAGTGAGGCAAGCTAAACAGGAAGGTAAAAGAGTTTTCAAGGTTAAGGAGAAGAAAGGAAAAGAAAAGAGGGAGGGAGGAGGGCAGGGAGAGGGGAGGGGAAGAAGAGGGCCAGCTCTGACCAGGGCGCAAATGCCACTCTCACACCTATTATAAAAAAGGCCTGTGCCTTCAGATTGACTGTGAAATGCTCACTGACTGGTGTTTGAGTACATCAGAGGATCCCTAACTGTTCAAGTCAGGTGTCTGTCTGAAAAAGCTCACAAAGCAAAGGGAGGAGGCAGATACCAAGAGCATGAATTCGAAGTCAATAGGTCAACGTCTACCTTTAGTCTGATGCAAAAGGCAAGGGAGGTATAGCTGCAAAGCACAATGAGCATCCAGACTGCTGAATCCTGACTGGGTTGTGAGCAAAACAGGTGAACTCTCAGATGCTTAAAAAGAAGAAAATGATAACAACCAGTCCTCATTTTCTCCAGTACACACATCACTGTTGCTAAATCTTAGGGTATGCACAGCTTGCACCAACTTGTGTAACCGAATAGACATTTGTTCTATTATGCATATCAAGCCTAGAATTTCTCAAGAGAAACATGTGACTGTAGATGACATCAACATCCTTAACCTTTCAAACTCTGGGAAACATCTGGAGTAAGTGAAAGAACCTTATCAGCTCCTCCTGTACACCAGAAAAAGATCTCTACTTCTGCTGCTGAGGACAAGGTAGCATCATCTGGCAATTACTCTTCAGTCAGAATAAAATGTTAAGTATTTCCACATGGAATAACAACAATGCAGCTTATACTTGAAAACTTTCCATTTGCTCATCCAGTACGGTAGAGTCCTATGACAATATAACTGAAGTGGCTGCAAGCTAGATGGCGGCAGCAGAGCATCTACAAGACATCACGGAGATCTGACACATCCTTCTTATGATCACAGTTTTATTATAAAACGTCCATTAGATGAGAAAATGCTCATCTGATCTAGTGACAGTGGTGTTCTCAGAGACTGAAGAACAAATACATGTTGCAGACCTTGTTAGTTAAAGCTGAATTCACGCAAGGTTCTTTTCTGAAGTGGTCCTTACCACAGGATCACCTTCAAGTGCTCCTGGAGAGCTTCACCCGACTCATTTTGATACTTCTTTAAGGTAAGCAGGCTTTGTGATAAAAGTGAAAAATGCAAGATTATTTTTGTCTTTGCATTTCAGACTCCAGGCCAGACTTTGCCAACAAAAGCAGTCAGCAAAACTGTAGTCAGAACTCAGTCTAGCTTAATAGGACCACTAGAAAAAAAAATGGGTCTCCCAGCCGATCATATTCACCTAAAGCATAAATTAGCCTTTGGCCTTTTTCTGGACATTTTAATCATATCCAGTCTATTCAAAAAAGAAAAGTTTTTAGTCAAAAGTGATATAAAATACATCAAGTTTGAGCACCTGGCCAAGTTCCAGTGCTCAAATGTTTCTTGCTTCCTAATTCTATTGTCCAGTCAAGGAGATGATGCCTTGGAATAAGCAGGAACAACCCCCTGGGAACACTTTCTGTGCCCAAGTCCCAAACTCTTGACCCATTGGGTATGGCCAGAGTATACTGTGAAAACATCCTGCCTCTCAAAGCCAGCTAGGAACTCTGAGAAGTGTTAAAATGCACCAAGCCATAAGTACAAGATAGCTTAATGCTGCATGTATTCCCTCTCTCTGCCTCTCCCTGGCTTCATCAAAAACAAAACAGCTTTTTCCAGGAAATCTTAGCAGTAAAAAGCCATAGGAACAACTGCCTTCACCCAGCATTTGTCCCAAGCTGAGACCCCACTCCCAATACAGACATTTTCATAAATAGGAGTAACTACTAATAGATGACAGAGAACATGCAGAGAAGTAGAAGCACAGAGGTTCAGAGGGAGCAAATTTTGGTACAAGTCCTAGACAAACTGAAATCAGTTTGAGGGAGGTGTGATAACAAGAGAGTGACAATAGAAGAGTTTATACATTTCTTTTCTACAAGCGATTTCCCTGCTTACTCTGTAACACCCTGAAGCAACATCCTTGAAGTAATATACAAGTATATAACAGTTGTTCTGAGAACCAGTTCAAGGACAGTCATAATTGACCTTGCAGTGAACACCCTGAGAACGTGCACATAGTGGTTTACAACAGCAGAACCCTGCAAGTTAATCTCAGGATTCATATCCATTTGAGGGCACTTCACAGTTATAACTCAGTAATCTGAAAATAAAACCCATCTAGTGCAATGTGAAGTTTGGGAATGAAATGTTTATTATTTCCTTTTGGTTTCACTCCTTTAATGTTCATAAACACTAAGCCAATAAAAGGATAAATCAGCTCCCTGGCATCAGCAGGGGATAATTAATAATCTCTCTCTTGAGGATGTTTAGAGAAGTAAATGTATATTGTAAAGTGTATATATTAAAAAGTTAATCTCTGGTTCTAATAGGATGACTTTTTTCACACTCAAAGCACAAAAGTACTTCTGTCCTTTTCCAAGAAACCCATACTTCCTGTCTTTATTACATCCTATTGCTATCAATAATGTATACTGATAAACACAGTTTTTCGACCTCACTCTCCATTTCCTATAGAAAATGCAATAAAAGATGGCCTGCCCAACTGGCCTTTGTGAAGAGTTTTTATACCCGAGTTGATAGTTCTACACCAGCTCCATCTGCCTGTTGCACCACGGTCAAGTGAACACTTCATATCAATCAACATCTGGTCAGTGACCTAAGTGAAATGATTTATCTCTAATTGCCAATCATTGACATCAGGGTTCAGAAGAATCACAGAATTACAGACTCACAGAATCACAGAATGGTTGAGGTTGGAAGGGACCTCCAGAGATCATCTAGTCCAACGCCCCTGCTCAAGCAGGGCCACCTAGAGCACATTGCACAGGATGGCATCCAGGTGGATTTTGAATATCTCCAAAGGAGACTCCACGACCTCTCTGGGCAGCCTGTTCCAGTGCTCTGGCACCCTAACAGTAAAGAAATTCCACCTCATATGGAGACGAAACTCCCTGTGTTTCAATTTGTACTCAATACCCCTTGTCCTATCACTGACCACCACTGAGAAGAGTTTGAGCCCACCCTCTTTACATTGTCCCCTCAGGTATTTGTACAGCTTGATAAGATCCCCTCTCAATCTTCTCTTCTCTAGGCTAAACATGCTCAGCTCACTTAGTGAGATAGATAGATAGATGCTCCAATCCCTCAGTCATCTTCGTAGCTCTACACTGGACCCTCTCTAGAAGTTGCACGTTCCTCTAGTACTGTGGAGCCCAGAACTGCACACAATATTCCAGGTCTGGCCTCACAGAGCTGAGAGGAAGGGGAGGATCACCTCTCTCAACTTGCTGTCCATACTCCTCCAAACGCAGGCCAGATCCCTTTGGCCTTCTTGGCCACAGGGGCTCATTGCTGGCTCATGGTTAACTTGTTGTCCACCAGGAATCCCAGGCCCTTCTCCGCAGAGCTGCTTTCCAGCAGGTCAGCCCCCAGCCGATACTGGTGCCTGGCGTTATTCCTCCCCAGGTGCAGGACCTTGCACTTGCCTTTGTTGAACCTCATGAGGTTCCTCTCCGCCCAACTCTCCGGCCTGTCTAGGTCCCTCTGAATGGCAGCGCAGCCTTCTGGTGTGTCGGCCACTCCACCAAGCTTTGTATTGTCTGCAAACTTGCTGAGAGTGCACTCTGTCCCTTCATCCAGGTCACTGATGAATAAGTTGAATAGCACTGGACCCGGTACTGACCCCCTGGGGACACCACTAGCCACAGGCCTCCAACTAGACTCAGCACCGTTAACCACAACCCTCTGAGCTCTGCCATCCAGCCAGTTCTCAATCCACCCCACTGTCCACTCATGTAACCCACACTTCTGGAGCTTACCTAAAAGGATGTTATGGGAGACTGTGTCGAAAGCCTTGCTGAAGTCAAGGTAGACAACATCCACTGCTCTCCCCTCATCCATCCAGCCAGTCATGTCATCTTAGAAGGCTATCAGGTTGGTTAAACATGACTTGCCCTTGGTGAATCCATGCTGACTACTCCTGATCACCTTCTTTTCCTCCATATGCTTAGAGATGGCCTCCAGGACAGCAAGACCAGATGCCATCAAGGCTGAAGAGGCACAGAGAGTGCCCCAGCTTTCTTTCAACTTTGAGTCTGCTGCTTTCAGACCCAATGCGAACCCTGTTTTTTTATTTTTTCTTTTCTGGGGGGATCAGTCCACAGCCTGTTGTTACCCTCACCTGCTACCAAGTGTAAGATTCTGTGACTGTGTTTGAATAGCACAGAAAGCTTGATGGATCACCTACCAGTCATGGTGTTGTGGAGCAGAAGAGTTCACTTGGCCATGTAAAGCATGAGGTATTACAAAGAGTATTTTATAATGCCACAAGAGCTCTGAAAGTTAACTTTAGACCTCCTCATCCGAGAACTACTTTGCTGGTGGCATTTGATGAATACTCCATGAACTTAAGCCTCCAGCACTGTCTTTTGGCAAGGCAGTTAATAACAGAATCCTCTAGGCTTAGGAGGGCTGTCAGGGAGTGGCAAGCAATTCTATGCTCTTTAAAAGAAAAAAGGAAAAGACAAGAAACAAGCAAAATGATGAGATATTTTTAAGCTCATATCAGCTGCCAGGTTAATCTTTAAATGCAGTGGAGAAATTTGATAGGTGAATTTCTCATATAAGAAGTGAACACAATTTAGATTCTGAAATAGTGCTTACTCATTAAAAGTACAAAAGGAAAGAAAGAAAAAGAAAGAAAGAAAGAAAGAAAGAAAGAAAGAAAGAAAGAAAGAAAGAAAGAAAGAAAGAAAGAAAGAAAGAAAGAAAGAAAGAAAGAAAGAAAGAAAGAAAGAGAAAGAAAGAGAAAGAGAAAGAAAGAAAGAAAGACAAAGAA
>VXAL01008624.1:189975-209844 GCA_013399475.1 Chauna torquata
GGAAGGAAGGAAGGAAGGAAAACAGGCAGGCATGAGTCCAAAGGAAATTAAACCTTTAGTAGCTAAAAAGCTGCTAGGAATCTGTCACTGCTGTGGCAGGTTAGAAAAAGGTAGCTGAAAATATAAAATTTTTGACAAGTTTTAAAACACTGCAAAAAAATACGCAATCCTCTTTTTGTACATAAATCTTCAAGTCTTGCTCTTGTGATATGTTAACTTTGACAGAATGTTCTTTAGCAATAAGATCAGGCCATATCTGAGATGTATCATATCTTAGAAAGTTGGAAACATAGCAAAATATTTTCAGATTTTCCAAAAATAAGTGTCACTGCTCCATAAAAGACACCCAATAAGCAGGTTTAAATCCAATTTTCTGAGGATTGACTGGGAACTGAGAATACCTAGACAGTTAAATATAAAAGAGTAAGAGAGTGTGAGTATTGGACCTCTGCCCTGGTTCGTGGTTACTTTGCTCCCTGGCCCTGGTTTAGATCACTCGGTTAACTCCAAGACAACACCCAGGCGTGGTTCTGGCAATAGTTCATTTCAGAGATCTCTTCATCAGTGAACTGATGACTGTAACAAGGGGATTCTCTAAGACCCCTCACTCAGAGCTTTATGATGTCTCCAAGCAGGTTTTGCTTCTTCAAACATGCACAAGTGTCTTCCTGCCATGTCCCAAGGTATGCCACATACATAATTATGGTCTAATAAATAAGTCATTAAGGATAATGATGTTGAAAAAGTCATAAAAGTGTTAGTTATGATTTAAAGACACAGGAACATCACATGGAGCTTAGACAACATGCCTAGACAAATACTATATAGCCTGGATGCAGCCAACTGCTCATGAATACTAGCCTGATGGATTGGTCTGAAATAATCTGGGCATGAGTCTCTTGACCTCAGGGAGAGGTCCTGTCAGCATTAACAAGTAGTCCAAATGACTACCAGAGGCTTGGAAAATGTATGCTATTAAGAATGTTTTGTGCAGACGGCTATCTTCTATGACCTGTGATGCAATCAACAGTGACTTTCCTGATTTTAATTGTCTTCTGATACCGAGGGACAAAAGCAAATACAATAAATGCATTTCAACAGGTAATTACTTATGAATCTTTCTGCCAAGCTGGACTCTGTGTTAAGAATATTTACTGGACATGCATACCACCCTACCCACCATTGTTCTGAGTACAATAAAGGGCACTCAACAGAAGAAGAAGCAGAACACAGAGAGAGAAAGAGAATGACAAGATCCCAACATGATGTAGATTCATCAAGACTCATAGTGAGTTAGGGTGTCTACTTTGCTTCCCCAAAGAGACACTCTGTCATCTTTCCATTACAGTCTCACCAGATGATCCCCAAGACTGGAAAAGTAGGCAATACACAAGGAAATCTCTTCTGGAGAGCAGTTAACATGTTAAGTGTAACTATAGGCCTATTATTGTTCTCCTCCTATTAGGGGGACAAGAATAACTTTATTCTGGCTACTTAAGTTTTCAGATTTGCAGAAGAGATTTAAAAGGAATGATCAGCCCAGGTTAAACTATTCCTGCTGATGTAAATGGAAAGGCCCCCTTTCCAATGCTGACTTCAAAATTAATGTGGAGGTTTGAGGGACTGATAAGTATTGTGAAAATTAAGAAAACATTGAGCAATTAGAAAATCATTCAGGAATATTTAGGAATTTTCTGTCCGAAAAATTCTGAGAGCATATTTGTAAATGCATATATTAAAGGCTGCAGGAAAGTGTAAGGAAGGTGATAAGCCCACAGTTGTGTTTTATGGCAACAATGTCAACAACTCTCATCTTAGTTTCATCAAGAAACATCCTTCAGGCTGCAATGATTAGGGCAGAGCTAACTAGTTCTCAGACTGAACAGTCATCATCAGTCAATACACTGCATGAAGAAGTTCTGCTTGTTGTTTAGTATCATCAGGATCTTTCTTTGAATAAAAGAGAGATTTAAATACAAAAAGAAATTCTAGGAACTGAGCTGTAAATTTTGAAAGTATTTTTTTTCAAAACAGTTCTGAAAATTATTTTGCTCAGAAATACATTTTTTTTTTTTATAATCAGCTTAAAATCCTACCAAGAATTTTTTCTCAAGGTTATTCAGATACACTCTCTCTCAAAGTCAACCCAAAATGTTTCAACAAGGAATGAAGGTCATCTTGTCTATACTTGCAAGCTAGCTCTGTGCAGCCAGTCTTTTCTCCAACACTGGATATGAACGATGACCCAAAATCTTTTGCTGTTGAATGGACTATGGGTAAGAAATGGGCACAAATACTCTAATACATATTTAAAAAGGCATGGCAAGATGACACAAAGGAGAGGTTGTAAAAAGTGGATAGTTCAACTCAAATAAGACCTTACATTCTCAGGGCACATATTGTCAGCACAGAACTGTCCCACAGGGTCCTCGCTGTTACTCTGGATTCATTTAATACCGTTTGAATACCCTTTTCCAAAGTGACACATATGGTTTTATGTGAAGTAATCTGCAATTTGAGTGTATCAGTAGTGCCTTCTTAATAACGAACACACACACACACACACACACACACACACACACACACACACACACTCTTCCTGGACATTTTATTTTCTCAGATCCTTCCAGAGAATTCTCCTTTAAAGACCACTAGAACCAGTTTGCCAAAAAATTGAGCTTCAGACTTCATATGGCATGATTTTCCCTTTCCTCACTCTTCCAAGAGATGGATGGAAACACCAACGTTGTGATACAAAAGATCACTTCTAATTACATACAAATCTAGCTCCTATGGCCTGTTGCTGGTCTATCGATTTCTGGCTTCATGGTTGAATGGCACAGCTTTGAGTATATCCTGAGACATTTAAGTCTGTTTATATTACTGCAAAAAACTAGCTATATAAACCCAGATTATACGTGTAAAATACATTGCTATTTATACATAAATTGCTTACAAAAGAATTGCAGAGTAACATCAAAGACAATTACATAAATATTCACAGGCAATTTTTCTGATACTTTATGAAAGCAATTATTTTTCATAAATCAAAGATGTTTCAAAAGACAAAATACATTTTACATGTCTTTCACTTATAAATTCAGCCAAATCAGATAAGAAATATTTTCCATCGCTAACCTGTGCCAAGAATGCTAACTAAAAGTACAGTTCATAAGGGTCTCAACTGAAAATAGCTGTTCTAAATATGTGGTTAAATTATGATGTCTAAACATTTGCAAAAGCGTGGGGAAAGCTACCTGGGAAGGCTGCCTTTCATTTATAATTTTAATATTTTCAGAGAGTACGACATTTATTGGTTACTGCATCTAGGTCCCATTGGGTCTGCTTCCTTTCTTCCAAGGCTGAGGGTTAAGCAGTAATTCCCAACATCTTGAGGCATACAGACCAGACCAATTAAACTACAGCATACATATTAAAACTCTGATTACTGCTTCTTGGTTGGAAGTACTGAGCAGACTTATAAATTGTCCTACATCTCTTAGCAAGGGATTTAGGATTAAATACACAAATAGGGAAAAACAATGTCCCTGCATTTAAATCAACTTGGTCATCCATTTACTACACAGATAAGTTTTCCTGAAGATGCTGCTTCCTTTCATGCATGTGGGTATGAAAAGGGACTGCGGATATGCTTGCTGTGACCACATGTTGCCTCACTATACACTGGTAAGTATATCCCCAGAAGGAAACTGCAGCACCAAAACAGGCAGAAGATCGCCCCCGTTCTCATCTCTCAAACAAGCAGCAGTCAGAAACAAGATGGGAATTCTCCACCCTGATCCAGTTTCTGCCCTCTGGAATATGAGAAAGCTTACAGCATGGCGATCTACATCAGCGATGCTCTCCACAGCAGGCTGCGGAAACCACACAGTTAGTCACAGTTCACAGATGAAATCACCACCTGCAAGTGACTGATTTTTGTCAAATAGCTAAACAGTGGGATGCTGCAATACACCACTGAGGCCATTTGGCTGGAAAGCTGCTTGCTGGGGCATGGCTTTTCTCCATCAGGTTGCTCGCCAGGGGTGGTCCTCCAACAGTGTGCAGACAGGGGCACCCACTGAGATGAAAGGGTGTAGAGCAGTTGGTCCAAACTCTGCTCCAGTATTTGGAGAAACAGATCTGATAGATGACATGGAGCATGTAAATAATAATCTCTTGATATAAACCTGTTCTGCATGCATTTTTCTTTAAAACTGGGTAGTATCAACAGAGCTCAGAGGCTGAGGAGAAATGAAAGCAGTGAGTTGTCAATCCACCGACACATTTTTCTATTCAGCCAGACTGTTGTTATTTTTATTAAGAGCAGCATCTTACATATTTGCAAATCTTGTCATCTCATCTTTTGCCAGAATATCGTGTTTGGAGAGCTGAACAGAAGCTCTGGGGAGAGTTCAATACAGAGTTCCCAACATATGCACTGCCAGGTTGGTGTGAAAAACGTGTCAGCACTGAAATACAGTGATATGCAAATATCAAGGTTAATGTGCAGAGTTTTAAAAAATTTATAGGGAGGTCAGCACTGGAGTGGGCTGACTTGTTTCACAGACTTGGACAGTGAGCTGTCCAGGCATGGTGTGGTGGTTTTACCCAGCTAAACAGCCGACCTCCACCACAACCGCTTGCTCACTCCCCCTTCTCAAAGAAACAGAGGGAGAAAATATGATGGACAAGGGCTTAAGGGTTGAGATAAGGACAAGCAGGCTACTCACTAATTATCGTCACAGGCAAAACAGACTCAACACAGAGAGATTAATATAATTTATTGTTATCACTAGCGGACTAGAGCAGTGAGAAACTAAAAGCAAACTAAAAACACCTTCCCCCCATCCACCCTCTTCTACCTCCTCCCCCCGAGCGGCGCAGGGGAACGGGGAATGGGGGCTGCGGTCAGCCCATATCGCTGCGTCTCTGCCGCTCCTTCGTGGTCACTCTCTGCCCCTGCTCCAGCGTGGGGTCCCTCCCACGGGATGCCGTCCTTCCCGAACGGGTCCTGCGTGGGCTTCCCACAGGCTGCAGCTCTTCAAGAGCTGCTCCAATATGGGTCCGTACCACGGGGTCCATCCTTCAGGAGCAAACTGCTCCAGCACGGGTCCCCCACGGGTGGCAGCTCCCACCGGATCACCTGCTCCTGCGTGGGCTCCTCTCCACGGGCTACAGGTCCGGCCCGGAGCCTGCTCCTGCGGGGGCTCTCCATGGGCTGCAGCCTCCTTCAGGCCACGTCCACCTGCTCCTCCGTGGGCTCCTCCACGGGCTGCAGCGTGGAGATCTGCTCCATGTGGTACCCCATGGGCTGCAGGGGGACAGCCTGCTCCACCATGGGCCTCACCACGGGCCGCAGGGGAACTTCTGCTCCGGTGCCTGGAGCACCTCCTGCCCTCCTTCTTCACTGACCTTGGTGTCTGCAGGGCTGTTCCTCACTCCTCTCACTCCCAGCTGCTGTTGCGCAGCAGTTTTTTCCCTTTCTTAAATCTGCTCTCCCAGATGTGCAAACAACATCGCTCATTGGTTCAGGTCTGGCCAGCGGTGTGTCCCTTTTGGAGCCGGCTGGAGCTGGCTCTTATCTGACATGGGGCAGCTTCTGGAATCTTCTCACAGAAGCCACCCCTGTGGCCCCCCTGCTACCAAACCTTTACCACGTAAACCCAATACACACGGGTAGCCTCTTTGGTTACGTTCTGCAAGCCTTTGAGTGCAGTTGCCATCCGAGTGATGGGTAGTAAGAGCAGATTTGCAAAGGTGTCTTTTTCCTCATTCCCAACATCACAGACACAAATGAGGCAGTGTAACAGACTGAGGGAATTCTTAATGCTACCTTACAACTCACTTGCAGAGAGCAAAATAATTTTTGACAACGACCAGTTTCCCCAGGAGAGTCCCTGTAGGGGATCGCGAGTAGGCCCTATCAGACAGCTGCAGCTCTGTTATGTTGTTTCTTCTTAACCTCTGAAACTCCTTGCACTGAGCCCAATCACACTGCATCCAAAGGAATTATTGGTAGCTATGAGTGGATTAATTTCATCTAACTTTTGACTTTTACAAACAAGTATCAGGCTTATTTCCAGTCTTGGCACTCTGAACTCCCTTTCTAGTCAGTGGAGAGAAACAGAAAGTTTCAGGATGCTATCCATCTGACCAAGAACATGCATGTCCTTTAAAATGAGGACTGTGCCCTAGAGAGCCTATTTCCCTCCACTGACTCTGAAGTGACTCTGGTAAGACCAGCTCAAGTGCTGTCTCTAGTGCTGCGAGCATCTCCTTCAGATGTATAGCCATGTAGTAGAATCAGAGTGTTTTCCAGATGCATTTTTCTTCTCCTCTTATACTGTCTGGAAAATGTCATTTTCCTGGAAACATTTTAAATTATTTTGCCACATAACCCAAAAGATCACTTATCGCTTCTTTTACAGAATTCACAAAGTATCCCATCCGGGTTTGTTGCTTCATCTGAACTGAAATATTTCAGCCCTACATCCTTCTTTCCGCAAGGTGAGATGAGGCCTTCCAAAATTTTCTGCAGGTCCCTAAGGATTTTAGACATGTTACCTGTTTCTTAAGTAACTTTCTAACTTAGTTTGATATGTATTTTTGTTGTTGTTGTTTCGTTGTTGTTTTTGTTTGGTTGTTTGTTGTTATTGCTGCTTGCTTGGTTTTTTGAGATCTTTTTTTCATTTGTTTGTTTGTTTGGTTTGGTTTTTAAATACCAAAATCCCATGTAAATCTCCTTGGGGTAGAAATGCTTATATCTGTCCTGTTTCCCGTCAGAGTAGATATTTATCAGTTTCCTTTCTTGACTGTAACATATAATTGCCACCATTCTATGCACTATATCACTTTCCTCACAGTGATTCTATTTTATTAGTGCCAGAGCTTGCTTGGTTTTCTCTGTGAGGAGCACATTTTTTCCCACCTGTAATGATACCTTCCTTTGTGAAATGCTTTAAAACACCACGTGGCAGGTCTCCTGTTGATATAGTTTCAATACAGGTAACCTAATGCACCCTTGTTTTCCAAGATTTTCCACCCGGCTCTGTGTCTTCTGAGAACTGTCATGTAGCATTAACCTCTAGCAAAGGATTTCCCTGTAGATCATTTTACTCCCTATTTGATTCAATCTCTTTCTTTCGGCAGAATGTATTGTTTTCATCTGTAGAAGCTTCCCTCCATCATTAACTCCACTTATTTCCCAGTCACACCTTAACCATGCAGGCTGTGGTGGGGATTACTTAAAACTGAGAAAACAGCTTTTGTTCTGTATTGAACTATGCTGCTGTACTGCTGGGAGAAGTAATTACATTTAATAGAATCTGTGGCTTGCTATTTGAGATGTATAGTAGTCTCACTAGAGATGTTATACTGAATCTTACACATATATCTGCTACATGCCAAAACTCCACAACTGGTGTATGTTTTCCAAAGTCAGGAGGTTTTAGAAGGACTTTCTTTTCAATCATTAATCAAATTCTTAAGTGTATTGTGTCCTTTGCACATTGATCTATGCTTTACTCTTCAATGCAGCCAAGTTAATATTACTATCAAAATTCTAACTTTGCACTAAAGGGATTTCTAGTGTGTCAAATTTTCAATGAGTACCACAGTGAGAAACATTCATACATTTATGATATGCATACATTTGCTGACTGCTAGCAAGCTAACAAACACCACCTTTCCTTTTTTGGGGCTGCTACTGTATCAGGAGTAAATCTGCATTAAATCAGCTGATAGGAATTCCACCAAATAACACCGGCCACATTTCCTGCATTCCCTCCGCATGCTGCATGCAAGGAATCATTTCGTTACCTTGTGATCACCTCTGATGGTGGGCAAGGAAGGCAAAGAGCTCAAGTTCTGAAGTTCTCAAAAATGTCAGCTTTTGTACTCTACGCCTTCCAAGTCCCTATTTTCCCCTCCTATCCATTATTTTATGCTTCCACTTAATCTTTTTTTTTTTTTGTAAATAAAAGATATACTTTGATAATTTTCTTTTATCTGTTTCTCCAACTCTCATACTTCTAAGCCTCAAAATACATACTTTTGGAAACTCTCATGACCCTTTCAAAATAACTTATTTCCACCAGCCATTAGCTCCCAAATCACGGTCTGATTCCTAAGTAACAATGCAGACTCTAAATCCCTCACCCAACCCCTCCCTTATGAACATCTATTTACACCAGTTCTAACCCACTTCTGTTCTTACCTTACAAATTGATTTTGGATGCCAGACAATCTGCTCCTCGAGCCAAACTACAGCCTGTTGGTTTTGGCTCGATACTGTTGGCTGATACAGGTTTCCGGAATGACTGGAAAGTGTTAAGTCAGTTTCAGATCTCCAGAGATGGTATTACCACAGGGAACAGTACTGCCTACTCCCAAAGGATTTATTCTTAGAAAGGTACTTCAGGTTAAAGAAACATCTTCCAGCTTCCCTATCAGATGAACAGACCTGTTGATTATGAAAAATGAAAGGACTTGACATATTTGCTTTGCATGGGACTGGTTAATGGTTTTGCATTTCTTTCACCTTGAGCAATGAAAATAAATCAGCCTTATTTGGTTTTGCTTAGATCTCTGTTTTTGTCATTTGCAATTTTACATCATCATCATTAAACTGAGCACTATGATGCTGCAAATATGTAGGAAAGTTTTATCATCATATTTTTAAAAATATTAGGGAGCACTTTCAGTGCTTTTAGGTTTTAAAAAATTATTTTTATAAACCCTCAAATGTTGGAACTAGGTTTTACAGGACATTGTTCACTGAAGAGTGTTTGTGGCAAATAGAAAAAAAAATGCTTCTCTCCTTCAATACACCAAGTCCACCGTCAAAGTAAGAGGCATGCCAAAAGTACTGCAAGAGTGATAAAACGCCTAGGGAAAACATAGACAACAAGGAAATAAATAAGTAAATAAATAAATAATATATATATACCATGCTGTGAAGTTACAATACAAAGAATAATTGGTATGCAATCTCTTTTTAAGAAATTTTGCAAAACAAAATAACTATAGTTTTAGCTGGAATGTGCAAACAAATCTCAAAAGAAACTATCATGTAAATCAAACCTTACTGTATTTTTGGGTGTCCCTAAAGGTATCTCATTGCCTTAATTCTTCTTCAGCTTTTTTAAAGCAATTATCTTTTGTCAATATGGTGATGGGCAGAGGAAGAAGCAACACACTATGGCTATTTTAAAAAATAGGGAGTGTCTACATGGTATTAAGTTCAAAGTCACAATGACATTGAATTTACCTCAAAAGCAACAGATCAAAAATAACTTACTTTATGGCAGCTAGAGTACTACTCTGTTACCTCCACTTATTGCATTTGTACCTTCACAGAGGGCTGGGTTAGAAACTCCAGTTCTGTGTACAAATGTGCATGGGAACTTCCTTATGCAAGAAGGAGACAAGCAAGTACATTTGTGACTGAAGGGATCTGCTAAATCAGAGCCACCACCTCCTAACTCATTCGTGACCAGGAGGTCATTCAAGAATAGCCACGTTACCCTGACCCTTTGCTAAATTTAATGTATTTGCTCACTAGGTTCCTGTTACTTCATGTGCTATGACCACCTCCAGTCCTTCTGCTAACAATTCAAAGCCAAGATCTGGTATGCTGATTGTAGAAATTGAACACAGTCCTGACCACTCAACTACAGGTCTATTCATACACGCCTGTATGATGCATATAATGCATAATTTGGGGTGATTCACTTCCCACCTTTATTATAGCTCTAATAGGTAATTTGTGACCTCTGCCCCTGTTGTGGTTTAACCCAGCAGGCAGCTAAGCACCACACAGCCGTTCGCTCACTCTCCCCCGCCCCCAACCCAGTGGGATGGGGGAGAGAATCATAAAAAAAAAGTAAAGGCTCTTGGGTTGAGATAAAGACAGTTTAATAGGACAGAAAAGAAAGGGAAAATAATGATAATAATAATAATAATGATACTAGTAAAAGAATATACAAAGCAAGTGTACACAATGCAATGCACAATGCAATTGCTCACCACCCGCTGACCGATGCCCAGCCTGTTCCCGAGCAGCGGCCCCTCCTTTGCTCCAGCCAGCCCTCCCAGTTTTATTGTTCAGCATGACACCACATGGCGTGGGACATCCCTTTGGCCAGTTTGGGTCAGCTGTCCTGGTCCTGTCCCCTCCCAGCTCCTTGTGCACCCCCAGCCTCCTCACTGGCAGGGCAGCAGGAGAAGCTGAAAAGTCCTTGGCTCCGTGTAAGCACTGCTCTGCAGGAACTGAAAACATCACCATTATCTTCATCAAAAAATCCAAAATACAGCATTGTGTGAACCCCTACAAAGAGAATTTAACTGTATCCCAGCCAAAACCATGACAGCCCCTTAAGGCAAAAGAGTCCACTGGTGGTGTTACATGCTTGTAGTACTTATTATTATCTTCTTTATCATCTGCTCTTTTTATCTGAAAGCAGCTAACAACTGTGTCTTGCACTGTAAATAAGATCAATTTCTTATGCAAATAAAAACCACCACAGTGGATAACAGTGAATTCACTGCTATACAGCAAGCAGGGAAAAACATGTTACAAATGTGAAAGAATTATGTAGCGCTGAGATTCTGCTAATCCTGAGGGCAACCTTTGTCTGATGTGAGTAGAGCATGGTGTGTGGAGACCTGTTCCCAAGAGAGCGGGCTATCAGGCACATGAAGGCTGCAGGATGTGGCCCTAGCTTTTTTCCAAGCTGTGTGGAATGTACTGCTCCCAAAACCACAGCCTTGCTTCAGCTGCCTCGTACTGTGCAAAAACATCTGTTTTCTGTGACAGCACAGGCATTGACCAGCTGCTTAACTCTTAGATGTGCATATTTTAAATGAATCACCCATGCAATTAAAACTACTAGTTCCCTGAAAAGTCATTTCTAGTGGGTCTGTGGTGCTTTTTATTTGTTGTTTCCATTCACTTCCATGTGAATTCTCCGATGCTGATGAAATGGAAATTCTGTGTGAAGTTTTCCCTCTGCTTTTAAGGCACCTGCAGCACCCTCTCTCATGGGGCTAGTAAGAGTGAAGTTCATACTGCAGTATTCCTCAGCAGAGGGCTCCGATAGAATCCCCATACCTGCCTGTTTGCAGGAAATTTGCTTTTCCACTTGCATGACTGTTTGTGAGCAACCTCCTTCAGTCCCTCTGTTTGACACTGGCCAGTGAGTAGACAACTGTGAACTTACTGACACCAAAGGTACACTCCACCTAGTAATGGTCTCTCCTTGCTACCTAAAAGAAGTGCAAACAAGATATGGTTTGCAATGTATTGTTTGCACACATTGTTACTTCAGACTTCAGACTGAGGTAAATAGGGAGGTGATCATCCCCCTGTACTCGGCTCTGGTGAGGCCGCACCTCGAACACTGTGTTCAGTTTTGGGCCCCTCACTACAAGAAGGACATCAAGGTGCTGGAGCATGTCCAAAGAAGGGCAACGAAGCTGGTGAGGGGTCTGGAGAACAAGTCTTATGAGGAGCGGCTGAGGGAGCTGGGGTTGTTTAGCCTGGAGAAAAGGAGGCTCAGGGGAGACCTCATCGCTCTCTACAACTACCTTGAAGGAGGCTGTAGTGAGGTGGAGATCGGTCTCTTCTCCCAGGCACCAACTGAGAAGACAAGAGGAAATGGCCTCAAGTTATGCCAGGGAAGGTCTAGGTTGGATATTAGGAAAAATTTCTTCACTGAAAGGGTTATGAGGCATTGGAACAGGCTGCCCAGGGAAGTGGTTGAGTCACCATCCCTGGAGGTCTTCAAAAAAAGTTTGGATTCTGAGCTTAGTGACTTGGCTTAATGGTGGACTTGTCAGTGCTAGGTTAAAGGTTGGACTGGATGATCTTGGAGGTCTTTTCCAGCCTAAATGATTCTATGATTCTATGAAATATACATTGCAACCCTACACTATTTCTGTTTCAAAGTTTGTCTGAAGTATATTTATACATGAAAATATCTGATTACCACTAGCATCTGTAATTAATATTCCAAATGCAGTTTGATAATTAACAAATCTACAGAAGCCAAATAAAGAAGAAACAATGCAACAACATGTTTGAAATACCACAGGAAAAATGATATTGTTTGAGCTGTCTGTGTTTAATCCTTTCTCGCAAATACTAACTCAGTCATCTGTCCACAAATTAATTCAGTAGGTATGTATGAAAGTATTTGGAATGCCACCTCACAAGTTTATATAGCTGACAACTTCACTTTTGCTTCTGTTTTTTTCCTTCCACCAAGTGGAAGTGTTGAACTTAATTAGCATGAATTAAGTAGCCTTCATTCTCCAAAGCTATTGAAGGTCCAAACTCTCGAGAGTTTTTTGACCAACCAGAGAACCCAGATATTATTCCTAGAAGTAAAAGGACATGCTTTTCTATAAAGAAGAAAAAGTTGCAGTACTTTTTCTCACTAAGTCCATCACTATTTGAGACAATGTAATTTAGTCCTCTTACTGTTATACTTTGACCATTCACCATCTAGAAAGTAATGAAGACCTTACAAAATCAGCTATAGTGTTAATTCATGGTTACCCTTCCACAGGACCAAGATCTTTCCAAACAAGTCACCCCTAGATGGTAACCAGTATCTTCCCATTCTCCAGTCTAACACATCAAAGTCACACTTACCTGGCTAGGACTGCATCTTCCAATTCTTGTTGACTTTCAGTCAATGGAGTTTGAACTGATCTGTAGCAATGCTTTAGATCAACAGAGATGTTCTGTTCCCATACTCTGGAAACCAGCTCCCTTCAAGCACCATACTGCTTAGTACCTGAAGCAGAATTTGGGCACAGGTAACTGCCTTTTCTGATATGTTTCCAAATGCTGAGGATGTAGGACATTGTAAAAATAAGATGTTTCTCACCCTATAAAGGTGAAATTCTTCACCCTGTTATGAATCACAGCCAGGTCATTACATTCCTCTTCTTCTCCCCCTTCCCTCCTCCCCGAAAAGTAGTAAGCTTCTTACCTTTCGGACAACTGTGTGAGCTTAACATCTTTGTCCATCCTGAAGTTCTGGTACACATTTTGCTCTTGCATGTGGCTAAGAAAGAAGAAAGGAAGAAAAATGTTGTTTACATGCATGGAAACTATTTTTAACATGGTACACCGGTCAGGTAAGACACTGAATTGGTTTTTAAAAAAATACCGTTTAATTGAACTTGAAGGAATAATGAGTTATATACTAGTCAGGTTCTACAAATATCATTGCTCAATGACAGTTTAATTGAGTGAATTTTCATATATAACATTTTCATATGAAGTGTATTTTAAAGAGCTTTCCAGATATAAATTAAATTATAACATTCTATCACATTATAATGTGACAGAATTAAATGACAAATACATTACTGAGAAAAGGGAGAGATCGGAAGGTACAAACAGAGCTCTATTTACATCAGAGATGAAACACATGTAGAGGTACAGGTTACCTACTCTACCACATACAGTATCCACAGAGGAATGTCTTTTTGCAGAGGGAAGGGTCAGTTTGGAAGAATGTAGAAGAGCTTGAAGGCACTTTCTCTTAGCTGTGATGTCCCTACTAAAATACACATAGCAATGAATACTACTGTGATACAAAGTGACTAGCTTGTAAAAAGATGTGTAGGACCACTGTTTAAAAACATTTTCTTTCCTTTGTTCCTCAGAAGACGGCTGTAATATCCTAGATAAATGGAATAGTATTTGAGGAAGATTTCCACATTAGCAGCATTACAGCTGTGGTAATAGTAACTACAATGGCAGCTGCATAAACATAATGTGGAAATGGAGAAAAAAGAAAAGTTCATAGTAAAACAGGAAGCCAAGGCATCAAACAGAAAAAAACAGATGGGAAATCTGGCTGAGGTAGAGAAGTTTGAGGTTAATATTTAAAACATTTCCTCACTCTGCACTTTTCAGAGGTGTCCCTTTTCTTCAGATGGGTACACTGGGCAGAACTATGTGATGTCCCTCACAAAGAAGCTCACGGACAGCAGTTGCATCTCCTTTCTCCTCAACAGCTCCAGCACAACATCATTTTTCTCTGTATTCTCGAAGTATTTATGTACCTCTAAACTCCTGAGAAGACAACAGGGAATTTGAAACAGGAGAGAAATTAACAGCATGTATGGAGACATGAGTTGCGGCTATTACCATTCATATAGTGAACCAAATTAAGGGAAACTTAGAAGAAATACAATTTTAAGTACCATTACGTTTCACAGGATATACTACACTTGACTTCACCAATTACAGGCAAACTAGAGGAGTCACCACCCTTGGCCTGATACTCACTGGCAAATGTTGGTGTTCAACGGGTTACCTCACACTGTTTTATACCAAGAAAATTCTTTGTAGAAATCAATATTAATTATGAAACCTCATCCATGCAAGTGATGTGACTAGAACTTGAATAAATAAAACCAATGAAAATGTCCACTAGGAATAGCAAAGCAGTAAAACAGTTTTTCCAGTGGGTGTTTACTTGGCTTACTCTTATTTGGAAGTATTTCTAGTTAAGAGGCAGTTCCAGATGTACATAAGAAAAGCCTTTCATTTCCTCCTCCTCCTCCTCCTCCCTCCCCCCCACCCCGCCAAATAAAAGACAGTGTAAGTACATTTAAGTTAGACGCTTACGTTTTCCAAAATATACATCAGTCCTCCCCAAAAGAAAAGCAATGAAGATTCTTTGGAACTTCCTGAGGTATTGTATAACAGCCCTGAGGTGCTCCTAAATTCATCTCTCTAGCACAGAATAAAAGAAGCCTAGCTCATTCCTGTGAGGGACTGTCACATTATTAAGCCATTCAGCTGTAATGAACAGGGTTAAGAGGTCAGCAGAAGACTGCCCAGGTTTAAATGCTGACAGACATTTTTTACCGTGTCAGTGGAATTCTGCTGCTGGATTTGATCACCTTGCAATTTTGGTAGAGCATTCTTCTTTTCAAAGTGAACAATTTAGGGATTATTCCTGGAAAAGCTGCTGCTGAGCTCATGTCCTTTTTTGCAGGCCAACTGAATTTAACAGACAAAGCAAAAGAAAAAAAAAATTAATTGTGACAGATTTAACTGATCTTAATAGAGAATGACATTTCCTCTTCTTCAAGAATCCTAAAAAGGTCGAAAAGCTATTCAAAACTAATGCAACTTTTCACGTGAAGTCATTGTTGTTAAGTCATAATAAAGTCATTATGGTTTCATCCCCATGCTATCCAACAATGTATTGTACTCATTGTACTCCTCACAGACCACAGGAGGCTTCACAATATTGCATGATGTTCACATACAGCACCAACAACAAGCTGATACTGAACTGGCCACAAATGTCTGGACAACAGTAAAGAAGGAACATGGTCTTCCTCTTCTTCTGTGCTAACAAAGCCTATTCGAATATACTTCACGATCATAGACACGATGTTTTCTGGTTGCTGCAGACTGATTTCAGCTAATTATGTTTGACAAGTTGACTATCCCTAAACAGACCAGATGGAGCTCCATGGATAATGGGCTGCACACTGGCTACTGGACATTCACAAGCGACTTTCAAGAGAGACTCTGTGTTCAGCCCGGACAGAGCCTCAGTGACTCTCTAACCAAACAGTGACAACTTCCAGAACTAAGTTATGCACTTGATCATATTGCAGTTGCTTTAATTTGACATTTTTATCAAATATTTTATCCAAATACAGCAGAGAGAATTTTACTGAAATAAAAAAAAAAAAAAAAAAGGAGCACTTCTTATAGATAACTTCTTGTAGATCTTTGCAGCAGTAGATTCTTTATTCATACATGTTGAATAAAAATGCAATAAATTGAGTCCAGTCAGGTTTTGAGTATCTCCAAGGATGGAGACTCCATCACCTCTCTGGGCAACCTGTTCCAGTCCATACAATGGTCATGTACACTAGGGCATCAAAACAAGACAAGACAGGATACAGAATAGTTCCTCACCCTGCAGAGAAAGGCATTAGAGATTACTCAAAAATACCGAGTTTGGAAAACTGTCAGGAGAAGTTGTCTGACATGCTTCCTTTTTTTGTTTGTTTGTTTGTTTGTTTGTTTTCCTTACAGAGAATTTCTCGAGTTAGTGACATTATTAGTCTGTTTTCCAATGCACATGACAATCATGAAATCAATATACCCTTATCATTCACACTTTAAATAGAAAAAGCCTATTTTGGGTATTATTTAATGCACATGCAGCCTAGTCAGCTCCAAACTGCTTGCTGGTTAACACATTTTATTATACACCCTAAGACTTAATTCTACATATGGATCAAAGAAAGGCAGATTTTTTTTTTAAGAGTGAAAGCTTCTATAGCAAAAACACCAAAGACTAAGCTGTAGTCTTACAGGTCTCCTTTCACACCAAGAGGCATGTTTCCTTCTCCTGTGGCTCATACAGACTTCTCAGATCATTTATTTTGGGATGGGGATGATAGACAAGATTTTCATTACTAAGAAACCTCCCACTCTGCCGTGGTCTTGGGGCACCACTCCAAACTGGAGAACCTGCCAGGAAACAGAGGAGTCCACAAGAGCACCCTGGGTCCAGGCAGATAGTGAGTGAGCTGTCTAGCTCCTAAGTAGATTAAAAGTTGATTAAAGAAAACAGATTAAAAATTGAAGCTCTTTGATATTCCTTCTTTTTGTTCTTGTAATTTTACTCATACAATCGCTATCAGTAGTTTCCTAAATAAGGACTGAACCAGCTGGGGAGCGGGCCCTTGGCAAGCAGTCTTACATAGTAACCAAATGTGCACACTCAGCACAGAAAATGCACGTATCAGAACCAAACTAAACTTATAAATTCCCTTTCTGAAATGCAGAATTACCTATATTGTACACCCTTCAAAGAGTTTCCATTCAGAAGTCTTTAATTTTATCACCCCTAACATTCTTTCCTTCCTTTCCTGGGTTTTATTTGTAAATGTGTTCATAATTATAAGAAGAAAGACATTGCCACACATAAGCTATGCAGCCTATTGAAATCACAGCTGCTCCAACAGGGAAACACTGGAGTTCCTAGCACAACCACGAGAGGCAAGAGAATGTATGTCTACACTAAATTCCCCTTCTGGACATCCAAACTGATTTAATAACCTTTTTCAATATGTCCAGTTTATTGCCAAACTAAAGCAAAATAAAATTTAAAAAGTGAAATAAAGAAGAGAGGATAAAATGGAGTGGGGTCTGCATACCAGAGCAGTCATAAATTTTTCAACATGTGGCTTCAAATGTACCCATAAGTATTTTACAATCATATTTTAAAGACATTTTTACTTAATGTTTTTCTCCAAGCTTGCTCCATTTTTTAACTTCTGCATTGTATTGTGTTTAATTTCCTGACCTAATTATAATTTGCAACTAAGGTATGAAACACCATGTCTTACAACATTGTAAAAAAATGAATTAGTCTTCCTCCCGATTCCTTTTCTTCTACTTGTTTCCTGACAGAATCAAGAAACTAAATCATTTGCATCCAGGTACTGTATTAGAATCAGTTATTCATAATTCCAGGAATACATAATACATTTGAATACATTGTGCATTCAAAGAGATTTTTGTGTGGAAATCAGCCAAAATTTTCTCCACTACTGCTTCTGTAAATGCACTGTATTGGGCAAATCCACTCTTCTAAGAGCTGCTTCTATAGACCTCTCTCAGATCTAGTCAACAAATCTTCTAAACTAATTATTGTTTGTTAAGTAAACTGTGTGTTGATAATCATCCGTGCTTTTGTTTTGATTCACATATTGCAGCACCAACTTTATTTTACCTGACACCTTGTTTCACCTACATTTTTTTCTGTTCTATATCTCCTCCTTCCAGTCTTCCCCCTTCTCCCACTTCCCCTCCCCTCAGTGTCAATGAATCATAACACAAAGATGCCGTACCACAACATTTCTCTCTTTTTAATTCCTCTTTGCTCTCTCCCTAAATACTTGAAGTCTCAGACCCAACTTCACTCAAGCAGCTTTGCAGTAACGTAACGTCTAGGTCCTCATATACAATATTGTGCCATGTCTTGTAGAAATGCAAAAAAAATATATATATAAATCTTTGTGGGTCCTAGAGGAATTACAGTATAACTTAGTCACCCTAGGACAAAGATCAGCACTGACAAATGGGGGAGTAAAGGAATCAGTAAGGTAATGCTGTTATGATAAGCAGTGGGCTTAGCACAACCTCAAGTTATTGCTGTAGATAACCTGGCAAGGCAAGTGCTTGTGGAGATATTTAGAAATGCAGATTTCCCTCTGTATCTGTCATAATAAACAATAATGAATTTTAAAATGTTGCACTAGAAAGTATTCATACATTCAAACATACAACAGATAAAGAAAGAAATGTGGGGAGAAGACAAAGATGGTCAAGGCAACTCATAGTTTTATTCATGTTCATTTTTATTTCTGCTAACAACAGGAAATAATTTTAAATATTATTTCCCTATCAATCCCCTGTTGCTTACTGCTCTCTGCTTTTTCAACAGACACCGTTTCTGTCTAGCTCACAGTCTGTCAGTTATATCTGAAAGACCAAAACGTCTCTTTGAACGTAAAACTCCCTTCAGTTAGAGTTACACATGAGTTCAAGATTCTTCTTATGTAGATACAAATGCAAAATTTTAGCCTTAGATTATAGGCTGTTTCAGGTAGGGATCACACTTCTCTGATTCTATGAAGTGCAGAAAACACATTTTCGACAGCTAAAATCTTTGAAATCAATAAAAAAAAAGCACATGTATTTAAGTATTTAAGGACTGCAAGCCAGTGGCATGATGGTGAGGAGAGTGAGAAGGAAAATAATCTATTTAAGATACCTAACAACCTCCAAGTCAATCATTTCCTGACAGTTAACGACCAGATGGATTAAGACCTCCTCCAGATGGCCATTAACTGCCAGGAAATAGCCAACTCATTGGCCATTAGTGCTTTAAACACCATTAGGATACTGCTCTTCATTAGTCACATTCACATGATGTAACTATGCACTGAGTATATGAATGCGGCAGAAAACCTTACTTTCAAAAGTCAGCAGAACAGAGTGCAGGTACAAAAAATAGCATAAACAGATGTGTTTCCCTTATGCAGAGCTGCATTGCTGCTAGAACCACAAGAATGTGGTGCTCATGGAAATCACTGAAGACAGTCATCATTGCAAGCTTCCACACACTAATCTACTTAGGTGCCTTCTCTTATGTCTTGACGGGACCACCCCAAGGGGTGAAAGGTTAGGTCCCATGCCAGATCAACTCATGGTCTCCCTGCCAAGATGTCCAAAAAAGTATGTGGCTATTGAGATTAGGTTACTTGACCAATATTAACAGGACTAAGACAAAAATTCCACAGAACAAAAAGCACTGCCATTTAGTTTTAGGGTACACAGACACATTAACAGATTCAAGAAGAGGCTAAAATATTTCCTCCAAGCAATCTCTAGACACAAAGAACTATAGTTTTTTGAATCATGTGTTGTATATACATATAACTACTTCTAGCTATTCACACAAAAAATTTTGTAGTAAGACTAACTGGACAACTCATAATTAATATGAGCCTGATTTATCATAAAATCTCCAAAGTTAAAGATAGATCATTAATCTATACTTGAAAATATTTTTTTCTGATTCTCTTTACATATATATATATATACTAACAAACATATGAATATCTATGAAGCGAAAATTGAACTATTTGTGGAGTTATAGGTAGAACAATTGTGGAAGAATAACTTGCTGATATTATTTATGCAGTGTAGGGTAACTAAAGAGCAGCAGAGCTAGGAAGAACAGTGAGTGCACCTAGGGCTGTATTAGTTCTATTATTTTTAACAAAAGCTACAAATACTCC
>VXAL01008624.1:210535-247816 GCA_013399475.1 Chauna torquata
AATTTAAGGTGATGAAATGAGTTATCTCAAAAACTGAAAGACTGTGAGAGGTGCTGTTGTGCTTTCTGAAATGCAGAAAAACACAGAGAGAGAAATCCAACCCTCCAAAAGGAATCATTCTAACAGTGCCTGAAAACAGATGAGTTATGAAGGAGAGGAGAAGGAATCTTTAGTAATGTCAACATGTATAAATTAGTAATTCTGGATACAACTATTGTGAGCCATTAAGGTAATCCATCAATGAATGGGGAGGGCTATTCAAAGTATATGTGAACAACTGCGGCTGGCAAGCAGGCTGAGTAGTCAAGAAGTGTAATCCTAGCACCTTAATATCACTTCTGTCATGCTGTCTCTCTTTGCAGACCTCTTGAAACACCTGTAGCGCAGTTGCCGCGCACTGTTGTAGACCAGCAGTCTATTGACACAACGCAGCCTCTGACTGGTACTTACCAGTCCATGGTGGATGACGGAGTCCAGGTTGCCTCTTCCATGCATAGAGAGCTGCTCCTCATCACATGAGAGAAAGCCCTGGATGATACACTAAAGGCAAAATGGCACGGTTGGAAAGGGCAGGATTCCTTTTAATCCATGCACTCTGCATTGGTACGCTAATATCAGAACAATTTCAAATAGCTGAAGCTCAGACAGGCTTCTGAACACCCTGTATAGGCAATGGCTTATCACACCCAGGTATATTATGCAACTTTTCATCTAGTTACTTGTTCTAGTGACTTATAAGCTTTTCTTCTTTATGTTCCCTGCTAGGCCTGTTCTGGTGAGCAGTCAACTGGTTTACTCACTGCTTGATTACCTCATCTCTTTTTTAGCAAACAAGAGTACCTGCCAATTACAGGGTGCAGATGTCTTACAGAGTTTAATGCCAAAGAAGTAGAAAATGGTCCTCTGTGCACAGGCAAGAGAAATGCCAGAAACTTTACTTTTATAATGAGGAACCATGACTTCAATTACAACTTTGAACGAGTTAGATATAACACAATCAATTTATACCTAATTCTCACCAGCCTCAGGCAGACAGTATACACAGAATATTCTCTTACTTCACCTGGTGATGGGAAAATATCTACTAACTTCAGTACGGCAATAATTTCATTCCAATGTCTTTCAGGTAAAGTAATCTATACACTTAGGAATGCTAATATGGGGAAAACCTGACAATGATATTTTCCCAGTTAATTTTATTGACAATAACATAAACATTGGTTTGTGTATACTCTCACTGTGTGACTGAGTATCTCTTCAAGGAAGCCTATGTGAGGATATTTTACAAAACAGCAATCTATAATGATAGTGCAATAAAAGGGTGGTTTTGAAGAGAGCCTTGTGGACGACAAATTGGGAGACTGGGCTCTATATCCAGCCCTTCTGGTAAGTATCTGTCTTGGTGGACACTTCACTATCTGTAAACAGACCTAATAATTGGTGGAGTGTCCCTCATTTTCCCTCCATTTTGTGACGTTTTCCAAGCATTTTTCCCCATTACTGGTTGAAGACATGTGAAAGACAAACAAACAGTAAAAGAAAAGAAGAAGGTAATTCTTTCTTATTAGGGAAGAAAAACAAAAAACAAAAAACAAAAGCAAAAAAAACCCAACAATCCAAAACCTACCACATGGACCTAGTACGTTCTTGCCAGAGGGCAGTAAATGTCAACACTGTCATGTACTTCCTGCTTCAAAAATGAACTGCTTTTAATTCAGAACCATTAAACTTCACAGCAGTGGTAACCCCTTCCTGTGTGTTGTCTTTCCTTTGGGCCAGTCTCTTAAATCATTCAACTCTGCTGCATGCTAGAGACTGAATCCTCAACAAATGAAATTACTTCTGCAGGCAGATTTCTGCAATAAGGCTATGCTTTGATCTGAGCCTTCCTTCTTTCCCCAAGGATGAGTTAATCTAATAAAAATGCATATCCTGCCCAAATGTTCATTTGCTCTCGTTTATTCATTCCTTAATACTAATAGCAAGATCACTGAACAAACAGACTACCGAGCCTGGGTATATATACCTCAATGGTCATTTGTCAAAGTTGATCGAGGCCATACCACAATTCATGCTCTACTTGTAGGCTGGGCAGCTGCTGTTTTTCTTGTGTTGGTTCAAAGACATCCATTAAGAACAAGCATCTGGTCTTAGAGCGGAAGCAGGGACATGAAATCTGAGCACTACGAGCAGATACAAGTCTGAGGGTTTTTTTAATCTAGCTACAGATTCTCCTGTGCTCTGTCCCAATATAGACAGTAAAATCCTTACTGGAAATGTAGCTACATTTGTAGCTACAACTGCCAACCACAAAGCCTTTGTTCAACAACCGCTTAAATTAAGATCTGGTAGTGCAGACTCCTACTTTTCTTTTGTACCCTGCTCATCAACATTCAGGGGATTGTGGAACAAGACAGTGAAGGGACATCCATAAAAGAGCTCGGTGCAAAATAATGATCTTACTCTCTATTTTATTATATGAAGCAATAGATGAAGTTGGATGGACTATATCATCTAGAAAGGCAGGTGGCCACAGTGCTGTTCCTCAAAGTCAATCAACAATCAAGTCATATCAACAATCTAGTAGAGGGTACAGAAGACAGCCACTAAGTGTTCAAAATACTGTAGCTGCACACAGGTACCTCTTTCACCTGATGAAAGACCAAGACAAAATATACCTGATCATTATCTTAGGAAAAAAAAAAAAAAAGCTATAAAAGCAAAGATATAAGACAAACATAATGCAAATAAATTTGTGTTACCTTTGCAGCTTAGCTTCTGGGTTTACTTTTACCCTTAAAGGATCTCTAACACAGAGCTTGTGTTTTCTTTCATAATTAGTGATTTTGATTTGCACTGGCTCAGTCAGTGATGCTAGGGTTCTTTGTGTTAGTTTGTTTGTTTTGCTTACATTTGATAACATATATATTTTTAAAAGATACTAAAACATAAAAGACAAAAGCTTTAAATTCTTTTAAAGAATTCTTTAAAGAAATCTTTAAGGGGCAGGGAATTCTCTTATTTTTTATATGATACCTGCACACCAAAATTTGTCTGAGGTTTCTACACAGAAATCCAATTAAAAATAATAGCAAATAACTGCCAAGGATCTATCACCTTGGTCATAAAGTGTTTCAGGTAGCTTATAAAATAGAACATTTTGGGTAATCAGAAGTCTCAGTCCCAGCAGGAAAGATACCAACAACATCTGGCCACTATCACAGCTGGGAACATGCTGCCAGCTTGAACAAGAAGATCAAGAGGCTTGAGTGTTCCTGTACCCTGTATGTCTTTCCCATAGATAAGGGAAGCATCACAGCTGCAGAGCAATGAGAAGCTTGTGTTTAAACATCACACATACGAGAAGCTATGGAAAACTGAAAGGCATCTGATTACAATGTTAGTAGTAGAAGTTATTTCAGGATGCATCCATCTTTACTTTCCCTAATAAAGACAATGAAGCCACAGAGCTGTATATCTCAGCAAGGCAGATAAACAGGGTTGAAAATGAAGGACTGTCTATGACCGCCTTTTTCATGCAGCAAGGATGCTGGGAATAAGCTTATGTCAGAGGTATGCGATGTTCAATTTTAGGGAGTTATTAACTAGTGATGACTAGTTAATAAGCATTAGTTCAGTCCTTCCACTGGGTAGACAGTTCAAATTGCTGTGGCCTTATCAAGTATGAAAAATGCAAAAAGCCACGTGCACTTTTATAAACAGAGTCAAAGCAACAATTATATTCTGGCAAAGAAAGTCTCCCATGGCACTTGTACTGAAAATCTGAATACATTATGTTGGAAACAAATAGTTGACCCTTATCTTGATTTGTTCAAATGTTTATAAGCTCCAGGACACTTCTCTGTGGCCCCAAAAAACTGGCACAGCACTCAGAAAGCTGTAAGATTTTGTTTTGGATGGACAAAACAGCATCAGAAGTTTGTCTTTAAAAGAAAAATCAGGTAGTCTTCACCCCCATGTTAAGCCTACAGGACTTGGCAACATTGTCTTCAGATGGGAAGGAGCTGGAGAAGGCAACATTCTTTTCCTTGGTGACGATGCTGTCTTCAAACTTATTTTTAGCAGCATCCACCAAATCCAAGGAAAATGGGATTTCCCAAGCTTACTTGCCATCCTCACAAGAAATATTTTTAATTATGTTCATAGTAGGGGCAACTGCAGCTCCAGTTCTGTGTCAGGGCCTGTGAAAGTGTGTGGGAAAACAGGTTTCCAGCCCTATCTGACACTCAGATGTGAAGGAGGAGGTGGCAGCAACAACCCCCCCAGGCCATGTACCATTCATTAACACAGGAAGAGACAGAATCACAGAATCACAGAATCACAAGGTTGGAAAGGACCTTCAAGATCATCTAGTCCAACCGTCATCCTATCACCAATACTACCCACTAAGCTACTAAACCATATCCTGTAGCACCTTGTCCAGGCGCTTCTTAAAAACCGCAAGGCATCTGACAGTAGTTCAATTCTCTTGTGAAGTGTGACAGGATGAATTGGTTTGGATAATGATTTGAAGCAACTTCTGTAATACCACCAATAGAAATACCTAATGTGGAAAGTGACCTGTGGAAAGTTATGCGTTGGCCCTATGAACTGAGAGCCTACCTGTTCTCTCTGCTGTTCTGGCATAGCACAGGGTAAAAAAGACAACTAAAGCACCTCTTTTCTAATAACACCAAAAAGCAGCTTCATTTGATTGAAAGCAGATATCTGCATCTAAGCTACTTCCTGAGGTCAACAGGCCTAATTCAGCTTGAGTTGAAGTGGAAATCTAAATACCAGGGGAAAAAAACAAACAAACAAACAAAAACAAAAACAAACAAACAAACAAAACACCTTATCTTCTCCAGTGGCAGCTGAGGCTGAGACCTTTAAAATCAGGTGAAATAATTCCACCCTCCACATTTCCAAAAACCTTTCATACAGCATCAAGCCCAGAGTTGTCCTAGTCAACAGCCATCTGTGATCTTTGAAACTTCAGTTACATCATTTTCTTCTCCTTTCTTTAAACATATACTTGCTCCATCTGGCAAGTGGAACCATAAATCACCCCAGACTCTGCTGGCTATTTTGGTATGTTTGCAGTAGTTCACACAGACAGAATGTATTTATACAAAAAGGCAGAAGGAAAACACTTCTGGATGCATTAAGTGGAAGGATCAGCTATTAACAGTGTTTCTACTGTGGTACTCTGAGTTCCTGATTCTGCACATCTTGAACTCAGCTACACCTTCTGTCCTCCAGGACTATGTTCAGTGTTTCTTCTTGACTGCTTTCTGTCAGAAGTGCAAGACTAGAGGATGAAGAGAAAGCAGCAAATACCACCCTTGCGTTACAGCAAACCCTTCATTCTTGCAAAATCTCGCTTGCAAAATTAATGTGAACCAGCTAGCATGAAAACAGTCATGGGGACTGAAAAACTTCATGAACATAAACAGAGGGCAATGATAAATAGCTAAATACAGAGGTCAGGAGGGACAGCTAATGGAGGATTTAGGGATTGGAGTAAATCTGGTTTTATTTAAAGCATGCATTTAGGATCAGGAAGAGTAGAGGGATACCACATTCATGCGATTTTTGGATGTTCCTAAACTGGGAGGAATATCAACCACTAGTCAAAAGGAAGGAATAATGCAAAAAGCCTTTGGTCAAAAGAAAAGGGTGATAGTTTGGTGAAACCACTTCACAGAGAAATATATATCTGGGGGAAAGGAAGTTACCTGAAAAACTGATGCATACAATAAGGAAACAGGGTTAGCAGTGGTGCTGAATGGCACAAATGGGTAATAAGAACAGCAAATTAGAGAGCCCTTGACAGTACAGCGCGGTACCCAAGATGACCGATGCAATTAGGAACTCCGTATGCAGAGAGGTCACCTGGCAAGGACACCTGCCCTCACCCCAGTGCACCGACTGGGGCACCACTGGGGTATCAAGGGCAGGGAGGGGGAGGCAAGTGAAGGAGATCGTGGTTCCTCCAGTTTCCTTTCCCTCTGCGTGCATCAGCACCAGCAGTATCACGCACATCCTGTCTCTGGATGGGACAACAGCCATGAGGCTTTGTGGCCCAGTCTTATGCACATGGCTTCCTCTGCTGCAGTCTGTCCTCAGTTCTGGGTCTCAGATTCACAGTGCTACAGATCAGAGTGCCCAGCAGGGAAAAAAAAAAATGTCTTTGCAAAAGAAGAACTAGGGGGAGAAAGTGGACTGCACTGGGAGAAAGAGCATGGTGCTAAAACTGTTGAGGCTTTGTGTATGTAACACAAGAAGAAATATTAGTATTTACTGGTACCATTTCAGTGTTGTTAACTCTTACAGTATTTTCTGCTTTTTAAAGCTCCAGGTACTGTAATCATACAGTTATACAGCAATCTATCCTGTCCTTTTTATTTTTTTTTATTTTTTTTTTAAGTAACTTTCTTTAAATACACTTTAGGAGAAATGTTTGAATGCAAACCATAACACTTATTAACGTTTTTTAAAGAATCTGCCTGAAGACCTGGTTCCAAATTTGGCAATACTGTCATTTAAATTCTTAAAACCGCTGTAGATACAGGGACTAACAGAATTAGATCAGAAAATAAGTTGGTATTTGGAAGGTGAGAGTGTCTGTTTCATGAAGTTTATCTGATCAAGGGTGTTGTCAGTGCAAAAGGTGATAATACGTAAAGGGGAAAGCAGTGAAAAGGAACACACAGAGACACAAACCCGGTAGACAAGGATAACAGAGACAATGCCAAAGATCAGAAGTCTCTCATCAGTAATTAATGGGCCATTAAGAAACTGGAGATGTTGCTTTGGAAAGGCCAACCTGGACTTGCAACCACCAAGAAGATGGAAACAAGAGGAACATAGATTTGGGATATTCAAAGGGGGTCAGTGGGACGATGTCAGACACAAGGAATGCTTAGGGAAGGAGTCTAGGGAGGAAGAAAGAGGGACTGGACAGAAAGGGGTATAGAAGCGGCCAGCCGTTGGGGGAGCCAGCATGGCTGGATACCAGACCAGCGCCTGGGGTCACACTGGCACCTGGCTGTTGTGCGAGTCCTGGAGGTGTTACACCTGAGTGCAGCACCATGCCTGCGGCAGTGTGCTTAGCTGGCGGGGTCAGTGTCACCTGTGTGTGCCTCTTTGGGGTACCTGCTCAGCAATATCACTGCTTAAACCTGCAAATGGAAAAGCAGCAGCTACAGCCCCCTGGGTCTCCGTCCCAGGCCAGTGGTTGAGTGGGGGGAATCGCCTAGACTTGCTGGAGGTGCAACTGCTTGTAACATTTCTTAACAGATACCCTCCAAAAATATGGGAATTATACAACATTAGAAACCCCTTGGCACAGAAGACATGCAAACAAGAAGCAGTATATCGCACACTGCCTGGGCTCGTCAGCCTCATGTTCCATCTCTGACCTCCTGTAACAGGACACTGATCGTGTAGGTACCAACAGGTCTAGCACAGCCTTGTAGGCCTTGCTCTTCTGGGAGGTACAGGTCCATAAGAGAGAGCCGTAATGGTTCATGACTGAAATGCAAGGCTGGTGGCTCAAGGTGAGAGCTGAAACCCCTCCTATACCTCAAGAGAAAAAGCCAGAGATCATCCTAAAGCATTACTGCGCTCATGCTCCGCACTAGGAGTTCACTACAAAGGAAGCCTGGGACACCCAGTTTACCCCTTGATGTAGCCAGCATCCAGGTTCTCTGCCCCTTGTCGGTCACTGGGCTTTGAACTAACAGCTGAGAGGACAGCAGGCTGAACACATCCTGCAAGAAACACAACCTAGTAGCAGGAAAGAGCCGCTGTGGATTGCCTCAACCACCCGCAGAGAGACAGAAATTTAGGAATGAGTGATGATGAGGCATCCTCAGTAGGGGTGGGAGGGTATTACCTGTAGTGGTAGGGCTGAGAAAGAAGTCCAGCAGTACATTCATGAGAGAAGCCTGGCCAGGTGAACATAACTGAATACCCTGAGGAACAGACCGAAGGAGGAGTATAATAGAATAGACAGGCAATAACTTTATATTTTTCATTTTACACTTTTAATAATCCAGGACTGATGAGGTCTAGGCTTAATTTGAAAAATGGACTGCAGAGGATGCTATTAACTACCCCACTCACACAGCCAACGTGGAGGTAGAGGTGGGTTATTAGAGTCCACAGCAGTGAAGTGTGCTTCGACTGAATGAACTTGGGCACTGTTATTCGTAGGATTTAAAAGCCATGAAAATATTGAGAACAATTTGAAGACTAAGCTTGCACCTGAGTCTTCTGTCAGGAATCTCCAGTCTCAGAGATCAAATATTAAAGTCTTTTATGCTCCATATCAAATTGTTCTCATCATTATTTTCATTAGTAAGAAACTGCTTCAAACAGCAGTTGGGAATCCATGAGATAACTGAATGCATACAATCAATTATTTCTCAGGAATTTGTTAGAAGTGGAGACAGAAAACATGAGAGGCTGAAGAAATTCAGACAGACCTCTGGGTTTTACACTGCTGTAAGCTTTGTATTTGAGATGAGCTCTGCTTTTTGTTTTCCTGTGTCAGTGGTCTGACGAAGAACAGTATGCTAACAGAAACACCACATGTGAGGCATTACATACACATATATAAATGCCCACAGAGGAAGAAGGACTTAAACCATCTGCCTTGAACTGTTTTGGAGACCATTTTAAATAGATGTATGTGGAAATTATATAATGCATAGAGACACAGGGGAAAAGAACTATTAAATCAATCAGTCCCGTGTCTATCCAATTGGGCAGAATCATTTTTTTTTTCAAGCAGCAACAAGCCTTGCATACTTCAGAGGAAAAGTGAGAAATCCTGCATCGGACAGATGAAGTGTCTTTCTGTTTTATAATAGGGACTGTCTCAAATGCAGAAGGATGCAGTTTAATAGCATTCTCATTTTTTTTAACATCTTTTTTAAACCAATAAGCATTACAACTCTGAATATTCCTATTAATTCTGTTGAATGGTTTATGAATTTTGTTATATTCTCAGCATCAACAGCCTCCCACGGCAATGAGTTCCAAAGCCTAAATACATTTTTGGTAGAAAAAGCACTAGCTCTCATCAGTCTTCAATTAATAAACTTTATGTCTGCACTTGAGTGTCCCCTTCTCATCTCTTAACATCAGAAAAGCAATTGTTCCTGGATCTGCTTAAGTGCCATACTCTATTTTGAAAAATAAAAGTTTGCCCACTTCTAACAGTTCTGTATATGGTTTGTTAAGCCTCTGTATATAAAAAAACAAAAAACAAAATTCATTTAATATTTCACTAACTCCCTTCTGTTGAAATGGAATGAGATATTTAGTGTGATCATCATAAGTTAAATTATAATTTAAACACAGAGGGTTTTCATGTCTCAAGCTGCTGCCCTTGTTCAGGGACACTCCCAGCAATTGGAATTTCTCTTTTGTCAAAAGAGAGGTTTTGGCAAGCAATCACTCATCTATCTGTCCAGCATTCTGAATGTAGCAATAGACCCAGATCCTGTAATTTGCCTTTTGAGCTACTATTTGTCTATTGCCTTAAATAATGAGGCAATCTTTAAATATTCCCTGCATCTTTGCTAGAAAATATTTAACTGCTTAGAATTTTAAGTCTGGCTAGTTGGTTTTGCTCCTTTAAAGAGAGGAGATGTCAGGGGAAAAAAAAAAAGTTATATTTTTGAAAACCGAAATTGAAGCCCGGTGCTTATGAGCTTTAATACTACCAGCCCTCTGATTCACAGTGTTCTATGAGGCAACAGCAGCAGATAGCTGGACTTATTGTTTGTAACAATGATTACACGGTTAAAACAGTCAAGACCACAATGTCTACCAAAGCATTCTTTCATTTTTACAATTTCCCTTTCCTTATTCAGCTCTACCTTTCCTTCCTAAAGCATATGAAGGAATCAAAATACTTAGATCCTCTTTTGTGGCAATTACAAAGGTCTCTTTAGCTTTTCTCACCTAGCTTTAGAACTTAAAAACACTTTCACAGATTATACCAGTTAAAAATGTGGCCCAATTGACCTGTTTTGGTTACCACCATCTCTTTGTAGCATGTGATCTGTCCAGTCTATTCAATGCCTTTTCTACTGAAATTGTTGCTTCTGAAAGTGTGCCATCAAATGTCTGGTTTTAAGCATGAAGCCAGCAACATCAAAACTTGTCTTGTAGAAAAAGCATAGACATGGATTGGCAGCACTTCTTGGGGGACAGTCCATTCCTAAAATCCTGGTCATTTCTGAATGTTTTAGTCTCTCTGTGGTTAAGTCTTCTGTGGTTAAAAGAATCCACTCTAATTACCTACCTGTAGCAGAGAAGACATCAAACACTTCCTCTAGCTAGCTTGCTTATTTCTAAAGGCATCACTTTTGCAAGAAATTCAATCACAGCATTTCATATGACCTGCATATGTGCAAGTCAAAGACCTGTTACACATCCAGCTGAGCTGTCAAAATTAGGAGCCTCCTAACTTCAACCAGAGAACTCTAAACCCAGACAATAAAGAAATACTTCTCAGTGTGATGAAGGTTGCACAGCATCTTGGAGATGCCTATTTCTCTTCATTGAGAAAGGCTACGATGACTACAGCTATTGCTGTAATAAAGGTTGTAAGGAGCTAGAGTCGGAATGAATCCAAGACTATGTTTTATTTTATTACATTTTAAGAGAAACTTTCAAAATCTTTCAATTAGAAGTAATCCAACATCCACTCCAGCATCTCTCACACTGCAGTTCTGGCTTCTGCTGTTTTGATGACTTCACCTTACTACAAATTTGTATTTGTTGTAGCACCAGATACAAATGTCTCCACATTTGCAGCAGAGATAGGTCTATTTTCATTATCCTTAGTATTTCTCAATATGCCGCAATCAGGTAAATATCATATTTGGGACTGAGGTAAAAAATTTTTGTCCAGTCCTGGAAACAAAGGATGTAATTCCCAAACAGAAGATAAGTACCTCTGTATCTAGAAATTCTCCTGCAAATGGAGGGATTTCTTGCTGCATTGTTTTGTAGTTGCAGAGCGATGTGCGTCACAGAATCATAGAATCACAGAATGGGCAGGGTTGGAAGGGACCTCTGAAGATCACCTAGTCCAACCCCCCTGCCGAGCAGGATCACCTAGAGCACGTTGCGCAGGATGGCATCCAGGAGGGCTTTGAATATCTCCAGAGAAGGAGACTCCCCAGCCTCTCTGGGCAACCTGTTCCAGTGCTCTCTCCCCCTCACAATAAAGAAGTGCCCCCTCATGTTGAGTCGGCACCTCCTGTGTTTCAGTTTGTGCCCATTGCCTCTCATCCTGTCGCTGGGCACAACTGAGAAGAGACCAGTTCCATCCTCTCAACACCCTCCCCACATTAATGAGGTCTCCCCTCAGTCTTCTCTTTTCCAGGCTAAACAGGCCCAGCTCTTTCAGCCTGTCCTCGTACAGTCTTAAAAACACTTTTCCTAGTAATGTAATTTTTCCTAGGTAATGCCAGCCTCACTACAGGTGGAGGTCATCGGACGGCATGGTTTCTGTGCTCTGAAACAATGCTGTCTAAATGTGAGTTTCTGTTTTTAGTGATTGCACTTACCTTGTTGAGTTGGTATGAAACAATTGGACTTCAGGATAAAGGTCTGCTGTTGGGATAGCATCCACTAGCAGATAGAAAGAGGTCTACAGAAAGAATAAATAAATTTAAATAAATAAATAAATAAACAAATAAATAAAAGTTTGCTTTGTATACTTTGTGAAAGACTGCCCAGGAGACACCTCATTCATAAGATGAATACCTCTGATTGGGATTTCTAGCACTTCCTTTAAAGCTATTCCAAAATAATCCCATCCATCATCCATAATACTCTTCATGTCCACTGGAAAAAGCCTGTGGTTTTTGTTGTTGTTGTTTTGCTTTGTGCACATTCTTACTATGCCTCAGGGACTGCTTGGAGAAGAAAAGATTTCCTGTGCCAAGCTACAGTTTGCAGCAGAAAAATTGGATTCCTTCTGATCCGCAGTCCGCAGCATACTAGTTCATATCTGCCTATCAGAAACAAATTAGAACAGCCAAAAAAACACTAAACATTCCTGAAACAGTTGAAGCTTTTTCTTCTCTTCATTTATCTGTCCTCAACTCCAGATGGAACCCATTATCTCCCACTTCCTTGGTTAGGAAATGGTTCCTCTGTACATGCTGTACTGCTGCTCTGTCGCTATGGGTGCATTTTTGCAGCCAGTGATGAGTGAATTCTGCCTCACTGCGAGCAAGTCAAATGTGAGCCAGCTAGGGACCAGATACCTTATGGACAAAGTCATGGATATCAACAAATAAGCCCAGTGAAAGATAGCTTACCTGAGCACCGTGCTGCACAGGGAGGCTACACTGCTCCAGACCTGATTTGACTTCCGTGGACAGAGAAGCCTGCGGCAGTCTGCAACCACAGCGTAGACCTGGCCCTCTATATCAATCACTTGTAAGCAGAGACTTGCTAGAAGACTTGGTTGCATTGCCCTGTTACTTATATGTCCACAGTTTACTTGCTTCATTTGTTTACAATGGGGTCCAACCAGCCTGCCATGAGCTTCCTAAAAACTATGCTTCAGGCATACATTTTGTGTAAAAGTTTTGCTGCCTAACTTTCTGTAAATGCAGTGAAGAAAGAGAAGCACCTGGATAGTTAGTTTATCCTGTCTGAAGAACATGCATAAAGCAGAGGGAGATGCTTCTTTTTCTCTCAGTTGCCTTCAGTCCCCAGATGTTCAGCTAATTTCTACAGAATACTACATGCTTTACAGGAAAAGTACAAAAATACAAGATGACTAAAAAAATTGCGTCCTGGAGACATGGTTTATCTGTCCAGTGCCTCACTAATCCTCACTGAACTGGAGGCAGAACAGTAAGATCCAGGCAGTGGTTTAGGGCACCGAAAGTTATCATAGGAGGTTTCAGCTTGCTGCAGTGGGAAGGAGGAAAGTAAAGGGATTCGCTAGAGGGAGTATTCATTATGCACTTTATCTCTGTTCTGCACAGATCCTCTTTCCAACCCTGCAGACTCTCTCCTCTAAAGCCAGTCCTTGACTGGGCACATGGACTGAACTCCCCTTGGGCTTAGGACCGCCAAATAGGCATGCGCTTCTGGCAGAGATGTTTGCGTGCTCTTGATTTGCTACAGAGCTGGCTGTCAGATTGAAAGGAGGAGAGGGGTGCAGAGGCTGAGGTGGGGCTGAAGCTGGGTGGGCTCCCCAGATCCCTGCGTGTGTGGGCACCGGGAACCTGCCTTGAATGCTGTGCTGCTTGTTTTTCCTGTCTAATCTTCTCTGATGAGAACATCCTGCTGGCTCACAGCACAGACAAAAGCCCAATCTTCTTTGACAAGCCACGTTCCTGTAGATCACAAAGGCACTCTTATTTAAACCTTGTATCTGACGAAACTGACTCCTTTTTGCACCTAATTCTAGATGTGTTTGCAATCAAACCCTAATAAAAATTTGCATTGTAATACCATAATTTTGAGTGAAAATAAGCAGCTGCATCATATGTGTTCAAAACCTTACTTGCCACAAAGACAGGAAAGATTGAATTATTTCTCAATTTTAATAGTTCTGAAACAAAAGGTAAAACGTGAAACAAAACAGTTTTCATTGTGTTTTCATTCTTTCAAAGCAAGGCACACTTTGCTACAAAAATTTACTAGGAAAGGAAATTACACATGGGAGAACTTAGAAATTATTACTTTTCTGCCATTATTTAAATTTTACCATTCCATACTACACTAGTACTCCATAGAAATTCTTCCAAAACAAGTTCTTATTTGACCAGACATTTGGAAAAAAAAAATGTGGTTTATTTTTTTCTCTTTTTAACAGTAATATGGAACACCTTTATACTTTCAAAGGAAAGCAAAGCCACACAAAGAAATGTGAGGACTGTTTGACTCCAGAGGGTCGTGCTGCTGTCCAGAGGGACCTGGCGAGGTTGGAGAAATTGGCTGGCAGGAACCTCATGAAGCTCATCAAGGGGAAGGCCCAAGTCCTGCACCTGGTGAGGAACAACTCCAGGCGCCAGCACATGCTGGGGAATGCCCAGAGGGAAAGCAGCTTTGCACAGAAAGATGTGGGGATCCTGGTGGTCGCCATGTTGAACGTGAGCCAGCGGTGTGCCCTTGTGGCAAAGATAGCCCGCGATATCATGGGCTGCATTAAGAAAACCATTGCACACAGTTTAAAGGAAGCGTTCCTTCCCCTCTGCTCAGGACAGGTGAGACACATCTGAGTTCTGGGTCCACTTCTAGGCTCCCCAGTACAAGAGGGAGACAGACATACTGGAGAGAGTCCAGGAAAAGGCAATGAAGGCGAGGCGACTGAGGAATTGGTGCATCTGACATAGAAGAGGCTGAGAGAGCTAGGATCATTTAGCAAGGGGAAAGGAATCACTCCAATGTTTACAAATACTTGATGAGAGCATGTAAAAATGAGCCAAAATCTTTTCGGTGGTATCTAGTGCCAGGACAAGAGGTAATGAGCACAAACTGAAATGCAAGAAATGTTGTTTAAACATAAGAAAAAATGTTTTACTGTGATGAAACACTGGAGCAGGCTTGCCAGGGATGTTTTGGAGTCTCCATCATTGGAACTATTCCAACCCCCACTGGACACAACCCTAGCAGCCTGCTGTACATGACCCTGCTTTAAGCAAGGGTTTATTCTGAACAGTCTCCAGTGGGGCCTTCCAGCCTGAACCATTCTCTCTCTCATTCTGTAAGGGGCAGAGTACCACCCTGCTATTTATGCTAAAAAAAAAAAAAAAACAAATATAAAGTCACGCACACCTGGATTTTCATTAGTGTAAAAATTGTGATTAGTTTTATCTTTACAAGCTGCAGGAAGAGCTTGCTTAACAGAGGAAAAAGTACACGTGTCAAGTTGAAGGAATTAAGGGCAGCATGCCTTAAAGCACATTGACTGTAACGCTTCTCTTCATGCAGCTATGCCAGCAGGCCAGAACCTTTGTTGTTACAGTACCAGCAAGAGGTCACCTTCCTCTGTGCTTCCTGATGGTCTGTGCCACCAGTTCTCACACATGGAAAAGGACTGAAAGGCTGCTATTCTGCCCCCTTTTGTTGGATTTAAGCGACAACGTAAAGAATAGTGTCATGTAGAACCAGGCCTGTTTTTGCAGTCTGCCCACTGCACCTGCCCAGGACCCCACCACCAGTGGTGTGCTCCTTCGTGCCAGAGGAATGCAGCCGCTGCAGGACAGGGCGGGTGGGCAAACACCCAGCTCTGCAGACACGTTCTGGCACTCGGTCCCTATGGCACAAACTTTCTAGGATCAAAACTATAGGGTGTAGAGAATGAGTTTTCTAGGAACAAGGGCAGCATCAAGCCTTTTCCACACCACGTACGTGGTTGTTCCTACTATCCTTTCGCCAAACTGTTAAGACCATCTCATAAAAAGCTACATCAACAGGACCCTTTGTCAGCAAGACTGGACCCCTCCAACAAGATGGGTTGTTTCAAAGAAACACTGGTAGCCTTTTTTAAGTATTATTTTAAGGATCTGCAATCTGACATTAACTAGTCCTCAGACAGGCATCTACAGTGGATTCCAGTTACACTTGCAAGTCAGCATTGCACAGACAAGCCCTGTGCAATGAAACATTGATGATTCCTTCCCATAACAACACATAGACATAATACTTTTTTTCCTTCTGAGTGGAGAACTGTGTCACAAACATGATTTATAGTGTATCATATGAAGGAATGATTGCAATAAAATGAAGCATTACAAGAAATATATCTTGCTAATTAGAAATGACAAGATGCAACATTTACCACATAACTGCAACCCTTAAAATTTATTTATAAAATTCAGAGAATCTTGACTCTTAAAGTATAAGGAAGCTGAGAAAACTTATGTTTGAACTTGTCCACAAATGTATGATAAATAAAGTTCCACAGCACTCAAATCACTTGCTTATACTTACCAGCTGTCCCAGTGTTCTGAACAATTTACCTTTGCCCCCAGCATCTCTACTGAAATGATGGATGGGATTACACCATTCTTGCAGGGTTTTGGCATTGTTTCGGTTTTGTTTCATGACAATGAGGCCCCATCATTTTCTCTGATCTTCTCAAATTGCTTCAGATTTACAGGCCATGTTCTAGTTTCTCTGAGTAAGACATCTCTGCATGAAGACCTGTCCATCTCATCCAATAAAGAAAAAGAAAAGGCTGAGAGATGACATGAAAAAATCAGAAGTCAGCCACTGAATTTCAGAACCCAGGACCATGGAGGCAGAGCAATGCTACAAAACATTTCCCAATGTAAGAAAGATCCACAGCAAAAGACTGAAAGACAAAGAACACTGCACAGATGGAAAACACATTGTGAAGGGCATCATGAATATCCTGAGCTCCCTCAGCTGGAGAGACCATTTTAGAGGAAGCATGGGTGGAGAAAAAATAATAGAATTGTATTTTATGCGATGAGCTGATAAGGCTGAAGCTTTCCTCTGATTTGAAGGCAAGTTAGGTAAAAAATCATTTCATATCCATTTTATCTGTTGATTTTTCATTGATGAAATGTTGCACGGAAAAATGCCACTAAAATGTTAACCAGCTTTAGCCGATCAAGAAAGCACGATCAGTCACTGTTGGTGGAGATTCAAGCAGCTCAAATCTAAAGATTCTCAGTAAAGCATGGCATGTTGAGAATTCATCTGGAATGTAAACATGCTACACTTGTGAAGGCAAAGTACAGTACTTTGGCTAGCTTCAACAGCTGGTTGCAACGTAACCAAGAGATGCAGTAATAAAGGCATGCAGTAATTTTAGGCTGCATAATCTTCACCACTGCACATAAGAAGGCAGAGGGAACTCTTAAATGCAAAGTACTCCTTTCTGTGAAGATTGTCTTAGCTGTAAATAGTTTGGCTTCAGTTTACTTGCATGTCCACAGAAATCTTCATAAAATCATAAAACCTCTATCTACTGGGTAAGTTACTTTGAAGAGCAAGGGATACAGACTAGCACAACAAGTGCTAGCTACAATCAAAATAAACATAAACCCAAAAAACTTCACACTAAAAGTAAAAATGCACACTAATAAAATAGGCAATGGTATAACAAAAAAATACTTTATTCCACTGCAGAAAACAGCTGTGTGGATTCCATACACAATTTGAAAATTACACCTTTTTTTTTGTTGTTGTTCTCTTCATGCCTCTCCATTCCTCATTTCTTTTGTTTTTATTGAACTTTTCCAGCTTTTCTGCCTTCTCTGTTTTTGTTTTCTTTTGTTTCTAGGACAGGAAAAAGAGCAGAATAAATAAGCTAAGACCTTAAACCTGCTCACCACAGGTTTTGCTACGATGGTAACACAAATAAACACATTTCACTAACATTATCATCAATGAGAAAACCAGTAAGAAACTTAGCAGCACATGCCATGGTCAATTTTTCCTGCAGCAACATATGGAGGAAAGAACTGCCAAGACATCTGCAGATGTCTTGTGCAGGTTTGGCCACTTCTACCAGCCCATAATGCTTGCTTTGAGGCTTTCAGAGGACTGCAAATTAAATCTGGGTGAACCAGCTGCTAAACTCCCTGACTAGCTGCACTGTAACTGCTGAGGCCAGAAGGAATAACTACCACTGGCCGAACATCTCTGTGTCTTGATTACTTTCAGCTGCCAGCACGGCATAGGCTACAGCATCTCTCCACCTGCTCTTGCTCACCTCAGATGAGCCCCAAAATCCGAAGCTACAAAATGGTGCTGTGCTATCTTCTCCTCTGTGGCTCAGCATCACCAAAAGGAGTTGTAGTTTGAGCGGAACTTCAGCCAAGCCAGTTACAAGTCTGGGGCAATAAAGCCAAGAATCAAGAAGGGCTAGGAGTGTAATTGCATGAGGGAGGGCTAGAAGTCAAAAACAAAGCAGTGCATGTGAGCAACTAAAAGAAAGAGCCAATTAAATCAAATATGATGTCCCACACAGGGATTGACAGAGACAGTTATTACCAAAAAAACCCTCTGTCCTCCTACTCCAAGTGAAAGCCTCAGTATAGCCCACCCTAAGCATTTATAAATCACAAGTCAGGCCTCCAGAAGTCATGCTGCTTTATAAGTATATATGTATTTTTAAAGATTGCCTACTGTATCTGGGTTGTTTTATTTTTGTTCCCCCCTGCAAGGAAGCCTCCAAAAATCAGTATGTCAGTAAACAATTCTATAGTTACTGTCAAAGGGAGACAGCAAACAGCCTCCTTCCCTCTGTGTGAAGGAGTCTCCATCTATCATATCAAAGTCCCCTGCAGCAGGCTATCTCCTTTATCTCCTCAGTCTGTCTATGCACTCACTTTACCCCCATCCAGGCCCATCATGTCTGAAGAAAACAGACTTTGTGTTTGTTGTTTGTTTTAAAGAAAAATGAGTTGCAGCTGTCTTTAAACGAGTAATTAAGGAGATGGCAACCATTTTGCTCCCTTCTGACTCCACTGAAAGAGATGGGAAACTGCAGTTGTTTTGAATGAGGAAATAAAATCCCAGGAGATGGAAGGCAGGAATAAGGAAACAAGATGTAAGTTAGGGATTCATCTCAATATCACGAGACTAAATTCACAGCTAGATGACACAAAGAAAAATACTGACATGTTCACTTATACCATGGGTAAATTAGGTTCACAGAACATGTCCAGAACACTTTTTATACTTACAAAGATGATGAAAAGAAGAAAAGCTTTTTCAAAATATTAAAAAGCCTTTTTTTTTTTTCTTTCCTTCAGGATATCTGCACAAATTATTACCATCTCAGAAAAAAAATATCTGTATTGCTTTGCAGTTATGGATTTCCTTACCTGCTGTAGTGAGGCAGTATTTTATAAAGTTATGACTTTGTTTCACCATTTGCATAAAAAGATTGCTGAAAATCAGATTTTAAGGACAGCTAATCCATCTCCAGAATTATACCTGTATTAATATTTTAACTCAACTCATGTATGAAGTTAAAGTAAAACCCTCTCCCCTTTTCATCAAAGAGCTTCAAACTGTATTATTTCTAACATTTATCCTGGATATACAAGTTACTTCAGCGTATAACTCAATTACAGGGGCTTTGCTAACATTTTTAGCTTTCTATAGTTAGATTTTTGTGGTTTATGGCATTTGTACTGCACAATGCATCAAGTGAAATGCAGTCTCTGGAGGATGTTATTTTACATAGAATCTGGTGATTTCCATCTAACCCTTCAGCTGTTTTCAATACACCCCAGCTCTTCACCTTGAAATTCTGGAATTACATAATAAGACCTAACAGTATTTCAAAACAAAAATCTGTGGTTATCATTTTCCAGCTAAAACTTTCAATAACAATTATTTCCAATAGGAATTATAATCTGCAGTAGTCCTGGTTTCAGCTGGGATAGAGTTAATTTTCTTCCTGGTAGCTTGTATGGTGCTGTGTTTGGATTTAGGATGAGAATAACGCTGATAACACACCCATGTTTTGGTTGCTGCACAGCAGTGCTCACACAGAGCCAAGGACTTTCCAGCTTCTCTACTGCCCTGCCAGCGAGGGGGCTGGGGGTGCACAAGGAGCTGGGAGGGGACAGGACAGGACAGCTGACCCAAACTGGCCAAAGGGATGTCCCACACCAAGTGGCATCACACGGGACAATACAACTGGGATGGCTGGCCGGGGGCGGGTACCTGTGCTCGGGGACGGGCTGGGCATCGGTCAGTGGGTGGTGAGCAATTGCATTGTGCCTCACTTGCTTTGTATATTCTTTTATTGTTACTATTATTATCATTATTATTTTGTCTTTCTTTTCTGTCCTACTAAACTGTCTTTATCTCAACCCATGAGCTTTTACTTTTTTTTTTTTTTTTACAATTCTCTCCCCCATCCGCCTGGTTGGGGGGGAGTGAGCGAACGGCTGTGTGGTGCTTAGCTGCATGCTGGGTTAAACCACAACAGCAATATTGCATCTTTGTTCAATGCCACCCTAGTAATCCAACTGCAGCATTTCTCCACTGATTTTTCACCTCTTCATTCAGTAAACTTTGGCTGCTTTGTCTGCTCCCCTCTGTAAAAAAAACTTGTTTGCCCTTAAATTTCCTGACACTTTAAGTTAATGTACTCTTCTTCTGATGTATGGATGGCTTAATCGTCAATAGTCAACTCAAACCTACATCTCATTATTTCCCCTAAGGCATGAGGAGAGCTATTCTTTTAAAAAGGAGGGTTAAACAAATTCTGCCATGCTGAGTTTTATGCCACTGAAAATTCACAGTGAGAAAAAGCAGTATTGCATTACTACAAAACTGGTGTTGTATTAAGCCCTTGAATTGAGATCTACAAGAGGAAAGTTGTATGAATATGCTGAGTGCTTTCATACAGACTATGTTTCAACCTTTCATTCTGTTATATTATGAAAAGGTCCAGAACAGTAAAAGCTGCCTTAGACTGTTACAATGCCTTTATACAGTCTTTCCTTTAAAAGGCCTAGCTCGGATTTTGCTAAACCTAACTATCAATCTACAGATAATGTGCATAAATTCAAAAGAAAGCAACAGTCAGATGCCTGAGCTATGGCAACAGGTAATACAGTTACCCTTGGTCACCTCTTTGAGGTGAGTTTCAAAGAGCTGCCATTGACAGAGACCTCTCATCTGAGTATGAAAGCTACCAGAAGTACAGAAAAGAGGAAAGTATCATGTCTCTTCACAGGTGACTCTGGATCACTTGCTGAAATGAAATACTGCTGAGATAAAACACCTGTGAAGACAACCAACAGGAAGAGGCAAGCTCTACCTCTAATTTAGCACAGACCCTCAAAACTTATTTTTTTGAGGAGGGAGATATCAAACACTCACTGCTCCTCCACAATTATTAACTGCACAGCAGCATTACTGCTAGCTGCACTCAGGTATTTTAAAATGCAATACACAACTAGAATAATTTACAGATGCATTAATCATCACTTACTCTTGTTAGTGAAGTATGCATGAAGCATTTTCCATCTTTGAGGCAAGTGCCATGTAAAGTTCATCAGATAGAGCCAATTTTTCATGCAGAAACAGTACTTGTTTTTAGTTTTATCATTAACTGCAGTGAATGAGAGCTTCATCTCAAAAGACAGCTTACCACTCAAGAAATAGCTGAAGAAAGTTTTACATACAAATTTTATTTCATAATAGCCAAATCTGATACAAATCAGATAAGTGTCTTCAGCAACTTGCATATAGAGTGGTCTGCCCACAACAATATTTTTGGATTTAACTGGGTCATCATTTTTCGTCTAGGAGATTCTGCCAGATTAAAAAAGGGGGAGAAAGGGGAACAAAAACCACTTTAATAGCAACTAAAGAATGAAGAGTGTTTTTGCAAATGGAACATATTTGTTTGGAGCAACGTTAAGGGAAAAAAAGTAATAATAATAATAAAAAAAAGCCCTAAGTCTTTTAATATAATTTGAAACCTGATTCTCCTCAGAGGAATGGAAAGGAAAAAAAAAAAAAAAAAAGCCATTGTCCTGAGGCTAGGAACAAAGACACACTGCAACATTTCTAGCTAAAGGTTGCTGCCCCCACGGCCACCCTCCTACAGATACACACTGTTGCATTGAAACAGCACAGGGCTCAGGGTACAAGTGAAATGAGACTACTTTGTTAGATTTCCTTTTACGCAGGGGAATGCAGTAAATGTGTCTAACACTAACACTCCTTTGACATTATTGTCCTTGCAGAAAACCTGGTTAGGAGGTGGAGGCAAAGAGCAGGAGCCAGCAGGATCAGAGAGACTGCTCTGATGAGCAACAGCTAGCCAGCAAAGGCTAGAAGCAGGAAGTCTCCAATGCCTGAAGATGGAGGGGAAAGAGGTGAACATGCAGCTCAGCAAAAAATTATTTATTAGAATAAAGATTTGCAAAGTAATAGTTTAGCAAAATTGTTGATTCAAAATAATCAAAACATTCACTGAGAAAAGTAAGTGAAGTCAGCGAGTGAACCCAGGCAATGAAGTTGGCCAGCACATGGCAGAGGTGGTTTTCTATCAGCCCAGCATCTCAGTTCCCAGCTTGCCTTCCCCTTCAGTCCCTATGCTTCCTTTAAGAAAAAGGGAAAAGGGAGGCAGGCAGGCAGCAACTAGCTACAAGGGTCTATTTCAGTCCCCTCCAAAATTTTTCTATCTATCTCTAAATCTTTGGTGGGTGTAGTTGTGTTACTTGTTTTCTTTTGTGGCAATCCTGGCATATGAAGATCCCATCTCATTCCCATCTCCTCCCTTCTCAGTTCCTTATTCTTGACCCTGCATCCCAATTCCCTGCCTGCCTAATGAAAATGCACTTTGTTTTTAGCACATATCAATGAGTTTATAGCACAGACCACAAACAATTATGTTAGCACAACTGAGAGGGTTGCAGGAACAGAAAAGAGCAGCCAGGAGAATGGAAAGGGCAAGAACTTCCTGTCTCCAAAGAAAACACACAATGGAACAGCCTCCCAGGAGTCCATCTGGCTTCAGCCAGGCTTCTGACTATCCAGAACTACTCCCCAGGCCTTGGCCCAGCACATCTGCTCCCTCTCAGCATCTGCTGCATTTGCCTTAGTAATGAGAATTTCACAATACTAGCTGTTTTCTGGTAGCCCTTCTGCTCTGGAATCAAAAACATATCACTTACATTAAAACAAACAAACAAAAAAGCACTTCTTATTTGAAAGATAAATTTGCTGACGTGAACCCCAATGACTCAACACATCTAGAAGGAAAAGAGCTGCATGGAATTAGTAATTTGTTAATGCCTTTATTTCATGACTTCTTGATCTGACTCGTGAGTGTAAGGCTCAACACCAGCAACACATTCCCATCTGCATTTGAATAGGTAGGACACAGGGTTGTTTTCCCTCAGTTTGTCCATGATTTCTCCCTACAAAGTCAAATTCCCTATGCCTGTATAATATGAATGCAACTAAAATCAGAGGTGCTTTTCTCTATACACACACACAGATGCCAACAATAAAGCAAAACATTACAAAAATCAGAGAGAAGCCATTGGCTTTATCCACACCCAGAATAAACAATCAAACCGTGGAATTGTTTACTTGAAAGGAAAAAAGGAAGGAAGGAAGAAAAGAAGGGAGGGAGGGAGGGAGGGAAAGAAAGAGAAAAAGAAAGGAAGGAAAAGAAAGAGAGAGAAAGAAAGAAACATCTAAATCATAATTTGAAGTTTCGGCTTTTTGTAGATATATAATTACTACATACACATTTCTCAAAATAATATATTCTTGTTTTCCTGAAGACTGATACCATATTTGTTTGCTTTCTCCATTTACTTCTGTTGATGGGTGTAATGAGAGGTTTAGTTGAACGTGTATTTAGTGGAACATCCAGGAGGCTGAAGTAGAGGTGAAGTACAAGATATTTTCTTCATTCTTGAACAACAAAGCTAGGACCTTGCTAATTATTCCTCAGACAGTACAAAACATTGTTTTAAAGGTTTGCACACAACAGTGCACATACCACCAGAGGCATGCAGACCACTTGGATGTCACATGGGGCGGCAGCTCCTGGTGGCCTTAGAAGCACCTAAACTCAAACTGGAAGGCAAATGGCCCTGCCTCCAGTCACCAAGGTTCTTCAGCAGCACCTGAGCCTGCTTTACTCAAGGTACAGGTGCTCATTTTATAACCTGTTCTGGCTCACCACACAGGCCTGACGCCAGATGAGGTAGGGGGCAGAAAAGATGCGAGATCTCTTTATGAGATGGGGCAGGATGGGGATGGCAGGGGTTGGGCCTCTTCTTGCTTGGTATGAAGCGAAAGGTTGGAAGATGGGACATGTACCTGGGGCCCTGGATGCAAGTGAAGTGATACAAGAGGTACAGCAGAACACAGAATCAGGAACCATTGCCACCAGCGGTGACAGCTATATCAACCAAGTTTGAGAACATCTGCTGTTTTTTTCCGTGCTCTTGCACCAGCACTCCTGAGGAGGCATGAAACATGGTGAACTACCGTAAGAGCTCATTTTTGCCAGCTGTGACTTTTGCCACTGCCTGTTGCTTCGGTGTGCCAGCTTTTATGTTGTTCATCAGATTTCTCCACAAGTCAGTGTAACTTTTGCAATGCACAGAAACCACCTGACAAAAAAAAAAAAAAAACAGACAGTTCTGCTGTTTTAGTGGGTCAAATCCATTCAGCAGAAGTTTCGGTGAGCACAAGAGCTGATACAAAAAAGGAAGCAAATGACACGGCCTGAAGGGTGGCAGGGGGAAGAAATGAACCACTAGCCGACTGCCTCAGCAAAGGAGAAAGCATTCTGAGTGACCTTGATCATTTTCTCCTTTACCTCAGCTTCCTTTCTGCGAAAGAGACTCCTGAAGAAAAAGGCATGCCATTGGAAATGGTGCTTTTCTTCATAATGATCATGAACTTCATCCATTTGTTTTGGCCAGACTTGTTTCTGCTTTCCCAGACCTTGAGTTGTTCTGTAGCTAGCCAGAAGCCAGTTACGTGGTAACTGGAGGATAAACACAAAAATGTGTTTGTCAGTCTCTTCCTAGCGTTGTGCCCACTGTCCATGACTAGCAGCGAGCTACTCCAGTACGCAAGGCTCTAGCTAGTATTGCATAGCCATGTGCTCTGGAGGCATTTCAGCCTCAGCACAGCTGGCAGCAGTTCTTCCAAGACAGAACTACTTCTCTGCTGTGGAAACACACAAAAGGTTTGGGCACAGCATTGCTTCAGGAGACAGGAGGCTAAGAACCAGCTCAGCATTCCTCGGCAGTTTATATTCAGGGCCTTGACCTGGATTTTGAATGTAAGTAAATTTTACTTACACGCTGCCGAGGTCTCAGACACGTGCTGCCTCCAGAACTAGCATGTTTATAAAGATCTAAACTAGAATTCAGATCTTTGGAGATGGGATAGGTACAGGAGAAGAATCCAGCTCCTGGATTTGCATTCCTCGGGGTCCCCTTGCTTAAACTGAAAGCCTGGTGCACTAAGAAAATCCCCATTTGAAACAACCATTTCCTGAAAAATATAAAACCTTTCAGATTCTGGGAAGTATTATCAAAATCGTTGGTAGCTACAACCAAGGCTATTCCCTCCCTCCACAGCTGCTGTATATGTTCCCAAGAGGCACAGGTATCAGGAATTATTTAGATACATCCATAATGAAGGCTTCTGCCTCCACAGACTCTTGTTTTCATCTCATAAGTGAAAAATTTTGTTTTAAAGGAAATCTGTAAACTTTAGATACAGAGATATCAAACAGCTAGTATTTCTGTCCTGTAAGAATTGCAATTTGAAAACTTATCAATAAGTTGTCCTTGCAAAGAGATCACAAAAGTCCAGTATAGTTTCTGCTAGTTAAAAATAAACCCAAGCAACCCTTTCACGAATTTTTCGTAGTGTTATCTCTGAATCTTGACATTTAACATTTAGCCTTACTGCAGCCCTTCCCATGAAGCAGACCTAGTGAAAAACAAAAGCTCTCAGATACAAAGAATGCAAGGCCTGGTACATTAGTGGTTGGCCCCTTGCTCAGTATATTTGTTCACAGTTTCACTATTCTGTGTCCTCAAGGTTCATATTTATGGCACAGAATATGCCATAAAGGTCCTTATTATCTTAAGCACTAACTACTTAAGCATTTTGATTAGAACATCCGCAACACAGAATCTGCCAGGAGTCCTTTTAGGGGACGATTTTAAAATGCAAACATAATTTTGGTTTGACAAAGCCATTATGTAATGTAGTCTCAATTCACAAACACAATTCAAGTTCAGCTAGCAGGGTGTTGCACTCTTTTAAACCTCGTCAACAACAGTGTGCAGCACTCTGTAGTTTTAATTTGTATGAGATTCAGTACATTTCTTTTTTTGTCTCAGCTTTATATGAGTTTGTACCTAACGAGCCTCATTTGGAGTTTGAGCCTAATGGCAGAATTGCTTCCTACATTGGCTGCACAGGCTGCAAAAACTGAACCCCATAAATTATATAAACACAGAGTGAGGATCTGGGTGTGAGGCAGACTCATGGAACCATCAACACCAACGAATGGCTACAAATAAACAAGAAGGCAGAAGTAAATCTAGTTCTTTTAAAACATTTATAATCCTCTGCTAAATATTTGGCAGCCTTTTAGAGAAAGGACATTTATGTAGTCCAGAGACAGTAAACAAGAATGATAAAATTTGATCGTTAACATGCACAGAAAGTCTGGAAAAATATGATACCATAAAGTGAAATCCAAGCTTTTAAACTCTTGAAATGGTGTTTCATAAAAGAGTAGAGCGAAACCAGCAGAATGACTCCAGTAAAAAGACAATGTATTTTATAGAACAATAACAGAGATCTTAAATGGTACAAAACTGACTGTGGTTTTAGGAGTAAGAGCTCTGTTAGCCTGCCTCTGTAGTTATACATAGTTTAGCTCTCAGGGACCCCCACCCCAATTTTGAGCTCCTATTGAGCTTATTTTTACTTATAAGACGTCAGCATTCCATCATTTATTGCGGATTATTATACAGATAATCATTACAGTTATTATACAGATAATACCAACATCTTGACCTCTCTGAGCTCATATGCAAAGGTCTTGTTCAGTAAACAGGGAGAACATCCAAACTCTTTCAACTAATTCGTCATTTCACATGTTTTAAACATAAAAACGCCTAAAAAAAAACAAAACCAAAACCAAACCAAAACAAAACAAAAACAAAAACAAAAAACCCTTACCTAAAAAAATAGATAAGTGAAAGGACAGATGACAATTTTAGTTCTTCTAGAAAGTGCGGCTGCTGTGCACATGCACTGCCATCCTCACACGAGGGTGGAAGGATAGACTCTTTTACTGCAGGAAAAGTGTATGTATCTACAGTAAGCGTTTCCTGTGCATTGCATCACATTTCTGAGGATGTATGTTATTTACCCTCCTCCTTTTCTGTCCTCACTCTGGGACTTATTCGATGGCACTATTTTTGTATGAAAGGGAATTAGATTGAAAATAACCATATGTTTTTCTGCACAACTCTTTGCTATGACTGGGTGCTGGTGTCAGAGTGCTCACATTATCAGACTGACAACAAACATACATCCCAAAATTCCAACACTACTGGGGCAAAGAGCTCCATAGCTTAGCATATGCTTGCAAGTGACCTGACAGACCCCACCTGCCTGATGAAGCTATACTGAAATGTCCTGTCCTTCTCCTTCTGGCCTTTATTTCTGGCTGCTATACCACCTCTGCGGCTGTAAATTTCCACCAACACATTCAACTGACTCAATTTTGAAACCCCACCTTGTCTGCTAATTTCAGCAAGCGCTCAACTTTGAGAGGGAAGAGAGTAATGTTTTTTTCCAAAGTGAAAGCATGAGTGACACATGAGGAAGAGATTAAGATGACTGAGGGCACTCTAACACTTGCAGTGGAGTATGGCACAGAGCTCCCCAAATTATCCTGCAACAAATGAGCTCCAGAACAAGCAGCAAAGTAATTACACTGTGAGCTATTTAGTCTTGCTGAGAAGCACCCCACTAATGCTGTTACTGTGTTTCCAAGACTCAAGATCCCTGGTTTTGTGGCTAAATTGAAATAAAAACTCATTTGTGTTAATCCAAAACTTTGAAAAACAGTGATTTTGGCAAAAATAACATTCAAAAGAAAACAATCTGTTTAAGCTAGCTATGGTGGGCATTTTTATAACACACAAGACTAAACTCATAAGTGCAGAGAAACAGCCCCAAAATCCCTCTCCTGTCCTCCATAGCACAATCTTAGCACACCTGCAGAAGAATGCAGTTAATTTTTTCTTCTCTGCTTCACCATAAGTAAAAGTTTGATCTAAAGGTTTTGTTTCCTACTCTAAGCAAGGGTGGAGACCTGCTACATCCATCCTTTTCCAGCAGTTCCAGCATCCAGTTATCTATATAAGTATGCAGATAACTACGGACCGCAGAGAAAGAGATTGACCCTGTGATGGTGATTAAGGAATTCTTTGGGGAGGTTTTGGTTTCATCTCTTAATCCAGTTAATATTTCAGAGGAGCAGTTTCAAGGACCAGAGCAAACCACTCTGAATCCCCTGCAGCCTACAGCAAAACAAATTCCACAGGAAACAAAGGGCTATGGTTCAAATTCCTCTCCCAAATCTGGGAAAGAAACTACTTGAGGAAAGATGTTCTCTCTCTTCCTCCCCTTCAAAACAGATATTCTGACTACTCTGCTATAAGGAAAGGCTTCTGGGAGTAGCACCAAGTTCTGTGAATATTGTTTCCAAATTTATTTTAAACAAGTTTCACCAAATTCACCCCACTACCAACATTAGTCACTCAAATGCCCATTTCTGACAACTCAGTTTGTTTCCTCAAACATTCATACGAATATATTGCTAATTCACCACATTAAGCATCTTCAAATTATTCACTTTGGATCTGCTTCTTTGTCCTGTATTTAGGAGAGAAATGGCAGTTCAATGCTAAGAAGTCCAATACTAAAAAGATACATAAGCTTTTGCCCCAAACACTCAGCTAAAATTTCTAAACTGACAATAATCACAAAGCTTTCACGTGCAAGCAGTCATCAGATTATATAAACTGTTTATATTACATATCCTCTCATTTCCTTGAGCTCCTCCCTGAGATTAAGGTAATGCATACATACAAGCCGACTAGAGCTGGGAAAACCTTTCAGCTGCACATTCACTTGTACCAGACAGACCTGAGCATAGCACCCTACAATTACTCGCTTTCTCATCCATGTATGTTTACCAATGCAAATATTACTTAACTAGAAGTCTATTGCATCAACAGAAACAGTTTGTCTCATATTTCTTTTGATATATTCACGGTTTGTGTCAGAGTACAGTATCACCAACAGCATAATAAATCAACAATGAAATGAGACGGAGCCTAATCGTCTCCAACAACCATTTGTGTTCTCTTGAAGGTGGTTACAAACACAGTGCAGCCTGCTCCCTGCCACAGTGTTTCCCAAGGACACAGACGCTCACCAGGAATGTGTTACAGCCTAAACTGGTAACCAGCTAGGTCCCATATGCCTCTTCTCCTTAGAGGCCCATGTCCTGGCCTTGTTGCTGACTGGCAATGGATCTTCTGGGGGCCAACCTCTAATGTCTCAGTTGTGTTGGAAGGTCCGTATCTGTTCATTCATTCAACAAGCTCCTATGAGTACCTGAGCCCGTGAGACTGCCTACCTGCAAGACACTTATAAGATGCTCGTTAGCAGCTCAGTGGCCTTCCTCTCAGAATGAGAGAGCCAGGGGAGACCATCATTAATCTACAGGGCTGACTTTACACCAGGAAGGTATATCGGAATAGGTTAGTGTTACCTGGTTTGGACATACAAACCACACCTTTAATATAAAAGTGAATGCAAACTTTTTTTTATTATTATTTACTATGCTGAAGACCCCTGTCTGAAGTAGCAGTGCTTCTTATTAAACTCTTTTCCCTAAATCTTCCTGAAGTTTTAGTATTTATCCCAGGAACAACACACTTTTCTGCTTTTTTTTTTTTTTTTTCCTGCTGTTGAACGATGCCATCTGCTGGCTCTCCGGAGACAGACAGTCTGGTGAGAGCTCAAAAAACACAGGCTGCTTCAGAAGCTGAAAGGGACTTCCAGAGATCGTTCTGTCCAATGTCCTGGGGAAAGCGATGGCCTCAGACTAGGTAACTCAATGCCCTGCATATGTCAGATAGAGCACCGATTATTTCCAGCAAAAGAGATTCCATCATGACTCTCAACAACTTATTTCAATATTTAACTGTTCTTGCAGTGAAGCATTTTTCCTTTCTATCCAGACAGAATTTCCCAGGGCAACTTGTCTGCTGCCTCTTGCCCTGTCATTGTGCGTTTGTGAAGAGTGTCTCCATCTTCTCTAGAAACACCTTGTACGTATTTGAAGAATCTGACTAGTTCCCACCAAGCCTTCTCTTCTCTAGGCTCTGCAAACCCAATGCCTCAATCTTTGTACATCTAGTTCTTTGACAGTTTAACCATCCTGGTGGGCCTTTCCCAATTCTCAGTGCCGCTTACTGTCAGAGCCTCCTGCTGGTTCATGTTCGTTGCTGCCCACCAGGACGCCCAGGGCCCTGGTTGCAGAGCTGTTTCCCAGCCAGTCAGCCCCCAGGCTGTTCTGCTGCTTGGGCTTGTTCCAGCCCACATGCGGCACTGCACATCTGTCTGTGTTGAACATCATGCAGTTCTTATTGTCCCTGAGGTCTGTTGACATCTCACTGTGTGGTGGTTCTTCCTTCCTCTGTATCTACCTCTCCTCCTTGTTTGGTGTCATGCATCACCTTGCTGAGGACACATTCAATCTCATCACCCAGACTGTTACACTAATATAAACATAAATACTGTCAGACTCAGTACAAACCGCCATGGAACTACACTTGTGACTGGCTCTCTCCATTTAACTTTGAGCCCTTTTAGCTCTATCAAACCAGTTTCCTACCAAATTCGTGGTCCATCTGTCCAGTCTATATCTTACTGGTTTGTCAACAAGGCTGTTGGGGCACACTGTGTCAAACACCTTGCTAAGCATCAAGTTTTCACAGCCAAAGGTCTCCCTGCATCCACCAAGAGAAGAGCCACTTGCTTCCACTAAACCTCCATCACAGGAGGCAGTGAAGTTACTTTTCCACTGTTTACTCCTGGTAAACCTGTCTTGGCTTGTCCCAGTCACCTTCTTGTCCTTCATATATAGGCAAATAGCTTCCATGAGGACATGAGACATTATTTTTCCAGGATCTGCTGACTGGTCTGTAGTTTCCTGTTTCTTTCGTTTTAAAGATGCAGATAATATTTGTCCTTTTCCTGTTGTCCGGGTCCTTCCTTTGATCTCTGTGACCTTTCGAAACTGATAAAGTGGTTTTGCAATGACATCAGCAAGCTCTCTTAGCACCATCAACTACATCCCAGAAATCCCATAGACATTAAAAAATGTGTTGATTTGTACAGATAGTCCCTACTTAACTTGATGTTACTCTTGGTAGTGCACTGCCTCATTCTTAAGTTTGGTGCAGAACCAGTGTTGGTGGCCACACATGTATATAGGTCTGCCATAAACACCTTATTTGAAACCTGTGTAGAACAATGCCAAGGTATTTGGTGGTTTGCTTAAATCTTCAGCTACTGCAGTCAAGCATGTATGTGGAAATAATCACTTCTGATTGAAGATAAAACTAGCTTCCAGGCTTGTGGAAAAAACTCAGAGTGATGTGAAGGTGAACACCACACCCCCCCCCCCCCAAAAAAAAAAAAAAAGACTTGCAAATATACATTTTTTTAATCTCACAGTCATTTGATACCTGATTGATACTTTTTGATTGCTTGGCAATATGAAACTATTATCTATATTATTTTGTACCTGATACATATATTACAAATATATATAATTTACATTTTTAGCTTTATTTGTCTAGGTAAGTGATCACTGCTAACAAAATACTGCAAAACCTCAGCTATCTACAGACATGTTATTGGGCTAACAAACCATCCACTTTAAGTACTCTAACTCTGTATCTGCTTCAGAGCAAGGTCACCAAAACAGTAAAGTAGCATTCATACAATACGAATCTACTAGACTACTTCCTTTAAGGGACACGATGCCACCAAAGGTTCTGTAAGCCAAGTCTTGCCCTCAGCTGCGTCTTCATGCCAACTGTGCTCTGAAATCTGTAAAACACCAGTGCATCCAGGCACAGGGTTTATGAGAACTTCAAACAAGAAAGTAGGTTTGCTCCTATTCCTGTGAGAGGTACTGTTTGCATAATGTTAACAACAATCAAAACCAGACACAGAGTAGTCCAGTTTGAAAGGAACATTCAGGGGATCATTTAATTCAATCTCCTACTCAAAGCATAGATCAAGTATGACAACTGTGTCACAACAAGAATAAGTAAGAATGCTATTTGTCACCCTAAGGAATAATATTAAGCAAGGAAGATGTACCCTTGGCGATCAGGAATTACTTAAGCAGACTAGACATATAAGAGTCCATGGGCCCTGATGGGATGCACCCATGAGTGCTGAGGAAGCTGGCAGATGTCATTGCGAAGCCACTCTCAATAATCTTTGATCAATGATGGCAACTGCGAGAAGTGCCCGAAGACTGGAGGAAAGCAAATGTCAATCCTATCTTCAAGAAGGGTGGGAAGGACCCAGGGAACTACAGGCCATTCAATCTCACCTTGAACCCTGAGAAAGATGATGGAGCAGCTAATTCTGGAAACCATTTCCAGGCATGTAAAGGACATGAAAATCATCACGACTAGTCAGCAAGCAGCTGACTACAGCTTTGCAGAAAAGAACCTGGGAGGTAGTGATAGACACCAAGTTGAACAATGAAGCAGCTGTGTGCCACGAAGAAGGCTGATGGTATTCTTGGCTGCATTAAGCAAAGTATCACCAGCAGATCGTGGGAGGTGATTCTTCCCCTCTACTCAGCATTGGTGAGGCCACACCTGGAGTACTGGATCCATTTCTGGGCTCCCCACTACAAGAGAGACCTGGACATACTCAAGAGTCCTGTGAAGGACCATGAAAATGATGAGGAATCTGGAGCATCTCTACCATGAGGAGAGGCTGAGAGAGCTGGGACTGTTAAGCCTGGAGAAGAGGAGGCTCAGGGGAGATCTTATCAATGTCTATAAATACCTGAAAGGAGGGTGCAGAGAGGATGGAGCCAATCTGTCCTGGTTTCAGCTGGGATAGGATTAATTTTCTTCCTAGTAGCTGGTATGGTGCTGTGTTTGGATTTAGGATGAGAATAACGCTGATAACACACCGATGTTGTGGTTGTTGCAGAGCTGTGCTTACACAGAGCCAAGGGCTTTTCAGCTTCTCGTGCTGCCCTGCCAGCGAGGAGGCTGGGGGTGCACAAGGAACTGGGAGGGGACACAGCAAGGACAGCTGACCCAAACTGGCCAAAGGGATGTCCCACACCATGTGGCATCATGATGAACATATAAAACTGGGGGGAAGTTGACTGAGGAGACAGCAGCTGCTCAGTGTCTGGCTGGGCATTGGTCAGTGGGTGGTGACCAATTGCACTGGACATTGCTTGCTTTGTATATTCCTTTGTTTTAATTATTATTATTATTTCCCCTCCTTTTTCTGTCCTATTAAACCCATGAATTTTACCTTCTTTTCCTGATTCCCCCATCCCACTGGGGGAGGGAGGGAGGGAGCGAATGGCTGTGTTGTGCTTAGCTGCCTGCTGGGTTAAACAAAAACACAGGCTCTTTTCAGTGGTGCCCAGTGCCAGGACAAGAGGCAATGGGCACAAACTGGAACACAGGAGATTCCCTCTGTGTTCAGAATACCAGGAAGCACTTCTTTACTGTGTGGGTGACTGAGGACTGGCACAGGTTGCCCAGAGGTGTTGTGGAGTCTCCCTCCTTGGAGATCTTCAGAAGCCACCTGGACATGGTCCTGGGCAGCCTACTCTGGGTGTCCCTGCTTCAGCTGGGGGTTGGTCCAGGTGACCTCCAGAGGTCCTTTCCTACCTCAGCCATGCCGTGATTCTGTGCATATATCATAGTGAACACAAGTCAGCTGGTACATTATAAAAAAAGAAAAAAAAAAAAAAGAAAAAAAACCCCACCTAATATTAAACAAGAGTAAATGAAATGTATATGTTTAAATACACTTCAGTGATAATATTCTAAGGGACTTGAGGCTGTAGCCCACTAATATCCCTGTTTTAAACAATGAATAATTGTGGCATGCCTCCTCAAAAGTAGTTTTGTTCATATATCCTGATACAAATTGTTCTGACACTCAGTAATTATCAACTGCACAGCAGAAGGATTCAGGCAACAAGAGGGTTTCTGGTTGGGGCAGATAGGTTTGCTGTATGTAATGAAATTAGATTACTGCTTAGCACACAAAAGAGCAAATATAATATTGCAAATATTTCACATGTCCTGTAATGTGAGGAAAAATACACAAAACCAAACAGATCACTTTCACTGCAAAGTGAGGAAAACATGCAGGATAATTTAAACCACCATTTTAAGTTAACTTTTAAAATTAGAAGGCAGAAAAGCTTAAGACTTAGGACTATTTTCCATGTGCATTTGAGTTGTCTCCTTCACTGGTTTTCATTACAGCAGGATCAGGAAACAGTTCCATCCCTTACCCTAAATATGACTTACTACAACAAGTGCCTAGACGATTCATCATCAATATCTGTATTTAAATAGCACCATGTCTTAATTGAATTCTGTACTCTTTTAATGTTTACATTCTTATCTTATTAAAAATACATTGCTTATCTCACTACAGATAGCTTTTTATTCACTGTTTTTGCTAGACTCACCTTAACCATAAATTGTCAACACCAAGGTAGTGTTTTTCAACTGGTTTAATTAACTAAAAGTATTTTAAAGGTGGTGGATTAGAAAAAGGTCAGTTTATCAAAACATTCAAACTTTAGGACTTGATGGTTCTCTAGCAAGGCTGATATAATTCATAAGTAACTAGAGATTATTGTTTTTGCCTATCTTCCCACACCTTGGAAGCTTTAGAATTAGTGGTTATTGTCCTCTACATCTAGTTTATTTGGAAGAGGAAGAGAAATTTTGTACTATTCCAAGCCTCTGGTTGTTTCAGGGCTCTGAATGAACAGCTTACCGAGCTGAAACAGTTAACTTGAAATGAAGGAAGGGACTCCCTCTGAACCTGCAGGACAGAATGTTTGTTAAAGGTCCAGTATTTCTACAAAGTGAAGTGATGTTTTCCCACCTTTTGCAGAGTGAACCCCAGCAAAGCCTGCTGCTCTATGATGGGGCTGAAGAATGGCTGCATGAGAAGTGCTCATGTGCAGACACCGGGTTCCTTAGTGACTCAGCACCCCGTATAGCAGGTGATCCTGTTCACAGAATCAGAATCACAGCATGGCTGAGGTAGGAGGGGACCTCTGGAGGTCACCTGGACCAACTCCCTGTTCAAGCAGGATCATCCAGAGAAGGTTGCCCAGGACCAGGTCCGGGCAACTTCTGAAGATCTCCAGGAAGGGAGACTCCACAACCTCTCTGGGCAACCTGTGCCAGTCCTCTGTCCTGTTCTGTCACACAGAGAAGGTTAGAAACCTGGAAAGAAATAGAGAATTACTCAACTATTAAGCTTTTAAGTAAGTTTGCTTACTTCATCCAGGGAAAGGACACATTTCTACTTGGAGGGGAGACAGGTACTCCACTTTGCATCAGTTCTGAGCCAGGAACCATGCTTCCAACGTGCCAGTTTCCCCAACCAACATAGCTTAGCCAGCCTCTTCTCCAGGCTTGTCCTGTCACAATTGCTGTTCCTTTCCCCCTTAGTTTTCCAGCTGCTCACTCTTCTCTTCTGAAGATAAAGGATACCAAGAGGGAAAGAGCAGCAGCAGTGGCTGAGCCGGAGTACTCTGCGGCTTGCATACTGCATTAAAGCTTACCATTAGAAAATGCTTGTCAGTGACCACCACTGCCAAAACATTTCACCAGAGAAGGAAACAGAAAAAAAACATGCTAGAATTTGTTACTCTGGCCTCCAGTATATCCTGGCCCCTTTTGCTTGTTCATTCCTGAGTCCTGTTCTGATAACGTCTCACAACAGTCTTCTTTCTGAGAGACAGTGAGGTTTCCAGGACTTTAGAAATCTGTTGGGGGAGCAAACCTTTTATATTTGTCACTATGGTATAGAAAGCAGAGTAAATGCAAGTGCCCTCTTGCACAACTGTTTTGAACACAAAACACAAATTTCAAGCATGGAAAAATACTCAAGGATGCCCAAATCCTTCACATCTCTTCAAATCATGGAGAACAAATGTTTACGTCTAATTCCATACAGCTTTTCATTTTCTTCCACAGAGAAATTAGATTTCACAGCTGAAGGACATGAACTCCATCCACCAAAGAGGGAGGATGCCATACCTTGCAGGTCTCTAGGTAGGCAGACATTTGTACACAGAACAGACCACTCTGGGCGCTTTCTGCACTGAAGCTTCCCCCTTCAGCATGACGGAGTGGTTAGTGCAAGCAAGTTCTAATTCAGCACAGAAGAGTGTGCTCACAGAGGAGGTGCAGCCTGGGCAGGGAAAAGGCAGTGCAACATCAACATGTTCTATTCCTGCAGCCATAATGATGTTTAAAAAAAGTATTGAATGTTTCATTTGGCATAATTTCAGCTATTGTAATTTCTCTTCCACGAGCAGAAAGAGAAGAGCATTGTGCAGCGGATCTGGACAGGAAGTCATTTAGCTGTCACGACTCTCTTTTTAGAGCTCGAAATTGTTTTCTATCTCAAATTGTAATGAGAAGTCAGAATCTGGAAAATATATATTTTTTTTAAATAGAGCCAAAGCACACCAGTAAGGAAATGCCTTATGTATGCTGCAATAGAGGACTGAATATACAATCTTCTGGCTTGGAGAAACCAAGGGATGTAATAATTTTTTTAGGGTTTTTCGGGTCTTACAGGTGTTTTGCCTAACCTATACCTTTAACCTTTAATTGCATTCTTAGAACTAGGTCATGGGTTTGCTACAGGTCCACAGACAGCAAGGTGGAAGTCATCCTATTGGATTACAAGGTGATCCAGTATGGGATCGACTACGTCGGACAAATCCAGAGCTATTGAATTCCTAAATTTAACAGGTTGTTAGTTTCAGCTAATTACTATAGAAAGAAGAGTGCTTTTTTCCATATCAAGAAAACAAAAATGTAGCTATTATGAACATTTTTGTTTAATAAAAGTTTAATAAATCTTTAAGTTTACTGTGTAATAATTCATATTTTCTATTTTTCATATATTGCTGTATTTTTAACACTGCTTACAAATAGGTATAACAAAGTGCAGTTTACAGAACATAAAGTTCTAATATTTAAATCAAATTGCATATCATGATAAATCCTTTTGCCTCTGCTCATTTCTTGGTGTGCAGTCACGGCATAGCTTTTTCGAAACCGGAGGTAGTTTAGTCAGTGTTTCTACAAATAGCAATGGAAGTACTTGGCCTTTTTTTCTAAGCCACAGTAAGTTACTCCATGTGGCTGCAGTCACCCTGTCTGGCTTCAGGTGACATTGTTGGGGCTTTCGGTGGTCACAGTGTTAGAGCCAACGTGGGTCGCACTTGTCTCGCATAAGCAATATTATCAGTCATGGGAGCTCAGGAAGTTGTTCAGATTAATTCAAGCAACAATTACTTAAGATTTTGTAAAGATCACACAGCAATAATTCCAGAAAAAAAAAAAAAAAAAAAAAAAAATCTGC
>VXAL01008624.1:261315-344858 GCA_013399475.1 Chauna torquata
GTGTGTTTTCTGGCTTAGTGGACTCAGCCATGTATTCAGTTGGCTTTTTGATTAAATTAAGTAAAGAAATGTCAGTAAAGAGGAAACAAGCAAACATATGATGCCATGGTTGCTTGGACTTCAAGGAATCACATCCTGCTTCAGGACACTTGGCGTTCTTCCCTGGTATTGCATTACAGTGCTTTTCAATTATAAAATAATTGTATAAAATAAATAGTTGGCATCTGGAGTTTCTTCTCCTAAGTCTTTGCTATTTTCCCCCATCTTTTGCTGTCAGTGTTTCACATGTAGCTTTTCCTGCTCTTAAAGAATTGTGATGTCTGGATTTTCTCAGTTATGACATTTCTCCAATTTCTAAATGCATTTCAGTGCCTAAATTTTAGATGTCCTTTTGCCTATGTTTAGATTGACGTAACCTAAGATTAATGCCAGGTTTCTCATCCAAGTCATTTGTGTAGACCTCTTAAACAATCAGTGATGATAGATAGATGCTTCTGTAGGAAGATACATTTCACTTGAAGACCCAAGTCAAAGATAGGTGTGATGAATCCCATAGCTACATACCTACACTTGTTTAACCCTACGTAGGGAAAGCTAGTCACCAGGGATTGGGATTTCTTTTATCCAGTGTGCTTAGCAGAGAAACATCCAAGCTAGCCAATAAAAGATGGTAAGGAAAGTGAACAATTTAGAATCAGTGTAGCTTTTTGCATTCGGTGACTAGTTGTAACAACTGACTAATGGTTGTTGTACTTCATAGTAGCATTACTGTTGATCAAAAGACATTAAAAAGAAAAAAGTTATTTTATAATACTCTGATGGGACTTTCTGATACAATAGGACATCGTTGCACCTTGTTATAGTAAAACAATTTAGTCACATGGTGTCTAACGCATATGAATTGCAACTGCTCAATAAATAGTATCAGCTTTAGATAGGTGATAAGCTTTTTGTACGAGTCCAGTCTGTTATGTCATCCTATTAATGGGAGCTTCCTATTACAGCTGTGTCAGTCTGCACTCAGTGTAATGCTTCTGGTGTCATTATGATGGAACTTGGCTCTGTTCTCACCTGTCTCACAAATGTGGACAACAGTTTCTGGAATGTGCTTCTACATGAATGAGGAAAAGGTGCTTGCCTGTGCCCATCTTCTTAGCTTTGATTAGTTTGCTTAATATCATTGTACATGTTGAGGATATAAGTGATCGTGTACATGTTGCATATTATTTCTTACTGTATCCTGTGCTGCATCTGCTTGTCGCTTTATTTTCTCTGTCTTCAAAAGTTGAGACGTAGAAGCCTGCCTCAGGCGCTATCACCAAACAAGTCAGTCTTGAATATGGCTGTGGCCCAATGCAACTATGAACCCTCAGGAAATTCAGCTATCCGGCTTGTCAAAAGCAATAAGTACCATGTATTGCAAGAGGAAGATTTTGTCTGGTGGAAAGTAAGAGATTTGGAAGGGTAAGTATGCACTGCAAAATACTTTTGTTCCATGATCATGATCTTCCACATATCTCATCCTCATAGACAACACTGCAGGCGGTCCTAGTACCTTACAAGATGTATAGAATTAGCCTTAGGTTGGAACTACGTTAGTAGTTTTTAAACCTTTCTGGAGAAGCCTCATTGTCTTGTGTGCAACTCCGTTTTCATTACCATCCTTGGCTGCCAGACTGGGTACAGTTTACAATAGTCACTGCCTGTATACTAGCTAAAATAGTATCCTTAGTATAGTGGCCTTAATTCTGATATGTGCCGGAAGAAGGGCTTGTGCATTCAGAAGCTCTCCTTTTTTTTTTTTCCCCCCCAACTATTTAGTTTCAGTGAATAAAAAGATAAAATCTCTCCTCACAAACTTTGCCTCTCATGTATGCACAAATCATCCTTAGACCAACACCGTCACTATTGCAATAGCAGTGACAGCACAGGAGATCAGTGAGAACTGCTGAAGCAGGAATCACTTCTCACTTCAGTCTCTCACCAGCCTTAGCAGCACTTCTCCAAAGAGATAGAGCACCCTCATCCTGCACAGGACAGAAGCATTAAATTATTCTCTTTGAGGTTCACAAGTGGAGAAATTCCCTTCAACTATTTAAAATAAGATATTTTTCATTAATATCCAGCTGAGGCAGAAAAGAGAATCTCTTCCCAAGTCATTAAATAAGAAACAGCTTTCAGAGGATACTGGAGACAAAGGCAGTACAACAAACAGGAGCTGCCTAGAAGAGGTATGATTCCTTGTCTCTCTCGTGATGGATACTAGTTGAGTTTGATTTTATGTACATGATAGAAATGCAGAAGGGAAGAATTTTTGAGCTAGGGGATATCCAAACTGGTTTGGAACAAAATGAAATGACTCCATCCACTCATAATTCATTGATTAAGTTTACATCTGCAAGTAAGCAAACAAATAAATCAACCTTAAGTTAGAGTGTCTGTACTTCAAAACTCACAGGACTGGCATACTGTTCTGGATGAAGAAAGTAGCACACAACCCTAGCAACTCAAAGACAATAATAAATTAGGAAGCTGAGATATGCTTATAAATGCCTTCACTGGAATGTTGATGGCTATGTAAAAGCATATGAAACAGACAGCTCTCCTAATGAAACTGAGCAGAGAGCTCTGAGATGAATGAAGGAGCAGAAAGAAATCAAGAGAAGGGGGGACAGTTATAGTTTTTTCTTCATCTTGAGAAAGCAAGACTTTTGCAGTATTGATTCTGCAAGGACAAACCCCATATACATTATAACGAAACCTTAAAGTTCTGCTTGGAAATATTGAAGATCTTGGTGTTTTGAATGCAGTAGGAACAAACAGCAGGCCTGTTTGCTCCTGTTACCTGCTCCAGATTTCACACCCTCTCAGATTTCTTCATACTCTACTGAGATCTGTGGTGAAGAAACCATTTCTGTCTCCATCGCTATTCAAATATACACGTTATTCCCCCTACTTACCTTTCTGATGGGCACAGCATACAGTGCATCCCCTTGCCACTACAGATGACTATGGGTCTCCGTAACTTACTCCAACATGCCATGCTGCCTGCTGCTTTAAGTGGTAGCTCAGCTGTCCATATTCCCTTAGCTTAGCTTCTCAGTTGCATCTGTCATTGCGTAGGCAAGAGTGCTGAGCCTACCTGTTGCCTTTCTATGTTTGACCTTGGATACTCTGCTGGCACCCATTAGTCACTGGCATCCTTCATCACAGCAACTGAGATGGCATGTAATGATATTGTTGAATAGCTGCTCCAATCTTCCATATGATGAAGCCAATCATGGAGGAAGAAGCCATTTCAGTGACTAGCGAAAAGAGTAATTCATTGAAATGTAGTCTTCTAAAACAAATTACCTCTGCATTTTCCTCCATGTCTTGTAAAAAGCAGAAATGCTTTAACCATGAGCGTTTCTGTTAGTGGCATTCTAAAAAGTGACTGCCTGATTAATCTCTTTTCCTATTTTAAGTGACCAATTTTAAGATGCAATCATGTATGATAGCTGAACTGTGAACTATTTATTTTGCAGGAATGAAGGTTTTGTACCGAGCACATACTTGAGAAAGTTATCCCTGAGTGATGATGAGCCAAGGTGAATCAATGTGTAGCCATCCACTGCTTAAATGTTATCCTCACCACTCTAGAAAAGATCAGGCAACATTTATGGAATATTTTTCTTTTTAAATAACTTTCTGAGCGTACTAAACGTACTAAGCATAACGTTTACTGCAAGGTGTAGAATCCAGTACGATTTTTCTTCTTGACTTATACATTAATGCAAAAAACATCAGTTGAAATTCTGGTTTCATTTAAATCAATAGGGTTTTGCCACTGTCTTCAGTACTCCAGGATTTCAGTTTTTGTACTCTTATTTCAGCATTAAAATGTCAGCCTTGCTAGCACTCTCATGCATTTATATGTATGTGAGCATTCCAGTATAGGATAAAGTGAGTCCAAGTCTGTCAAAGTGATATATCAGACCTGTCCGTTTCTTTTTAGTAAGATGATATGACATCGTAAGCATTAAGTGTATGCCAAAGTGTTTGAATGAAAATCTTACAGAAACTTAACAGATTTGCTCATAGTAAGCCATACTAGATAGGATTCAGAGGTTTCCTTTAAAACAAAAACTAAAACTAAAAAAAAACCACTCCTCTTTCAGTATCCTCTAAAAGGCAGCATAAAGTAGAACCACTATTATTTTTGCACAACAGATTATTTTAGAAGCCTTTTTTTCTGCCACATGAACTCTTTCTGTTGTCTGTCATGCTAAGAATATTTATTTGGGAAGTTTAGAGTTGTACACTTCTGGAAATCTTCCATGTAAATTTTTGAAGAAGTAGATGCAATCTGTTCATAAGGTCAGTGAAGACATATGTAGTTTCATTGCCTGCTACAGCACGCACAGAGCATATTTGTCATTCCAACACATTGTACAGTGGAAGGGAAAGGCTGCGTAAGTGTACCAAGTCAGAAAAAAAAATCCAGAGAATTAAATATGTCTCAACTTTTTAAATATTCACCTTGGACTATGGCATAATAGCAGCAATTACTCAAAAAATACATGTAGTATGACATTTAACCTGAGGAAAGCAATTTTCATCACTGGCTTTTCACAATTTCAGCATTGTTGTGTCTTTGTAGGGAAAACTCAAGTGTCAATGAACACACAGCAGAAGAGCAGAGTATTGCTCAGCATGAGTGAGTATGCAGGATATGTCTTCATGAGAACTGAAAGATTCTTTGGGCAGAGGTTGTATTTCCACTTTACATGCACCTAGAAAAATGGGATTCTACATATTGATGTTATATTGATGGTAATAATTATATATATTGTCATCAGCTTTGAGGTCAGCAGCAGCATCACTGCCCACAGGCTTCCAAAAGCAAGAATGTATTTGTTTTTGGACCAAAAAAAAAAAAAAGGCATTTAGACAAATCAGTCTCCTACAGTAACAAAGGGATGCTTCATAAAATGAACTACTATTAAAAAGGCTTAAAATTGAGCTTCCCAAAATTGTCTGACTACATGTTTGGCTTGCTTCCTCCATTTGGGATCTCTCAATTTACTTAAATATTATGACAACCAGAATGGTCAAGGCTAGAGGAGAAATTATGCAACTCACTGCTTTTAGGGAGATAGCCATGTCACGGTCTGCAGGAGACAGACAAGCTACTTCTAGTAGAGGTCCTGACAGAGCTATAAGACTGCAGGATACTCCTATAAGGAGTTACTGTAAAAAGTTGGAGTCACAGGGTGAGCCCAGGTATTTCAAGGTGAAGAGACCCACTGGAAGCACAGGGAAACAAGTGGTTTCCTTCTCATCATGACCTAAAATCACACGTGCAGGACACGTCCCAGCAATACCCTCTGGCTGTTAAAAGCAGTTTTGAAAATATTTACAATGTATGGCATTTTTAATGAGTCTGCTGTGCCTTATCCAGAAATCAGCCTGTCAATAATAAGCCCAATATTTCTCCTTGCAGTTGGTATGCTGGTAGTATCGCCCGTCCCCAGTCTGAGCAGCTGCTCCGTCAAAAGGTTCTGCATATCCTTTATTGCCTGTATACGAACAACCATGGAAATGTTTCTGTGCCTGTTGTCTTTGCTATACTGTGTAGCTAGAGGATGCTGATGCTCTTCAAATAGCTGCAGTATTACACAGTTCTGGAAACTCTTGTGCTAATTTGGTATCGATAAGCAGATCTCCAAAAATGTCCGGATGCATTGATGGTTCTTACGCAGATGAACAAATGATACACTTCAAAAATAGGCCTGGAGCAGAGCCACACTGTGTGCGTTTCCCCCCAGAGCTCCATGTATTGGTTTTACCTCTAAGCCTGTGTTTGCTCCAGTATGGCTCTTCCTGCAGGTCAGTCTAGAGGAATTCTCTGTGCTGGTTTTACAATAAACGCATGTGAAGTAAAACTTCACCCAGACAAGCAGAGAACTGAGCATGGCTGCATGCAGCTGACTGGGAGCAAAGGCGGATAGCACTACAGGGCTGGTCAGGTGTACCAGCCTTCACAAGAGACAACTGCAGAAGGACTTGTCCGTGCACTTTTTTGCAGGAGATCTAGCCTCAGCCATGCTTTGGGCTTAGGTCTCCAGTGTAAACAAGTTATTACCCTTTCCCCTGGCGGCTTGCTGCTGTCTCACAGCCTGTCTGATTGGCAGTCAGCCACTAACTACTTCAACAAAACCCAAGGCTCTTTGGGAGCCTTGGCTCAGCGTCCTTTCCCTTAGGCCTGTGCCATAGGTTTAGAAATGAAAGTCAGATGTGGCAAATCACTGGAGAAAAGTGGCTATGTCTCAGTCCCAGGAGGTGCTGGATACTCCTGAATCAAGCTAATTTAAAGGAGGCATGAAATTTCCTCTGAACTGCACAGCAATGAAGCTTGGCCTGTATGTGAGGTTCCAGGTGTCTTCTTTCCTCCCCACGCTGGCCATTTCTAGCACATCAAAGGTGAAGCTACTAAATGAACTCTGAAAGTCAGGATATCCAGACCAGTATGGTAAACTGTTAGCAGATGTAAAAGTGGGTAGTGAAAGTTAGGACTGGAATACCACCAAAAAAAAAAAAAAAATAGAGTGCAGTGAAAATCTTTCCAGTTATTCCAACAATCAGAAATACTTTGGCAAGAGAAAATGACATCAGACTAATGCTTTATGTGAAGGAACTGAGTATAATGGATAGAGTTCTTATTCAAATGGGATGTATGCAGCAGTATTTGGGTCACAAAGCACAAGCTGCCTCTGGAGGGAACAGGAGGGTATAGAAGGGGTTAAGAACTCTCTGTCTCCCCTGCAATAAATCTGTATCTATGCACCACACCAAAATAGCACACTGCTTGCTTCATGTCTGGGCTTGGGTACAACCCACCTAATTTTAAACATCTACAGTGGGATACCACGACCAGTTATCTAGACCCCCTTTTTAGTAGAGAAAAATAAATATTTCTAAGGCATAACTTCTCTTGTCCTAATGTAGTCCTTAAAGGAGGTCATATGAGTCACATCTCCTTCTCTTCTTTGTGGACATTACAATACAGAAGTCTAAAGTTCACTGGGATCGTTGGGGTCAATGTTTCTTGTAACTTTTTTTTTTTTTAATAATTAGGGGAAAGAAGGTGCTTTTATGGTGCGGAAATCTTCTAAACAGATGGGAACATATACTGTGTCTGTATTCAGCAAGTTTCATGAGTGAGTATCCAAAGAATGTGTCTCTTTTCTATGAGCATGCTATGGGCATGCTACTTGGTGTGACTGGTCATGAACGAAATTTCTGCATTGTGTTAAAGGTGAAACTCAGGCATTTTCAGGTCATACAGGTTATCTGAACTGGCTCCCTGAACAGGGAAGGGAAGGGAAGGGAAGGGAAGGGAAGGATGGAGTGTTGCAGTTCATTCAGCAGCTAACTAATCTATTAATGCTTGGTCTGGAAGGCATTTTGCAAAGCTCTAACATACACAGCACTTTGTTGTGTTTTTCAGAAGTAAAAAAGGAACGGTCAAACATTACCATGTGCTCAAGACCCCTCAGAACAAGTATTACCTCACTGAAAATTACTGTTTTGAATCAATTCCTGAACTCATACACTACCACCAGCACAACTCAGCGGGTAATCCTGTGTGCTCTTTCTACTTTATTGGCTTTGGCTTAGGCTCCTAAGCTTCTCAGGGTTATCGTGAATCACTTCCAATACTGAATATTCTAAACATTGAAACATCTTTTGGGAGAAATTGAGTGGAACTTGATCTACCATATTCACAATCAAAATAGTTGCTTTGCTTTGCTGTACAGTGCTTTTTTGGTATTGTACTACCTCTTCTTGCAACACCTCTGCTGGACTGTGCTTAAGCGCAGAAAATGTTCAGTCTTGTGAAGTGATGCAGCTGCTAAATATTGTCCTCTGTCATTACCTGGATGGTTGCAATATGGGATGTGTGTGTGTATTAATTTCCCTGTATTTTCTTTTATTCAGGGGAGTCATTTATATATTGTGACCTTTAATAGGGTTTCTTTGTAGGTATGGTGACAAGGCTCCAGCATGCAGTATCTATGCAAGTAAATAAAGTCCCAGCCACAGCTTCATTGGGAAATGGTAGGAAGATAACTTTCCTTCTTGAATCTGGTGTCAGTCTTGGCCACCCAGAAAAGAATGTCCAGATAATCATGACTCTTACTGTGTTTGGGCTTGTGGGAAGTTGCAGAATCTTTGAGCTCTGTGTTTGGCAGCCATTTCAGTTTGTCCACACAGACAATGCAGAGCCTCCCACCCTGTGAGAATTCGGAAAGGACAGTCTTTCAGTCAGCAGCCCCTTCCATAGTTTCCTCTTGTCCAGAATAGCATTGAGACTCTATGGTTCTATGAAATAGGGTATCTCTTCCTTCAAATGCACCTAGTCTACATCCAGGACAAGGTGAATGCACAGGCATTTTATGTCAACCTCTATGTTGTGCCTTTTTAAGGAACTCTATTTCACATCTTATATCAACTGTGAAAGACCTTGTGTGCTTCCTTCCCCAGCACATCTGAGTCAAGGATGTTTTTTTCCCTCTGCCACATGACCTGGCACAGTAATACTGGTTTTCCGATCCCCTACATGAATATATATCTTTATTTGATACATAAAACTTTCTCAAATCTTTTTATAAGGCTTAAACCCAAGCAGTAGCAAGCAACGCTTCTAGGAAGTGTAGTCTCCTTCCATAACTCAAACACAAAGCTGAGATGAGAGACAGGTATGTTGCTTCAGTGCAGCACAGTTCTGCAGCCCTTCAGAGGAAATAACAGCATTGCATGTGGCAGATATTGTGCCTTCATTTGTCCATTTTTTTTTGCTAAAGAGAATTTATTTTCTCCCACTAGGAATCTGGGAGCTGAAGCGAGAAGAAATTGTCCTGTTGAGAGAGCTAGGGAGTGGTCAGTTTGGAGTCGTGCATGTGGGAAAGTGGAAGGGACAATATGATGTGGCAGTAAAGATGATTAAAAAGGGAGCAACGTCAGAAGATGAATTTATAGCAGAAGCTCAGACCATGATGTAAGCTATGGCGTTGCTTAATTATTTGGAAACAATGATCTTTCCAAACATTAATCAGTAATACGTAGCAGACACAGGAAAAAGAATTTCCTCTTAAAAATAGCATTAAGCAGTGCTGAGTACATTATGCACAGGCTAAATAGTAGCCATGTAGGATATTTCAAGTATTACTAGAAGAACTTCACACAGATTGATGGGGTCATCTACAAAAAGTTTTCAATTAACATCTTTTCTACAACTTTAGATGATCCACATACGTCACTTAAAACTATGCTTTGTTAGCATTTATACACAAATGGTTAGAAGCCATTCCTGCCATCCTGCAGTTAGGAATGAGATGAATAATTGGGAAATGCCAGCAATATGAACATGTGACTTGAAGCTTTAGTGTGCAACTCCAAAGAGGTAATCATGTTAAAATGCCCAATGAAATTCCATGAGATGGTAACTGAAGCCCTTGAATTCAAGAATATTTCTGTTATCTCATGTTTTGAAGGCACGCACTACATTTCTGTCAGTCAACTAGCTGATATGATCAGAATTCTGAATCTGAAGAAATTTCCAGCATGGTTTTAGTAGAAAACTTTAAGGTCTCAGGCACACTCTACCAGCTCAGTTCTATTTTCTTGCACCAATAAGGCTGCACATTTGCACTGCTAAATCCTATTTCAGATATCAACTATAAAGTTGTCGTTTCATCAATACTGAGTCTTCTTTTAGTTATCATCAATAGTGAGTTTCACAGTAATGAGCAGAAGGAGTCTCAGTTCTTCTTGAAAAGGAATACTTTGCAGTCTGAGATAGGACTGTATCCAGGCTTAAGAATTTCTCGGAGTATGCTGCTTTAATATTTGAAGAACAAAACTTACAGGAATGCACAATCATATCTATTTATTCTTTGACTATTTTATTTTTATTTATTTCAGGAAACTCAATCATCCCAAACTTGTTAGACTGTACGGTGTATGTTCAAAACTGTATCCCATTTATCTAGTGATGGAATACATGGCAAATGGCAGTTTGCTTAGCTATTTACAGAGTCATGGGAAGGAGCTACAACCCCTTCGGCTTCTGGAAATATGTTATGATGTTTGTGATGCTATGGCGTTTCTGGAGAGCTGTCAGTTCATACACAGAGACTTGGTAAGCTATCCTACAGGAGAAGTGGAACAGGGTAGGCAGAGGTAGTTCTGCCCCTAGACTCAACCACAGCTGCACCAACTCGGTTGGCACTCACCCCAAAAAGCATCACGGTCCACAGAGCAGAGACACCCAGTTAGCTCAGTACAAGGCAGCTCTGGACTAAAGCCACGTGTAAACAGCACTGCCCAGGAGCTAACCTGCTCTGCTTCAGAGCTGAGCTGACAGGTCTACAGCACTGCCTACTGTGCTGCCCACATTTATGGGTCTAGCCTCAAGGATTTGTGCACCACTTGGCAGCACAGATATCCAATAGTAACATTAGTAAAGCAAAGAGGTCTATCCAGTTGTTTCAATCTTCCAGGACAAAGAGGTGCAGCATTAAAGATGTGGGTCATTTCGACTGTTTTGAGTGAGTTAGGGATTTATCTAATTGGAAACTTTTTCTCTTATAAAAAAAATGTGAACACTACTAGGATAAATGGGAATTTACTCTGGTGCATTGCAAGCAGGAACAGAACTTGAAAGTCTGCAGTTGCCTTCTCTTTTAAATGCATTTACCTGCCACTGTTTTCAAACAAGAATTTCAAGTTGCTTTCAATGAGGGGGTCAGTCATTTCAAGGCCCTGGATCCAAAGTTTATGAAAACTTAGTTATCAAGAATGGTAGCATAAGTCTTTGGGGAAAAAAGTGGTTATTTATGGGCCTGTTAAAAGTGAGTCTACCCAAATCTCTGGCACATTGTGCTTCAGAGTCAGTAGCAGCATTTTGCCTTCTAACTCCACACAAAAATACGTTGGAATATTCGTGACAATTTATGTTATAGACATGCTTAATTTTCCAGTAGGGATGCCATCTCCTCAGGTAACATTTTAAATGCTGTCTTGTTGACGCTTTCAAAGATTTGTTTCTATTTGTAAACAAAGTCGTTAAATCCATACCTCACAAATTTTCACACCCTGATTCAGAAATCAGGAATGTCAGACAACTTAGGTAGCAGAATTCAAGTTATAGATACAAAGCTGGTTTCTGAAAACTGGCTGTACACCCCTGGAAAACAAATAAAACTTGAGCTTGATTTCAGGTAGAGGACTGTAGATTCAAACTATATCACAAAAATTAATGAGCGTGCAAGCAGAGAATACAACCTTAGATAAGCGTTCTCCAGTGACCATTTGTAGAACTAGGTTCATACTAAACTTTTCATAAACCAGACTTTTTATATCTTCTTTTATCATTCCACTCTGCTTAATGCATTGTGAATAATTAAATCAATGTTTTCTTTCTTGCTTTGATGCCTTGGTAAATTCTGAGACTACAAAGAAGGACCCTGGAGTAGGATGCAATTTGAAAGACAGGGTTTATTTTCTAGCACTGCTGCTGTCTTTCTAGGTGAATGTGGGTTTCTCACCTGTTTCCTCATCCCTCAATGTCCTTATTTGTACAGCTGAGGTAATGATAAAGAATGTTTTTCAATCAATAGTCAAAAAGTGAAATAAGAGAGCTACTTACTGTTCCCTTACAGTTCCCAACTTAATTGCTTCAATCAAAGAGTTTCATTATTCCTTGAAATGCTGGTGGACAGAAACAATGACTAGCAAATTACTAAGACATGACATTATTTGCTCCTCTTTGGTCTTCTTCTACTCATCTATTTTCTCATTTTTCTACTAAAGGCTGCTAGGAACTGTTTGGTTGACAGCAATCTTACTGTGAAAGTATCCGACTCTGGGATGACAAGGTAAGTAAAAGAATTGGGAGCCTCGTGAAGCTATGATGTTATTGTAGCTATAGTTTATTGGCATTGATCAGCTAGCAACTGGCTATTAGTAAAGTTAAGCCACAGAGTGTTACAGCTCTTTGTGTCTCCTATCCATTAATGACCATAAACCATTATGAGGTTAGAATAAAGACATTCTGCTGCCTCAAAAAGTTAATGCTTAAAAGCCAAATACAGCTGAGAGATTTACTCATGTTTGCTAAGGAAATCTCAAGAGTCTGCTTTGTGTAGAAGATATGCTCCTAATCTGGGGGCTAAACATCATCAGCGGCTTACGTGGAGAGAAGTGGGAGAGGATGAGCAGCCTAGAGTACGTCCTCTGAGGAGAGGCTGAGGGAGCAGGGGCTGCTTAGCCTGATGAAGAGGAGGAGGCTAAGAGGAGACCTAAAAGCCGCCTCTGGCTACTTACAGTTACAAAGCTGATGGAGCCAAAGAAGTCTCAGCAGTACCAAGTAATATAACCATGGGCACTGGCCACATACTGCAGCTCAGGAAGTTCAGGCTTGGATAACAAGAAGTTTTGCACAAGGAGATAGTGCAACAGGAAACATGTTAGTTGGGGAGACTGTGGGACTGCCATTTCTGGAGGCTTTTAAGACTTGGCTACACATAGCCATAGCTGACCTGATTTGGTGCTGGGTATAATCCCATTTGAACAGGGGGCTGGGCTAGGTGGCCTGACAACATTCATCTATGATTCTGCATTATTTCTCTAATCAGTTGATAACAATGCCCTATCAATTACAGCTAATGTGTCTACCAGATATCCTTTCAAAATTTGCTGTTCTGTCCAGGCTTTTCCTAGGAACCTTCTGATATGACAGGAAGAAGCAGTAAGCAGTATTTCACTGCAACTCAGTCACAACCAAGTTCATTTCTTGCATTGTAGGCATGTTCTGGATGATCTGTATGTAAGTTCACTAGGAACCAAGTTTCCAGTGAAGTGGTCAGCACCAGAAGTTTTTAATTACACCAAATTTAGCAGCAAGTCAGATGTATGGGCCTTTGGTATGTATGGAATTTGACATATAAATATGTATGCATATATGCAATCGTGTTTGGATTTCCTTAGCTTAATACATGGAAATACTAGATATTTACACACTGAAAGAATGTAAAAAGCAGTTACATCTTATGTTGTTGTTTAATATTTTTATGCATCAAAGCCTATACTCCTTGGATTTTTCAGCCCAATTGTTTTTCTTCTAGGAACATAGAAACCTTGGCCACTCCTCACTTGCTTTATATATGTTTAATATAGTGCACCAAAAGGAACCGTTGGCAGTGGAGATCAAATGGTATCTTTGGCTGTACACCAATAAATCTCTGCTGCCCAAGTCAAAAGAGCTTCTCTATTAGTCACAGAGGTCAGAACGGACTCTGTGCATGAGCCAGCTGTGGCAGAGAACCTGTGCTAGCCGGGACTCTGCATCTTGGCAAAGTATATGATGCATTTGCAGATCACTTTCCACACAGGAATTTCAAACATTTGAACTTCTACTTCAGTGGTTTTCAAGCTAATATTTTAAAATCCCAGGGGTCTGTCCAGTGTTTCTAAATGTCTGCAAAAGGTAGCAAAGAAAGGTGAACGTCCTGTGAACAGACTTAAATTCCACTTACATGGGTTCACTCCTGCAGTAGAAAAATTTCAGCAGCTGTCAAATTGATGAAAGATTGACAATCCACTGTTCTTGACATTGAACAATGGTGAATAAAACAGATGAAAGTGTTTGCAAATGCAGTGCTTCTTCTTATCTTTAACTTCAGCTAGTCTCTCAATATTGTTAATGACCTTTATAAGCTTTTTATACTATATGTAATTAAATCAGAAGTTGGATTTTCTAGTGATAAATTTTCTTTTTGTTCTTATGGTTGAAATCTTGACTCCAGGCATTATTGTCATTAACTTCAATATCAGCATTAACTTCAATGGGAAACACTATTTTTCATTAGAAGTTCTTCCCTCATTTTACCACTACCCTTTGATGCAGTGCAAGCAAGTGTAGAACTGGATCCGTCAGTTCTTGTTTGGTTGTTTTCAACTAGTGTGTCTTTGAAGGGCTAAAGAACTGAACTGATGTATTAATATCCCAAAAGCAGATGTCCGAGAACAAATAGTCTTGGCTATTTAACGCTCTCATCAGGGAAAGCTGAGATTCAGGTACCACTTTATTCTAATCTCACTGTGGCGCTACAATGCTCCGGTCTGCAGGCTGGAGGGAAGCTGAAGATCCAATAAATTTCTCTTTGGGGAAAAAAAAAAAACTTTATTGCCAGTATTAATAATAAAAATTCTGAATAAAATAAAACAAATATTTCAGAGTTTTTTTTACATTGCTGTTGGTATGATTATCACATATGTTCAGTTACAACAAAAATAGTTTCTAGCAAAACTTTCTTCATGAATTAATGGTTATTATATTGTCCAGTGTTTCTATTGCTTCAGTAAAATCCAGTTTTTATAGGTATGAGTAGTAGAGACCATAAAGCATTTGGAAATCTTTCTGATACAAAAAGAGCATATGCCCCACTTCAAAAGATCATTAAAAAAAATCTTATGATTTATTCTATAAAAATATGGATACCTATAGCTGTCATTTTCTTTTTTCTTCCTTCTCCCTCTACCTGTGTACACACACATACATATATACGGGGATGTTATTACAGATTTTGTAAAAAATAGAGTCCATGGATATCCATGTTTTGAGTTTTGTCCATTATTGTTCACATCAAATACATTTTATAGCTAACTTTGTCATCCAACTTCACCTTCCACTGCAGTGGAAGTTGTTTTACATTTGAGTGCAGAACCACACTTGTCAGTCAGTCATCTCTATACTTTTCTTTGGACAATATTCTCTGTGGAGTCTGATTGGTTACACGTTGCATGTGCATCTTGTTCTGGGAAAGAAGGATTCCCTTGCATTTCTTTAGTTTCATTTCTTGTCTTCAATTGCTGTGAATTCTTCTGCAGGTATCTTAATGTGGGAGGTGTTCACTTTGGGAAAGCAGCCCTATGAGTTGTACGATAACATGCAGGTGATTGAGAAAGTTTCTCGAGGATACAGACTTTATAGACCACAACTGGTTTCAGACATCACCTACCAGATAATGTACAACTGTTGGCATGAGGTATGTATATCTGCATATATTAACTGTAGAAAAAAAAGATAGTAGGAGTCACTAGTATTCACTGTGGACAGCTGAACTAATGTTCATAATGGAAAATCTCTCTTATAAAAACCATTGTTTGTATTTAGTGCATTGTATATAACAGCTTAGTTCAGGACATTGTTAGCAGTAAGAGAAGAAAGCACAGGAAACAGGACACAAAGGAAGATTGCTTCCCTGCTCCTCAGAACCATGTATTTAAGCAAATAATATTAAAATACGCATCAATGTCAGTGTAATATGCAGGGTGAGATTCTTCCCTCCAAATTTTATTGGTTTAAAGTTTGAGTCTTGAGCTAACTCATTGTTTTAATTCTTTCTGTGATTACAGGACCATTACCACTACCTCCTCATGGTGATTTGTCCCTTCTATCTTAGCCACCATAGAATAAAAGTTATCTCTATTCATATGCAACTATCTTAACTAATTTAGATAGACCTCTACCTTTTTAGATAGCTAAAATTGTGTGAAATAACCCCACCCTTAGAATGGTAAGGTTGTGGTAACCCACCTGTAAGTCTTCTAGGAGTTGTAAGTCAAATGTTGATCATGCTCATATTATTTTTAGAGATCTGTGTCTGCTGTGCCAAGAATTGTCCTGATTTATCGTTCCTCTTCAACAAAATATTAGTCTGTTGTCTGTAGACCATGAATTTTTTCTCACCACCAACAAAGAACCATTTGGCATATTGTTGGTGATACCACAAAATGACAATGATGATAATTTTTTTAAATATAACCATCAGAAAAAAATGAGAAAAATAACTTATTTTGAGCACGTTAATGGAAAGAAAGAAGATTAAACTATCATAACATAAGAAGAATATGAAAAGTAACTTTAATTTTCTTTACCCCATAAGCATCACTGTCTCTCCTTTTTTTGCATGCTAAAATCAAGAAAACTTAATGCAAACAACAGTTCCTGAATGATTTCAAAACTAAATAACTATATCTATCATCTTTGCTTCATTCAGCTACCAGAAAAGCGCCCTGCCTTTTATCAGCTCCTATCATTTTTTGAGGCACTGAGAGAAGACAGCAAGGCTTGAAAATGAAGATTCATAAACAGATGACTGCATACTGGTTCCATATCACCTGTCTTCTGTGAGATAGTTAAATATGAACTCTTCCTGACACTAGCCACCTCTATTATTCTGTATATTAGTCTTCTTCTAACTTAATCAGGGAGTTGACCAAGAAGTGTATGGAGAAAGCTTTTATGATACTCCGCAGGTGATAGAATCTGGAAGGATGCTGTGGAAGAATATAATTCATTCTGTTAGCATTGTCTCAAAGGACTTCTCGGACACTGAGGTATACAGCAACTGTGTACACACCTTCCATGCTTCCAAGCTGTCATTGTTTGGCCTTAACTGGAAATGTAAACAGAGAAATTCATGCTTGTTAGGTCTTCTGATTATCATAACTCGTCTGAACATATTTTTTCTTTGCAATCCCTTGAAGCTGATGCCTGAGGTTAGATTTAGAATTGCTGCAAGTAACAGCAACATAAGTAGTTGTAGTCTCACTTTCAATTACTTAGAAATTACTATTGGTAAAATATTACATCAGTTTGTTTACTAATCAGTTGTATTGATTTTAATTTTGACCCTCAGGGTTCATGTTTGATTTGGAATTTATTCTAAGCTATGTGTCTAAAATATTTGCAACCTAGTGACAGATGAGCTGTTTCTTGGAGTGTTATTGCTTCCTGCTACACTTAGGAAAAAAAAAAGTTTTATGCAGAATTTTGTAGTCATTACAATAGTAAAAGGTAACGTTTGCTGATCTCTATAAAGTCTGAAGAGCAAAAATTTGAAAAGAACTGAAAATGCTATTAATATCATTGCTTAGCCAAACATTTTACTACTGATGATATGAAATTTGGCTCCTGATGTTAACACTGAGTTCTCAAATGAACACCCAGCTTTCAAATGCTCATAGCACTATGCTAATTGATGCTAACTTCGTTCTGTCTAGAGATACCAAATACATCTGAAGCTACGTAACTATAACAGAGGAGTCTAAACTTAGACACTGACATATGTAAAATGCTGATCTAATACAAATAAAATGAAGAGATTATAAAATAAATTAATTTCTGAAAAAATCCTCTCCTCTCTCCTTGTAGTTGAACTAATTCTGTGTGTGACCCCTCTAGGAGTCCAGGTGATTGCTGCCTATGCTTTCCCTGGTGGAGCTGACCCAGACCTAGCAGGGACCCCTCTGCAGCTCACGTCGGAGCTGGGGCCAGCGCCCGGCCAGCTATAAACTGAACCTAAGGAGTAAGAAATGCAGGGTGCAGACATGTGGGGAGGGGGGAGAAAGAAATGAAGATCTCTGGCCAGACAGGGGCTCCAGCACCTGCACTCACCGGCATTGCTTAGTCCCACTGCTGGAAGCTGCCCTGCAGAGCACACACCTGTCTACATAGGAGCTATGTGTCTTCTGGGGGGGAAATAGCATTTGGGGCCGTGCAAATGACTATGTGTGTAACTACACAGAGCTGGGGGACCATGGGAGGCTTTCTATGGTCTGAGGGAGAGGCGGGGCATGGGATGATGTTGCCTGAGCATCAAGGAAGGAGTGCAGACCCATTTAAAGGGCAGCATATGAGCGGAGTGCAGGCCCCAATCACAGAGCGGGTGAGGTCTTTGGGGGGCTAATGCATGGGGCTGTTTTGTTTTTTATATATATATATAAATGTTGTCTTTTTATTCTGTTCTTCCAATATCCTACTATATTTTTTAGTGGTTTTACATGTTAACAATTCTGAACTGTTTTTTGATTTATAGCACAGCTTTTAAAATTAATTGCTTTGGCATGAAAGCTTTGTCTTAATGGAAATGTTAATCATAACAACAGATTTGAAGACGGCTGGCATGTCTAATTACATTACTTGATTGTTTCCAGTTTTATCATTCCCTGTTTCTGTTGCTGCACTGTAAGTGAGAAAAACACATATAGTTGAATTATTTATCTTAAAGTTCAGCTAAAGTACTAAGGTTTGGGGATATTATGGCAATGAGATATGTGGTATAGACAACTTAAGGAAAAAATATTTTCATTCCTTTACATTCCTGTGTAGTGTGCAGCTAACCTGTAACATCTGCCTACCATTTTGAATCATCTTGAATTGATTCCTGCCTCTTAAATATGTAGCGAGTGTGGAGCTCTAGCAAAGTTTGGTGAGCCCAGAGAGTCCAGCTGTATGTTTTCAGATGTATGTTTGACTGCTTTCCACAGTTTCTGACACTGTTTTTAAAGCCCATGAGTTTAAGAATCCCTGCATTTGCTGGATATTTTTCATGCAGTCTTGTATTTGCTACTGGCTCTTAGAACACAGGGTTGAGTAGATGCCTCATGCTTTTCAGTGCTCTTGGTGTATGCAGAAAAACTGCCCTGGTGTGATAGCAGGTATGGCATGAGACCTGCAAGGGACAGAATCGTAGAAATGCTAGCTGGACGGAACCTCTAGAGGTCATCTACCCAACTTCACATTCAGTCTGGGACTGTCCCCACCACCCTACCAGACATACCTTTGTCTGTCTGAACCTTGAACACTTCCCAGGATGGAGATCCCACAGCCTGTCTCATGGTGTGGCATAGGCAACCTGTTCCAGTGCTGTACTGCCCTCCTCAAGAACAGCTTTTCCTGTCCCTGTGCAAACTGAACCTCCCAACCCTCAGTCTGCTGCCCCATTACATACGCTGGCACTGCAGAGGACTGAGCCAGACAAGTAGTTGTAGGCAGTTGCAAGGTTTCTCTTTAGCCTCTTCTTTGCCTTAGCCAGCAAGGCCTGCCACCTCAGCCTCTCTTCATGGGTCATGTGCTGTAGGCCCTTGACTACCATTGGGAGCTCTCTATAAAAGCTCTCCACATCCTTCTTGAACTAGGAGCCCCAAAATAGTATTCCAGGTGTTGTCTCACCGGTGACAAACAGAGGAAAATAATGACTTCCCTTGACAAGCTGGCTGTGCTCCTAATGAATTCCTGTCTGTGATTCCTTCACTCATGGCAAGAATGTGCTGCTGGCTCATACTCAACCTAGTGTCTTTCACGGCTCTCAGATCCTTTTTGGCAGGGCTGCTATTCAGCCACTCAGTTCCCAGCCTGCACAAACACACAGGGTTATTCCACACCAAGTGCAGAACTTTGCACTTCTCCTTGTTCATTTTCATGAGGTTTCTGCTGGCCCAGTCCTCAAGTTTATTCGTATCCCTCTAGACTGAAGGTCTGCCATTTGTCATATCAACACACTGCTCCAAGGGCAGCTGCAGGCTGGGCAGGACACCTTAGAGTATCCAAAATGGGACTAGATGTCTGTCCTTAGCTATCTAAACTCCGCCCAGTTTCTGATTATATCTGTGGGAGTTGCTCCCTCCTCCTCATGTGAACATCTGAGGTCTTAATATTACTTTGGATGAAAAAACAGAGCAATTGAAACCAAAACTGCCAGCTTGAATCTGGCAAAATAGAGCAAGGAGGAGTACAGCAAAACTGATCTGGGCAATGCTAGTATTGGAAACCTGAAGTGCAGAAGCAGAAAACCATCAGACTACATTTCTTTTCCATCTCCTCCTGCTAGTTAAAATGCTCTGCACTCTTTCTGCTTTGAAGAATACGAGATTTTGGTCCTGATAAGCAGGATTTGGTGTGGCTGTTACTCACTGGTTTCCCTACAGTGTAGTAACCTCAGCTTGTGTTGCTTCAATGTACACTGTACCTCTTAACACCCACTGTGCTGAAAGCGCATCGCAGAGGAAGGAAGAATGGGTAGACGTTTTTCAGGATCTCCTGAAATGAGATATGGCAGGAAGAGTCCATATTTAGGTTCTCAGAATTTAGTATGTCATTTAATTTTATACGCAGCTTTTCCACAGTTTGGAGCTTTTACATGTAACACTAACAACATTTATTTTATGTGTGGTTACAGAGCGGTGCTGAGACTGCCTGTTTGCAACCTGCCTGTCTTTTAAATCACCACATAGTTTTGTGAAGTGCGTGCTACGTGCCTGAAATTCTGCATAATATATATCAGCTGATGAAAGTGAAGGCTAGAGACAAATGCAGGACAATGGTATTGGGTACAAAGATATCAAAAGGAGAATCTAGGACAAGTGACAAGGTCATGATACACTAATTGATAAAATGCAACAGGGCATTCATCTTATCTAACTTTAACCATACAGAAGCCAGGGCTTTTCCAAGTTCCCTGTATAGTCAATGAAGGCAAGGAGACAATGTCTTTTTTTCTTGGTTTGGTTTGTTATGCATTTTGAGAGCTCTGAACTTTATAACAGTGAAAACTGCTGAAATGTAGAAACTCTTCCATGAAATGGAGTTCTTATCTTCTGCCCAGCTCTTGGCCTGGTTTCTTTTACTTTTATATATGCTTACATACATGAACACATGCCTGCATATGCACACACACACATTTAAAAAAAAAATAAACTCCCAAAACTTTTAAATAAAATCATGTCAGAAATGGATCTGCAGACAGCAATTTACGCATACACCATGAGAACTCTTCGTGTGAGCTTAGGACCATATCTGTGAAATGTTTATTTGTAATAATAATTACAAAATAGTGTAAATAATAGTATATTATAGTATGTAGTAAATATAGTAAATTTGCTATAGTAAGTAATAGTATTCATGTAATCGTTCAATTTCTATTTTTAATATGCAGTATTTGTAATAATTGAGGCAATGGTTGAAGTACTGGTCACTTAGTATTAAGGAAATTTATTTCATGTTTAGACAACATAACACATTTTTATTTTTATTTTTATTATCTTTATTTTTATTTTTAGGAGTCATGTGCTCTTTGGTCTCTACAATACTTATCCAGCAACTGGTTAGAAAAATAACTTATGTTACAGTTACCTAACGAAGTTTCAGTGCTTATTAGTGTTCATTCAGTAACCATTTTACATTGATACAGGTTTCCTGAAGGTGCAAAAATTGCATTTATTTCATATCAATTGAGTTATTCATCACTAAGATTCTTCTGGTGGTCAGTTTTTTTCTCACTATTAGATAGACTTCTGAGCTCTGTCTCTGGAAAGATCAAGATGTTCCTCATGGGCATCATGAATATGTGAGTTATTCTTATGTCTGTCTTGATATATATACAAGTTTATACTTCCAAGAGTTTATCTCTCTTTACAGAGGAAAAAAATTGCATATAGCACACCTATGAAGAGCAGCACAGATAGTATGTAATACGATGCACATAATTCGTAGAAAAGCCACAGGACATATACACCTTGCATTTTTGCATGTTTTCTAGTTACCACATAAACAACAGATTTAGTTACGGTTGTCTATAAACCAGAAGATTCGTGGTCTACCAGAGGTCATTAAGTCTGATGATGTCCATAGCGCTTTGGTCCTTGGTAGGCACCGCTGTTACAAGTGAAAAACAAACAAGCAAACAAACAAACACACAGAAACCCTTATTGTACCCATGTCTTCTAAAATGATGTTTGTGTCTCTTCAGATAGCTCAAATCCCTTGTTGCTTTTTCCATCGTCATCGTAAGGGTTCACTTCCCAGTTTGATCCTGCTTCACTCTCTCTTTCTCTCGCTTTCCTGTAATGAAAATTCTTTTTATATTACAAGCCCCTGTTCTGTTGAAGACCTTCTGGATCCCCAGATTATGCTATTGTAAATAATACTGTTCTCAACTGGGAATATTCGTGCCAAAAGGAATTTTGCATTGTTTTTAAGGGGAACTGTAGCAAGCCTACTACATTCTCAGAAGTCCCATTAACGGAGAGACATATAAATCTAACCCAACTACATTGGTGTTAATGCAATATTTAAGAGAAATGGCATTACTGGAAAACCTCGAACAAGATCACTGGAGACTGCAGGTGCTGATGAATGCAGACAAATTCTGCTGCTGAAGAAGGCACCGTGCTCCCAGCAGGCTGCTCCATCAGCCTTGCAGCAGGGCTGGCAGAAGCCTGGCTGTTCCAAAGCTCTCTGCAGCCACAGCGTGTCCAGCTGCCTTGGCTAAGCTGCTGATGAACTTGAACTATGCTGCCAAAGCTGCCGTGCACTGAAAGGCAGGGAGCTGAACCTTTAGCCATCACTGCTGATGGGAGGGAGATAATAAGCAGTAATTCCCTGACATGCTTCAGTTAGATTTGGCAGCCCATTTGTAAGCATCCTGATGATTCAACCATCGGACTTCTCCCAGTAGTCATGATTATACTATCAAAAATATTACTCACTTTTTTCGACCTCTGTGCCCACTGATGATCAAGACAATAACTCCAATGACAATCAGGCTAATGACCACCCCAAATATAATTAACCAGATGGTGACTGGTGGTTCGTAAGGTGTGGCCAGGGTTGGAAGTATGCCCACAAACTCCAGCGTGTTATCGTCCAGTCTGAAAGCCTCACTGATTCGTCCCCGAGACAACCTGCCATCAAGAGCAAATTAAAAGTTTGACATGTTTATTGGAAGGAAATACACAATTTTCAGTTGCTTTATAGCTTTCCAGTATGCCAAGCTCCCACCGAATTGCTCAGTTGAAAAGGCTGCACAGGAGGTACTGCTAAACCCATATTATTTTTGTCACAAGCTGGTGGGTAACAAGCGCAATAACTTAAGCCCTTAACCTGTTGCAGCTTAAGTAACGTGTTCAGACACTGTCTAAGCTCTTAAACCCAGTCTTAACAGCTTATCAAAATGAGGCAAATAGCCTTATGAACTCCTTCTCTATTTGCACTTTGCCTCTCATTCTCTTTACCCATAATTTTCTTGGTTATATGACAGAAAACCACAGCTTTGCCTTCTTCTTACCTCTTTCCCTCCTACAGCCTTCCACAACCTTGATTCGTGCTCTTTACTGCCCTGAAAACACTTTCGCTGTTGTCTTTTCTGTGTCTTGTTTTCCCTGAACCTCTGCTTCTGTCAGTTTGATCTGGACAATGACTTTCATAATCATACTCTCCCTTGGTTCACCGCTTTCTCTAACTGCTTTTTCAACCCATCTCATGTTGCTGCTACTTTTAGATTTGTGCCCTCTTCTTTTCCCACTGTACATTATCCGTGAGCATCTGCAGACTTGCAGTTTTACTTATCATTTTTACAGTAATGACCGACAAAGGTTTCACACTGTGCTATGAAAGAGCTGTTCATTGACCCGTAAGTGGGAACTAGCTCCTGCTCAGACCTCTTCTTTTCTCTGTAATCAAATATATCTGGCTTTCTTCTAAACCATCATTCTGTGGTCCTTACTAATAATAATTCTTGCACTGAATTTTCACTAATGAGAGGAAGAAAATACGTGTGCACTTGTGCATGCACACACCATTACCATGCACCATATTTCAGAATATAGGCTAGTTCCCATTAAAGTTTGAGCAATGATATTTTCTGGCAAAGTATGATGTGATTAGGTGTGTTATGACAGTTTTACAAGCCCCCTGAAGCATTTTGCATTGGCTGCTGTCCAAGACACCATCAGATAGACGGACTGTTTTCTTTCTGTCCTAAGTTTCTCTCATCCTAATATTTCTGTGCTAACTGCAGAACTGACTTTCTTATCGTCCTTTCTGTTTCAGCAGGCTTAAGCTCTGCTTTTTCTTCCATCCTTTTATATGTTGTTGTTGTTGTTTTTTTCCCAGAAAGCAAACTCTCACCTGATGGCGCTTTCCACTTCAGCTTTGGGCACAATATCGCTGATATTACCTGGCATGCTGACAGTAAAGTAGAAGGAGACCCTTTGCGTCTCTTCCCCAACATGAATGTCTGTAGCCCTGGTTGAGAAACAGAAGAGAAAGGTTTCTTGGTTGTTGAGATGACATTAGCTTTAAATTCATGCAAGGGAATGCTTGCACTGGATAGGCAATGCTAGTTTATTCTGAGTGCAAGTTTCCTAGAGACCTCAACTTGGAAGTGAAATCTATTATCCTGTTAGAATTTCTTTTTCTGTGTGCTAAGGAGTAGCTTTAGATGTAGAGAATCTACTCCATACCTGGGACAATCCTTGGCATAATTTTCCAAAGCACGTAATCAGCTACAGAGCAAAGAGTGCTTGGGTCTTTTGAGTGTTCGGGAAAGGTCTCATGAGTGAGGTGAATGAAACACCAAGTGAAAAAAAAAAATCCTTCTTATATTCTGCTGGGAATAGATCCTAGACATTACATGACTGATGTTCTATAAAGTAGTATCAAATAGTTAAAGTAGATAGCTTCTGAAAATTTTCCAAGAGACCTAAGAAAAAGGGTGTTTTTTCTTACAAAAATCAATCTCAGATGATAGATTTTATGGTTGAAAGTAAACCCAGATAAGATTAGTAAGTCTGCACAGAATTCTAGTGCGTTATTATCAACAAGTTTATCTTTCCTGGGCTCAAAACCTCTTGGATATTCAGTATCGTACACATATACTGTTAAAAATTTTTATTTCTAACCAATGTTTCTTCCCTGATATTCCCACATATGTATTGGGCAGAAATTCTCAAGGCTCACTTTCAGCACTGATAAGCAGTGGGAGACAAAGCCCTCTGCAGCCACTGAAGTTACCTAACTTCAGCACATTACTTCTGAACTTCAAACTTCTCAGAGAAGCAAAAGAACAGCATGTAATGAAGGCGGCATCTTGCCTTTTACAAACAGCTGATGTTTGACATTGTTTGTTGTCACTGTTCCTCTTTGCATTCGACTGAAACCACAATTAATTCCACCAACTCATACCGCTAGCGAGCCAGAAGCAATACAGACATAGCCAGCACAGTTATGCAAGCCACTCACTGGAAGTCGATGTTCTGTAGCTTCACCTCTGCGAAGTATTTCCTCATGGCATAGGCAATGGTTGACTTGAACAAGAAGAGCTCACTTGCATCCCACTCATACTGGAAAAGCAGCACAAGAGAGGTTCATCAGAGGTGACAGTTGTATGGCAAGTTAGCTGACACTAAGAAAGCATTCTAAGAAGAAATAGTAATTGTAATGCTTGGCATGCACTTCTGTTTTATTTATTTGTGCCATGATAACACTACAGGAACCCACTCAAATATTTTAGCCCTGTTAATCTGAGCGCTGTGCAGAAGAATAACCAAGCAGGCATCCCCACAGCAGACAGTCCATCATGCTGTCCCTCTGCAATTTCTGGTACCTTTATGTGGGGCTACTGAAGATGTTGCAGTCCCAGGCAACTCCCTGCCTTGCAGAGAGCAAAGGCAGCAAAAGCAACATGTGCCTTGTCTCAGTTACTGCAATTCACAGCCTGAGCTTTAGAGAGAGGATAATAAAGTGGCCATAATGATGACAGTCCCTGCACTTCGAGATTCATATCAGCAGGTTGAGCTAGTGGCTGCATCTACCAGGGCAGAAAGGGCTGAGCTGCTGCTGCTGCTGCTGCTTGCAGTACAAAAACGCAGCTCCACCAGGAATTTCAAAAGCCCACGCTGGTTCCTATGCCCACAGAGGCTGGATTACTCAGGGACATTTTTGCTTATCCAAGGCTCTGACTTTTGGGCTGTTCATCATGGGAAGCTCTTGGTCAGTTTGGCTGATAACCACAGAGAACCATATAAATGGCAGCAGCAGCAGCAGCAATCCCGTCCCAGCACGAGAGCTTGCAGCATGCGAGAAGGCCTGCTTTGTTCAGAAGGTGGAGGGCTGAGCCCAAGGTCAAATCACAGTTCTTAGGGGATTCCTACCAAGCCATTGTTCCTACTAATTATTATGCATTTTGTTTGAAGTCTAACGATTTCATACGTTAGATCTTGTTTTAATCACATAATTTCATCTGTGGACCTGTCCTTTTAAGGAGGAGAAACTTCCTTTGGGGGGGCTGCTGTTGAGTGAAGGCGGCACATTTATTCGCTTGAAGGGTTGGGATTTTTTTGTTTTGCTTTATTTTCATTTGCTTGTTTGGTGAAATGTCCTTTGCATCAGTATTTCTGCTGTTCTTCTTCCCTTGAGAACAGATAAGCGATATAAAATATTCCCTGCCTGTGTGCGGGCTCCTCCCGGCCTGCCTTATGAGTCCAAAGTTATCCTGGGACACAGAAGTCAAAAACAACTTCTCTGGAGCAGGAACTAGGAGCAGCACAGAGGGTAAAAACGTCCGCAAGAGCTGATAACGCACCCAGCCCGTTGTGCAATGCCACATGTGCACAAAGGGAAAATTCCTTTCTCAACTCCACGGTAATTTTTTTTTTTTTGTCCCCCGAAGGCCTGGATTTGATTGCATTGCAGGAATACCTGTAAATGCTGTCGGTAATAGTTTTACACCATTCCTGACTTTCTCAAGTGTCATTTGGGAAGGTGCGGTAGAAGACAGCTCTGTTGTAACAGGGCTTTATAAAATCCAACCACATTCTTCCACTCTGTCCTCCTGTTGACACTGGCATAAACCGAAGACAGAGAAACCCACCGCAGGCGAGAACAGGAGGGACCCACACAGATGCTGGTCCGTGTTGCATCGTGCCCTGGGAAAGACGCCGGTGGGTGACCCGGGGCCGCTGCTAGCGGAGCAGCCCTGCTCCCCCCATGCCAGCCTGGCTTCTCCCACCAGCGAAGGCTAGAGCTGTTGGCCATCCCTGCCTTGGCAAGGCACTTGTGTTCTGCAAAGCCCTGCGCTGAAGCGCTTCCCATTGTTCCCACTGCTTCTCTCCAGCAGCAGGCAGCGTTCACCATCACAGCCTGCCAAGCTGTTGGGGGGGCTTCTCCTTTTTCTTTTTTATCTCCAACATCTTTAGGGTCCACAGTGCCTTTTTTTTTTTTTAACCGGGATCTAATCAAGCTTGATTCCTCCTCCGCTGCTTTCTGTACTTAGCATCTTAGCTTTTTAATCATTTATTTGTTTCCGTAGCATTTTGTCTTTTTATGTCTAATGTATTTTAATTGCCAGTGTGCCTCTCAAGTGTCTTTATAAATAACATTACTGGCTGTGTGGATGGAAGTACCTGGCTGGCTTCTGGTCTGTGTGTGAGAAATGACTACCCACACGCTGTCCCTAGGCATCTCAGAAATGCAGCCTGGTGCTCGCTGTTTGCCACAGGGGCTGCTTTGCTTTCAGAGTGAAATGAATATTGTGTGTTCCCTGCAAGACCCCACGCGTAGCTCAAAAGGCAGAGCAAGTCTGGCTTCTAATTCAAAAAGGATTTTCCATGGTAACATACACCTTAATACCTGCAGGATGACTGCTTTCCTTTTCCAAACACCTTCTTGTGTGCCCACCTTCTACAATGCGATCACAGCTGTGACAGTCACGCAGTAGGGAATTTTGAACTGATGTTTGAAGACGGGTTTATTTTCAAATGGTGGTCAGGGGATTCCCATTCATGAAGGCCTTTATTTTAGGCAAGACGGACACAGAGTGATTCAGCAAGGGACTTTTAACAGTTTCCCTTACGAGGGCTCTTGCATAATGCCCCAGCTGAAGCAAAGTTGTGGGTGTTTCAGCCTCATCAGTGACAATGGCAATGCTGTGGCCCCAGCTTTGATCTCATCAGCCTGAGAACAGTTAGCAGGGTAATTGCAGCAGAACACACTCTAGCATAGCTGGTACAAGCCCATCCATGAGCCTCGGTGCTTACTTTGCCAGCACTTTGTGCTATTGAAACTTCCCTGCTGGTAATATCCATGGTAGGTAGCTGAGCGCTGCAGGACTGCCTGTGCGAGCTGTGGCTGCCCCCAGTGCCCACATCCCCCAGTAATGCTCTCCCTCCCTCTGCAAAAGAGCAGGGAGGATTTCTCCCTTTCCATTCTAGCCAGTGCTAAAGAGCAGAAATACAAAAAGATTTACTGGCGTACTCAGAATGCCTTTGGTGTCCTAATGGTGCTAGACACCTCTAAATACATCTTAAGCAAACACTTGCACTGGATTCCCAGCTTCTGTGTGCTGCGAGCCGCAAAAAGCCGCCAAAACATACTGCGCTGTGTAGCCAGGCTGAGATTCCCACCCGAGGTGTCCCTGCCTGTCCCCTGTGCCCGTCCATGCGTGTACCACCACCCGCTGCTGCCACACCAGTGTCCGGAGACACATCCCCAGGAGCCCTGTGTGAGTGAAAACAGGGGCTGCCGAATGGAGAAGATTTCTTGCCAGCTGGTGGTGTGGACTGGTTTTGAGAGGAAAATGTATGTCTTGCTCTTCAGAGCTTAGGAACCTACCGTCCACACAATAATTCAAATTAAGTAATCTGTATGAGATTGTTTTACAGCTGCTAAATTGCACAACAAAAGGCTATGATGGCAAAAGGCAGGCATAAAAATGGTGCTAAGCTAAACATTAACCATCATAACTAATAAATGTGTTGTAATATGGAACCTTTTCATGCTGCTGATAACAGTTTTGAATTGTATCTAACTCGATTCAGTGGTCTAGGAAGCAATAAAATTCCAGTGGGGCTTGCATGTGAGAGAGTGATAGAAGCGAGAGCATTAATTCATAGGAAAAATGAGCCCAAGGTATTGTGTCCTTGCTAGTCCAATGGGCTCTGGCGCACAGGTCTAAATGACCTGCCTGATGACATACTCGTTCTTGGAAAATTACTAACGTTCTGCAAGGTTAAAACAGCCATAAACAGGAGCGAAGCATCTGCCCTGAAGCCTTCGAGGCTGCCTTCACGAGACTGGCATAAAGAGAAAAGGCTGGAATAGGGAGCAACTTTTCAACCAGGTCTCTGGGTTAAACAGACGGGCTAAGCCAATACTCTGTTTAAAATCTTTAAAAAAACCATCTTTTGCTTTGATGAGTTTTGTTGGTTTCTGTAATATGTTTTATTGGACCAGCTGGTATAATCGGAGAGAGCAGACATGCTCTGGGGAACGAAAGCCCTCCTCTGAAATGCAGCGGCTGCGCTGCCCCTTGCAGTCTTGATAACAGAGCTGTGCCTGCGCAGGGCTGGGGTGCAGGGAGGCAGCAGAATAGGTCAGGGACTGGAAGCACTACAGCAAGCAGGCAAACAAAGATCTACAAAGGAGCGATGACAGAAGTGTTGCAGTGGGAAACCGTTCGAGAATACAGGGTGGGATTCAACCCCCCTGTTTTAGCCCCATATTTAAATGTGAAGTAGGTACTGTAATATCTTCTGAAGGAAGCCACCACATCCTTGATGATGGAAATTAGGAAAAAATGTGGATAGGGTTTTATCTTTTATGTAGACACATCAGCATAGCAGGGCAAAATATTGCAGTTTTTAGGTACACAGGTCCCCCTATGCTATCCTTCTAGGTAAAAAAAAATGATTGGTACCTCCACAAACTCAGCTCATCTAGTTGAGATGTCTTTCTTATCATGGATGAGATCACTCCCAAGAGAGGTCCCTCCACTAACTGTAGAGGCAGTCTTGACCACAAACTCTGACGAGACATCTTCTGTGTGATAACCCTCCATCTTAGCTGGTGCCACTCTCAGACACAAAACCAGCCAGACCCTGCCTTACCTTCTGAGAGTGGCTAGTGCAGTATCTCTGTTGCCCAAGCAAAGCAGTGTCCCAGTGCAAGCACACTTACCGCCTGGTCCCCCAGTGCTGCTTTCAGGCTGATGCGTACTTTGATGGCGTTGTCAGAATCTGGTTTAAAAAGAAACAAGGACTGTGTCAGAGCTGCAGCAACACAGAGCTAGTTGCTGGGAAATGCTGAGACAGCTAGAGTTTTCTTGTAGGTTTAGCTGCTTTCCCTGGCCAGCTTGGTGGGATTTATCTTGTTTCCCTTTAGCGACGATGGGATTTATCTTGTTTCCTTTCAGCCATCTCTACTGCCAATATCTGCATCTGAGCTGTCAGCCACCCAGGCCTTGTTTTGTCATAGATAGAAAGAAAGAGCACATCTAGAGGACAGTCCTCTGGCCTTCATTAGAGAGTTTCCCCAGGGAAACATCTCTTTTCTCCGTGGAGAATGGGCAGCTCAGATGTAGGTGTTGGTGTCTGACTAGGTGAACCCCACCACTAGAGACAGGCACAGCACTGGAAGAGTTACTGGGCTATCCAGCACCAATAGATTACAGGTTACACAACATAGCTCGTTCAACATTCAGCGCCATCACAACAGGCTGAAAAGTGCATTTTCCTACTGCTTCCTCCTTTTCCTCCTCTGGAGCTATCTTCTTTGAACAGTACATGACAGCAAATAAAATAGTACTAATTTTTCTGTACTGGTTTGTCTTCCCGTGAGCAAAACTGACTGCTCATTGTGTATCTCCCATAACCCTGTCTCCATACAGAAGAGCTTTCAACAGCTACAAGATACAGAGACTTTGCTGGTCAAGGGCTGTAAGGACTAAAGAGTGTCCTTAATTCACCTGCAAGCAGTACGTACATGGAGTCCAGTTTGTATTCCAACCAATGTATCTGCCAGAATTGTTTTTTTGCAGCCAGTTAAATAAAGGTTCAAAGTAATTAAGTAGGGGTGTTGCATTCATGTATTTCTCTCCTGTTATGCTTTCCAATGCTTGAGTCCAGGGCTTAGATCTGCCTAATTCAAGCAGTTGTCTGTGTACATAGAAAGAGAGATAATATATGTTGTTGCCATGTTCCATCTAGACATCTAGCAAAACAATCTGCAATCGATATCAAAATTTTCTCTTTTTTTTAGCTTCTGAATTTCCTCCTTCCTCCCATCATTCTTATTAACAAAAATAAATTATTTTCTCATAAACAGAAGATTAAACTTTTGGTGTTTGCATCCTCAGCTGATATAAATTTAGCCAAATTGTCAAAATGAGCTGAGAAGATAAATGCTAAATTTTCAAGCTAAGTTCATTCTTGGTGCAACCTCAATGACTCTGTAAGCTTTCAAGGGTTACTTAGGCTTTGCTATGCTCTGACTTACTGCAAATGAGAAATTGGCTTTGTTACCTCAAATTCCCACCAGCTGCTGTGGAATTAGTGATGTCACATGTGTGAAGAGGGCCGGCATGGTTGGCCGCCTTGCAAAGTGCCTCCTGAAACTGGAACTGGTAAATGGTCCGGGTGTAGTACCTAAAGGAAGGGCAGGGAGAATGAAGGCACACAGTTTTTTTAGTTGTTTGTCAAGGAAATCCCCAAGCCCTTGGACCTTGGGAGGCTCCGCAGCATCAGCTCTCTTTCCTGCCTGGGAAGCTGCACTGCAGGGAGGGAGGCCAGCTGGTATCTATAGGCTGTGCTAGCTCTGATTTAACGAAATGCCAAGACCAAACACAGCAGAAGTGCCCCAAACCTGTTTTCTGCCACATTAACTGAAGAACAAGGAAGGTTTTAAAGGCCCAGCTCTCTCTCCACTGTGGCTGAGCCTGCTAGGATGAGGTGGATGGGACATGGAAGGACATCCACAGTTAGTTGCTTCAGGGCTGCATGTGTGTGGCCCAAGTGACAGCGGTATGGGGCATGTTACCTCCCCATGAGGCAGGCACATCATACAGATGTTCTGCCATCAGACTGGTGGCAGTAAGAAGCCCAGCAGCTTCCCGGCCATTGACACATTGCTACAGAGAAGCCCCTGATGTCCACAGAAAAACTTCCACTGAAATCAGTGGCCTTCAGTCAGGATGTAAAACAAAATAAGATGGTGTCGTAAGACTCTCCATTGGGTGTTTTAGGTAATCAGGGCTTGTTCTGTACAGAAAATGTGAGTGATGAAGTAAACATTGAGCAAAGGTGGAGCTACCTTATGAATGAGTAATCATTGGCCACGTGAAACAGTGAGGCAGGGTCGCAGTATGTCTCATCATGAAGGACTGGTTCGACAACACCAACTATTTCTCTCCTGGGGATGGAGGAAGGAAAAAACACAGGATTTCCATTAATAGTTAATAAGAAAAAAACATCTGGCTCTCCTGTTCCTCTATATCGTCTGATACATGATACATATGTGCACCTCTCTCCCCTTCAAACACAAGAGGTACATACAGCTCTCAGTAACCCCAAACGAATACTGCTCCACAGGTGGAGACCGCAGAGAAGAAGCTGCTTTGAAACTGATGACACAAGGAAAGGGTTTGTGCTATAGCAGGGTGTGCAGGGAGTAACAGGTGGTGTGAAATATCCCACAAGACGTGAGCTTCATGCACACCTCATGCCCTGGGACATCCCAAGTTTGGAGACTAACACTTGTGGTTTTGTGCTGGGTAAGTAAGTGCATGCAGAGACTGGGTGGCCCAAAAGGTGTACAACCTGCTGTGCCACTGGCTGGAGATGAGTTTTTTCTTTATTTTCCTCTCCTGAGAGTGTGCTTCCTGATGAGTACTATGGAAACAAACCCATGCCCTAATTTCTGAAAATGGTAATAAACTTACACAGAAATATTTTATCCATAAACCTGTATGACAAGGTCTTTTTTCAGCACAAAGCTTTGCAGTGCCACTACAACAGATGTGATAAGCCTCCCTGAACAATTTGTCATTCTCCATTTTTCTGACATCTCTGCTACTTATGAATAAATTGAAGCTGAATGATTTTTTACAGTGGGTCAGCAGGCTTGCTTACATCAAGTTTTATCATAGATTTCGTTTGCTGATGGAGGCTCACTGTTTGTGTTCCTGTTAGAGTGTAGACTCCATTTTCAGTGTGGGGCTTGTTTGGTTTCTTTGCATTTTTCTGCTCCTGTGTTAACTACCCTGGGAAATGATAAACTCCAGCCTGAATCAAGCCACTTTTTAATCTTGAACTCCAGAGAGGTGGAAATAGATTGTCTGGTGGGGATAATCTGAAAAGGTACCTCTGGCTGCTGCTTGCCAAGAGAACTGTATTTTCTTGGCTGAGAAAGATGGTAGTTAGTAGGAATATTAATACATAGGGGAGGAAAGAAGCAATCTGGAGTCTTCTGGACAATTTACATCCAAAGCCACTGTAAAGAGGGGAGGAAAAGCTAAGGAGAAAAGCATGCAGAGATATTTGTTAGACTGAGATGTGTGCTTCTCAGGCGTGCACATGTGACAAACTTCACCTTCCACTTGTCCTTGAGGAGGTGGGGAGCAAACCAGAGCATATGCCCAGTGAGACTCAGGTAAGGGCTGTACTACTGTGAAGATGTCCTGGGGCACGTGTCATGGGGAACAGCAATGCTGATCCTGGGATCTGGAACATCCTGTGCAAAGGCCACAGGCTGTCTTTTTCATAGAAGCTGACATTAGAAATGAGGAGAAAGTCTGCTGAGAGGTAGGTGAGCTACCTGAGGCTGAGCACAGTGCTAACGGGGGTACACTGCTTGTGAGCCCTTGTCTGCACCACATTGGGTGTTTCTACCCGGCACTCTGCTGGTAGAAACACCCTGAGAAACAGATCCTGCGCAGGGGGGCACAGGCACCTCAAGTATGTTGAGTAACAAGGAAGGGGTGGTTTTGCAGAGTTATTTGGAAAAAAACCTCATTTCTTAAACTTACTTCATCTCCCACCACCGCTTCGTCCATTCCTGCTTTGTAATCTCACCACTAAACACCATCCACCTCCACTTTTCCAGCATGTAAGTAAAAGGCATTGTTCCAACAATCGTTAATGCTTGTTTGAGCAGAAAATTGATTTCAGTTTCTGAAGAAAGAAGCAGTTAAGGTAATGGTTATGGTAGCAGTTAGTATCCAATTAGGCAGCTAAACTTGCTTCCTTTTACAGCTACTGCTTATATCTGTTCGAGTTACAGGTTTTCACTAAGGAAAAAGTGGAAGGAATAATACTACTGAATAAAACATAGGGAAAGATCACTTAAATATTGTATACCATTCTGTATCTCCTTTTTCCTCCTACCTCTTACATAATCTAACCCTTCGGCATTTACATGCCATTCACCTCCAGTGAAAACCCTCTCAGGCTTTGGGGGAATTTTCAGTTGAAGACTTTAGTGCATCTCCATCCTTATAATGTAATACTCAGAGATGCCAAACAAACTACATTATAATGAGGGCTTACCTCACCTATGTTTTCCACTCAATATGCACATAAAAGAGGGATGTAAACCTCAAGGCTTCAGTTTCATTTGAATTGCTAAATGCATGCATCTGTAGAGAAAGGTACAGCTTTATGTAATCAAGAAATTTTTTAAGAAAATAGTCTTCAAGAAATTAAAAACACTATTGGAGGTTCATCTAGATGAACTATGAAGATTTTGCAATGAGTTGTTAAGTAATGAAGAGCTAGCTATTCATTTCTAAATTATGTAGCTGCATTATAAAGTAGTGTTCCTTGCCTCATGATGTGATTTGGGGAAAAAAAAATAGGATTGCTGATAAGTTGCTGGGGCAGATTTTGCAGAAGCCTCTGAGTTGCTCACTCAGCTTGCCTGTGAGTGTTTTCAGTTAAATATATAATATTTGTGCATTTATTTACCTTCGTCCTCTTGGAAAGTTGGCTCTAGGAGGTCGAGAGATTTCAGGTGCTGCGGCGTAGCTGCAGAGAGTGACATAATTTCACCTACTGCTTCGTGGAAGCCCTCATTGGCCCCATCCCTCAGCAGGAAGGGCTGCACAGAGTACGCCATGTCGTACTCGATGTGGCCCATCTCGTGGTGCGCCGTCAGGAAGTCATCCATGGTCACTTTGGTGCACATCTTGATCCTGCGCGCCAGGGCAAAGCGTTTGCAGTTAGAGAGGCAGCGGCCGGGCCAGCCGCTGCCTGAGCCCTGCCCGCCACGGCTGTGGGGCGAAGCTGCCTCCGGAGCGGGCGAGCACCCCGTGCCCCAAGCAGTGCTAGCAGGGGGTGCAGTTCTCTTGCAAGGGTGAGGCTTGGAGGGGAACTCAGCAAAACACTTTCCTAGCACCTTGAATTTGTGCTAGGAGTATGAGAAAATGGTTGTTTTATAAGAAGCAGCTGCTCCCTGAAACTTGGCAATAAGCTCTCTGTGCATGTTGGAGCAAGCATCCGTCGTCAAATTTAAGCAGATGGTAGTGTCAAAAAAACTGTGTGTCAGTCACTCCTGCTATTTCATCCTCCTGCAGGTACCATTTAATAAAGGAAATTATTTCTTTTAAATATGGTTTCCTTTCACCTTCCCCAGACTGCTGAAGAGGGAGACTGGCAGCTTTTACTACACCTCTGCTGGGGACCAGCGTCTTTCACCAGGGAACTGCGGAGACTGCAAGGGAGGACAAATTTTGCCCCAGGAGACCCCGCTGTGTGGGAACTTGCTGTCCCTCTTCTTTCCCAGATATGAAATAGACTGATGTTTTTTCATGAAACTCTGGAATTCTGTGTACCAGTTCTGATACATCTGCTAAAGGTAGCAGGTGGCATCTCAGGAGGCTTTCATTTGCTGCCCAGGGACCTATGCCATTGCTGCAGAATGTGTAGGTGTCCAGAAATCCCACTGGTATCAACAAGCACCTGCATTTGTGCTTGTTCGTTAAGCCCTAGAACATAGTCATTATTTCTCTAATTCATATAAGTAATAGTCACTTCCCTGCTTAAATTTGATAGCCCTTGAATCTTCACAGTAAGTTTTACAATCCCACGGGATCCCTGCTCCCTTGTCTTCCTTTCGACTCTCGTCAGTCAGAAAAAAATAATGAATAAGGAAAAAACAAATCTTCAAACATCATGGTGCACCTGTAGTGAAAATATGAATGTTCTAGGAGATGGTATGAGAAAGGATCATAGTAATCGCAGTACCTGTAGTCATTTTTCCCCATATCCCATGCCGTAGGATGGCAGACAACCTTCCTGTTGTCGGTCGGCTCTGTGAGCATGGAGTTCTTCCAGAAGTCTTCAGTCATGTTGTAGAGGCCGATGGAGGTGAAGAAGGCCTCAGCGGCTTTGAATATTTTCATTGCATCCCAGTTCTGAAACAGACAATGCCACCATTGACCATTTCTTCTGCATGGAGCCCGTTCCCAACAGCTGACTTAAAACAGCACAGCTGACTTCACGTTGGTCTCTCAGTGACTGCAGGTCAGCACCTGACTTACTGAAGCTCAAGTGGTAGTGGCTGCCTTTGGCACTTTCGTAAATTCTGCTGGGAACTGGAATTAAGTGTTTTCCCTACAAAAAAAATAGGCTTCTGCACTCAAAGAGTCAGCAGATAACACCTGACCCAGACCAGAGAAGCCCTAAGAAAAAGATAAGGTGGTGGAGATAGATAAAAAGTTCAGAAACATGCCAGATCTGGGATCCAATTCTTCAGCCACTTCAGTCGGGAACAACCTGTTTGAGGGAGTGGAGCTGCACTCGTAGCAAGTGCGTGTGAGACGAGGTCTTGGCCACAACCATAAAACTTGGCAAATGTATCTATAGGAGTTGCCTATCAGATTGTAACTGCATTTTAATGTCCAGAATATTTTCAAATGCCACTCAGCAAGTTTGTTACTCTAAATGGCAGGAGCTCTGCATTGACTAGGCTGAGTTTTTGCAGAGATTTACATGGCAGACAGCTAATTTGGACATAGTACTGAATTAGGCACTTCTACGAGCAAGGATGAGTCCAACCTTTGCCCCTGAGGCTCTGTAAGCAATGCTTCCTTTTCTTATGGTGGTGCTTCAGTATATGCAAATTTAAGACTACAGGGGGGTCAATACTGTAAAATATGGGTGAGATTCATACACATTTGTGCAGACTGCTGATGAATCAAGTTTAGCTATTCCTTCTCTTGCCAGTATAACATTTAAATGGAGCACTTCCTATGTGAGGAGGGTAGATGTCAGGTAAATAACTACAATTCAAAAACTAAATTCCATTTAACACCTTCTTTTTTCGTAACAGGAACAGGCATACAGAGAGTTTTCTTCACTCATGTCCTCAGTCTGGCAAAGGTGTCATGGTTTCAACACTGTAGATCTCAAACACAGACCTTATGGTGCTATGTAGTTATCAGAAGATAACAGGCAGCACTGGAGTTCCCTAACTCTATGCAAATAAACACGGTTGGCAAAAGAAAGAAAGAAAGAAAGAGAAAGAAGGAGAAAGAAAGAAAGAGAAAGAAAGAGAAAGAAAGAAAGAAAGAGAAAGAAGGAGAAAGAAAGAAAGAAAAAGAAAGAAAGAAAGAAAGAAAGAAAGAAAGAAAGAAAGAAAGAAAGAAAGAAAAACAACTGTGATAACAACTGTGATATACAAGATATTTGATTATGGTAATGGCTGGCAAAGGTCATATTTGATACCAGCCATTTCCATGAGTCCTAAAATATTTATATCAACAAAATATCTCTCTTAATGGATAGGTGTCTCTGAGGAAAATAGACTTGGAGCCAAGATTAAGCCAGTGAAAGAGGGTGGAGAATAAGGAGAGGAGAACAGCTAAGGGAAAGAAAAGGTGCAGTGGAAAATGATTGAACACATTAAGGTGAAGAGCTAAAAAGGATGCAGAAAGCAATTCTTTGCTGGCAGCATGACTGCCTTAGGATAGCTATGGTTTTCTAGAGAGTGGCTGACATGGTGTGTAATTTTTATGCCATCTAAATTCATTACATTATGCATATTGCATAAAGGCTTTATCATGTCTTACCTTTTGAACCATTGCAGAAGTTACATCAATGTTTGGTTTGGCTGGATAGGGAACAGTCAAGGCATACAGATTTGTCCAAAATCTACCCCACATATCACCTTCAAAAGAGAAAGAAACATGGAAATACTTTAAATGATTGACTATGTATTGTTGAAATCTCCCAGACAATTCTGTAAGCTGTGCAATATCATAAGCAGGAACTCCTGTATGCCTGCGCAGGTCTAATCCAGATGTGAAGTGGAGGGGAGCAGTTCTGGGAACATATGCTTAGGTCAAAGTCAGATCAACAAGCTTTTTATTTCCAAAAAAACTGCTCAAAACTGAACATCCATGTTTTTAGTTCATGTGATTGCTGCTGTTGTGCTCACATACATTACAGTTACAGCAGCTTGATGCTGCACGCTTTGAAGGCAAAGTCATGAAATGCCACCACTAAGGACAAGATCTGAAAGGGAATAAAAATAAATCTCTCTGAAAGCCTCATTCCTAAGGAAGACAAGTGCCACCAAGGGGAGGGAAATGTCCCAGCACGGTGCCGGAGTTTTGAGCTCGGTGCCGGTGTCTCCAGCAGGGATGGGGACACTTGCCTTCCCTGCCTGCCTCTGCTGCTAAGCACCTGTGCCATCTCCGCCAGGGACTTCTCATTTCTCCTCTCCCCTTCTCTTATCTGCACCCTGTTTGTTAACATTAAACAGGCAGATTACTCTGTTCCCATGTGCCTTGAAGGTGGTCGTCTTGTGTACAAGGTCAGGCATGCGCGACACGGCCGCGTTGTCATACCCAGCAAATGAGCGGGGAGGCATCCCGTGGAGCTGATGAGCTCAGAGCCGTAGGCCTGCTCTAGCCGGTGCCTCACGTAGGCATGCAGCTGCTGGTACAGAGGTTTTATCTGGAGGCGAGGAGGAGAAGGAAGCACAATAATTTCTCTTGGCTCTACCCAGCTCGTCCCGCCTGACCAGAGAGCCTCGAAGGTGTCTCTGACAAAATTCTCCCTGCAAGAACCTGCAGCCTCTGGCATGGCGCAGCCCGAGGGACTGTGGTACGTAGGGACGTCTCTCTGGGGATTGTGGGAAAGGGCACCAGCCCCTCCTAGAGGCTGGCTACAAAGTCGTTGCAATGAAAGTATCAAGGGGAGAAGGACACTCCAGAAAAGGCTACAAGCCTTTGTGCTCTCTGCACCTTTCTTTTGGGCTTGTCCTTGCATGGCTGCAAGGTAAAAATGTCATCTATGATCCCCAACGACTGTCAACCCCATGTAGACTAAGACTGGCCAGTTTACAGCAGGTCTAGTCTTCCTTCACAGCATTAACATGTGAGCCTACCGTCACAATCACAGGTAAGAGCTTTTTCCTACCCCTACCTGCTCAAATGTCTTCTCCACATCTTGAACAAGCTGGTCACGGCTGTATTTGTACTCTTCTGGATAATCTGCTTCATAATTTGCTCTCCAGTAATCTCCATAGTCAGAATAACCTGTAAAGCAGGGAGGTGTAACCCCAGGACACAGCACATGGCACGGCTTAGCCATCAGGAGCAGCGCAGCTCCCTGCTGACCCTGTGCAGACCCACTGCCTTTCCCCAAAAGCAAAGCAACGCCAGGACTGAAATTCAGCTTCCAGTTGCACTACATCTTCCAGTCCACTGACCTCAGCCGAGTCTGGAGACAAAATGGCTCATAGCTGAGGTCTTTTCCCTAGTGGTATTGGGGAAGGTCACAGCAATGACTGTGCTTGGTTAAAATCTTCCATCTTTTTTCCCCTAACTCTTTGAAGTATAATGCCTCAGACCGACAGTTTTCAGGAAGCAAGGTTTATGGGAAAGTAGGTGATAGAGCAGAAGTTTTGCCAAGAGACAGATGATGCAGCTACTTCAGCAGCTATTTTAGAAGTCCTCCAAAGAAAAATAGCAGCCGCCTGCCATTGTTCCTTAAAAGATTGCTCCCTGTGATTTGTGGGGAGATCTCTGGCTGAAAGCACATTTCCCTTAGTGCAAAATCCTTTTTAAGCACCTGGCTGCATCTGCTGCCCCAGACCTACAAAACCCAATCATTCCAATTGGGGCAGAATGCTTAAAAATGCAACACTTCTTGCAGATGGTGCAGGAAGGCCAAGAGAAAGAAGAAACATCACCAAGGACATACAGCAGCACTCAGAAGTTTGTTAAATTGAGCATGCTTGCCCTCAAGTCACAAGCAGAGCAGTTCTGGGAAAGGCAGTACCTAGTGAAGGGCACTGATACATTATGGCATTTGGGAAAAGTGCCAACAAAGGTATTCCCCTTTTGTTCCAGGCTGGTGACGTGATTCTGATCTGGTCCTTGGCACCTGTCTGCACTACCTTTTATTTTGCATCACGCACTTTGAGAGCAAAATACGTACAAAATGTCTGTCATCAATGTGTAAAACAGTCTGGGTTGTGAATTCTGAACAAATTGTGCAAGACCAAGTTATGTTTCTTAATTTCTTGAAGCCAGGAAAAGAAGAGAAGAGAAGAGAAGAGAAGAGAAGAGAAGAGAAGAGAAGAGAAGAGAAGAGAAGAGAAGAGAAGAGAAGAGAAGAGAAGAGAAGAGAAGAGAAAAAAGAAAAGAAAAGAAAAGAAAAGAAAAGAAAAGAAAAGAAAAGAAAAGAAAAGAAAAGAAAAGAAAAGAAAAGAAAAGAAAAGAAAAGAAAAGAAAAGAAAAGAAAAGAAAAGAAAAGAAAAGAAAAAAAAAAAGTAACTTACTATTAAGTCTTGCAGCCTCATTTTTAAGTTCAACGTAGTCTTCATATAATGGTCTCATCATCCTGCCAACATCAGCTCTCCAGCCTTCCCAGGCCCACAGTCTCTCATGATAATCTATGCTGTTGGCCATAATTGTATCCAGACCTGTCAGAACAAAAAAAAAAAAATTAATGCTAGGACTTGAAAAATCACAGTCCCTTTATTTTTCTTTCACAGCAGGCAAATGAGCCAAACCAAAAGAAATTTCCTGAGCTAAGAAGATGATTTTGTGTTTGATATACTAAAAAATCCCATTATCTTATTGCATCCTTTTTTGATTTAAGGTTTTCTCCTTCTTATCTTCAAGAGACACGGAGCAGATCATGAGTCACTTAAATTAACCGTGCTCTTTCCCTGCATCAGCTTCCCTTGACTTGGTAGTGTTCTTGAGACTGGCCTCAATGTGATGCTGAACCCAACAAGACTTGGATGACAGGGGAGAAAATTAGACTTTCCGTTGCGTGGGCAAGCCCCAGGTGACAGGCAGGCTCTCACACAAACTGAGCAGCCCTCTCCAGATGTTGTCCACCAAAAGTAGGAGACGGTGTGTCTCGTGGGTCGCAGGCCTGCTGCAGGTCCCTGAACTGCAAGGTGCAGTAAAATTACGATGAAGCTTTAGGTAGCAGGATATATCTATGGAAACTATAGCCTGTTTTCTTGCAGTCAGGAGCCTCATGGGTTTCCCTCCTCTTTTTGAAGCTGCGATATGAAGGGCACCATACGGACCGTTGTTAATGCCATACCTGGCTCCAGCACCAAACAGTCGAACTGTTCAGTGGTTTTGCAGACGGTCCCAGTGCTGTAGATGGTACTCATTGCATTTAGCACGGTGCTTAGCTGCAAGTTAGATGCGAGATAGCCCATTAGTAACACACTGTGCAAAATAATATCCAGTTATGCTAATTCCTTAGAAGCTCGATTCAACACTTCACCCACCAGCTTATCATTTAAGTCTATGTCTAAGCTCAGCAGAGATTAATGAAAGAATTTGCCTGAATGCATTACCGAACCAGGACCTAACTGGAAAAGACAGATAATCTCTCGGATATATGACGCAATCTACAGGTCCTTAATATCCAGTCAGCAGATCTCTGCATTTAATGAACTTGAAATGTCAATATACACCAGCAATCAAGCAATAAAATTTAGCAACACAGCTCGTGGTTTGGAGCAACAGCAAGAAGGGCCCCATCTGCAGAGGCTGTCAGGCTGACTGCTGCTTGTCAGCATGACATCTCATCGCACTGATGCACGGATCTCCTTAAACTCCGCCACAGAGAAGCTACTGCTCTTGTTCTGGGTCAGCTGAAGGCCAAATGCATCTGAAATCATTCAGCTCAGAATCTATGCTACGCAGTTTTACCAGTTTCTTTCTTTATTTATTTTTTCAAGTTTTCATACCTCAGGAAAAACACACACCACTTTTAGCTTTTCCTTTAGGAGTAGGTTTTTCCGCATTTAAAGCTTTAAAGCAGAATTATTTAGAGCTGTCGGTGGGAGGGGTCATTGTTGACTAGCTCTAACTTTATCTCTGTCAGCATTAAAATGAGTGGGGACCCTGGGAAATTTTTGCACAGTGAAAAATATTTGAATATTCCTATGGAATCCCATCAGACTGTGCAAAATGTCACTTTTCAAGTGAAAATCAACAATTTCAGCCCCAAAGGCCATTTATCTAGGAACCTGCAAGTGTCTAAATGTGCTGGATACTGAAGAAAATACCTCCTCAACAGAGACAGCATTACCATCAGTGCACTGCTGTGCTCCAAAATAAACACTTATTTGTATGAACCTTCAGCATTCCCAGCAAGACAATTTGTCTTTCCAGAGACACAGCTCATTTGGACCAGACAGGATGTCCAGCCAGTCTGCTGCATTTCATGTGTGGTGGTGAACATTGCTGATCTTAGCTGAAAAATCTCAGGATTCCCTCATAATCAGGACAGTAGGATCCCCTATCTCAGCAGTATGTTTCAATTTGATCTCCAGCAATAAGAAACTAATTCAACCCTCAAGCACTGAGTTATAGATCCCTTTTAATTTTGCAGAGATGCTCACTCCAGTTCCACATATGCTTATTATCCATACATGAACTTTACGGTGGAAATGCCAAATCTCATTCTGAATCTTGCTAAATGCTGGCCTTCAGCAGCTTGCTGTGGAAGCAGGCCACCGACCCTCCCCGATTTCAAGCATCCCAGGGCGCCTGCTGCACAGAAGCATCTTCTCTTCTTCACAGCCTGACAATGCAGTGTGTGCAGGGAAAGAAAGGCTCCCTCTGCCTCCACCTGGTTGGCTCGCTGAACATCCTTTCACCCATCTCCTTCTGCTTATTACCCTTGCTCTGGACTTAGCCGTGTACTTAGCACAGGTCCTCCTTTTCCCGTATGACTAATCTGGTCATTTGTGCAAGGGCAGCTCTGAGGCGGGTGCGAGACCGTAATTTATTGCATGCATTACATGGCAAACTGCTGACCTGAGTGGGAAGCAGCTTCCTAAGCCAGACACCCCTCGTATTGCTAAGGTCACCTAGCACAGGTACGTGCTCCTGAGCCAAGCAGGGTGGTGACAGCACTGTGCCTTTGCTGACCTGGCACGAATGAGCTACACTCAGCAACTTACCCTGCTGTATTTTTCTGGTGACAGCACAGAGGATCCCCTGTCTTGGAGAGACTGGATCTGGAGCCTGGTGGGAGCATCCTGAATGTTGGCTAGTGGGAAGATGCTGGCGTTTCTGGAGGCCTCCTCGTAAAACGCAGACCACTTGGCACCTGCTTCGTTCTGCAAGGGGTTCACACAAGCACTGGATTACTCCACTGAAAGAGTGCAGCAGCCCAATGTACTCAATGGGCAAAAGTATTTCTCCTGGGGAAGAACTTCATTTGTGGAGTCCACACGTGGACTGCAGGTTTAGCACTTGCACTGTGCAGTGAAGCAGCTGGAGAACGTCTTGACTTCAGTTTATCCAGATAACCATTTTTCTTTGGAAATAGCAAAAAGCAGGACCATCTCCTCACAACATGCCTGTTATAATTGATCCAGCATCACCTAGCTCTGTTCCCTGATAGTTTAAATCACCATAAACTCTTCTTTTAGTGCTTCCCTTGATTCTTCTGTGCCTAACAAAACATAGGTACAAGCCAGGGCACAAGAGGGCTGTGACCCAGATGTTGTTCCTTGTTTCTGCTTCAGTAGCAGTAACAGGCAGAAGCCAAGATATTCGTATTGAAATCTCTTATTATGCAAATATCACTTTCTCCTGAAGTTTTGATTAATAAAAGGTTATATGTGGGCATGGTAGGCTCTAAGCAACTGCCTAAATCAAGCATGCAAAACCTGAATTTTCTACATGAGATTGCTTTTTCCACTGTTGCAATTACATACATATGAAACTCCTAAATTTCAGTGCATGAAGTAGCACCATAAGAACATTATTTGTACTTGAGACCGTCTTTAAAAGATCCATCTTATTCTTTTCATCTTTTTTTTTTTTTTTTTTTTGTATTTGTTTGTACGTAGATTAGCACATCAGCACCTGTCCAAAATGGCAACAAGAGCAGTACTAGTTAACCTGGGTCCTTGGGATAGCTTAATTAATTGTGCACATGACAGAAGTTCCTGGGTTGTGGAAAGGGCACCCGTAACGTCTGTCCCGCCCTGCTGAGGCATCAGGATGCAACAAATGCGCGGTAAGGCCAATAATTTCTCCAGGGCTGTGCCCAGGTTGTCCAGCCCTGTGCAGGATGGACCAACCATACCTGCTTCAGGCTCTGGTGGAGAGAGGCAGCAACAGACATAACATGCCCATGCAGCCACCTGCAAGCTTTCCAAAAACTCTTCTTTCACAGGAGCAAAGCAAACAGGTCTGACCATTGCTCAAGGGCTTGAAAAACTCACTGGGCAAGAGCTTGATGAGCACCCAGAGGAAGAGCATCATTGTGCAAATCCACCTCTGAATTACTTGTCCTGAGCAGGGAAGGAGAGGTGTGCTGGGAGAGGCAGGGCAGGAGAAGGGGCTCTTCGGTTACAGAAGCTGGGGGAAAGCAGTTAACTTGCTGTCTGTTTTTTTCCCCAATTAGAGAAACTGGTTGATAAGTCAGAGGATTAGTTATGTGTTTTGTGGTCCAATTTACAAGGAAAATGGATGGAAAGGAGCCAAAAGGGACTGTAGTCATTAACTCTGCTCCTCCAGCAGAAAGGGAGGAGGGGAAGCAGTGGGTTTACTGCCAGCGCTACCAAAGAGATCAAGTGAGAGAAAACGTCCTCTCTGAGCACTGGACTAATTGGTTCTTATTGCTGGTATCTCCTCACGTATTTTATTATCACCTCATTAATGCTGAAAGTGCTATAAGGGCTTTCATTTTACGTGTTTGGAAACATTATAGTTTAAGTACCTGGTGCCTCGGAAAACATTCCAGATTGACAATGATTAGTAATTAGGATTTCTTCCAGCTACCAGTCTCCTTGCTTTAATTAAGAAATACTATAATTAAACCATGTTTTAATTAAGCTATAAGACAAAGTGGAAGACTTATACCATTACACAAAAGTAGATGTAGGATGTTCAGCTTCATTTTTGTGCTCTGTTCTTCTCTAAAACTTGAGTTAACTTTAAAATGCAAGTAGCTACAAAACTCAAGGTGTTTTTATCCATTTTTAAAGGTTCCAAGGTTATGAGATGCTAGGCTGCAGCACAGCAGTTTCAGCAACCAGTCAGATCATGGCTGACTGCTCTTGACAAACACAGTACTTGCCAAGAGATCCAGTTGACTGGGACAGCTAGATGTCGGTGTTGGAAAGCAGGGCGAACTGTGTTGCAAGACATTTCAAGTACAAATGCTGTGGTCCTTCCTGTAGGTAGAAGTTCACTTTCAAACCAATGCTCTAGACCACCATACTGCAAACTCCACTGCTGGCTTTTGGAAATCTGTGATCTCACTTCATTTTTTCCCGGTTACATACCTCCAGCCAGTCTACTAACAGCCAAGGCTATGACATGAATGCTGTGGGATGGTCCCCCACTGTGTAAAAGATACAGACCACCATACAAGAGCATCAGCAAACATTTAATAACATGCTTGCACTCAGAAAATATGTGGGGACCTGCTCAGAAACACCATTCTGGGATGAGCTTGGGACAGCAGTGAATATGGAGGAACGTGCCTCCCTCCCTCCAGCTGATTTTGGGGCCGAACATTCAGCATTCCCTTGCCTTTTCCCTCCACTTACTGGAGTGACTCAGGGTGATGGCCAGGGGCAAGTCCAACCTCTGGCCAGCCCTGTGCAGTGTGAGGGCAGCCCAGGTACCAACCCTAGACTGTAGAGGCTGCTAGTGGCCCAGACACCTCCAGTGAGGCATTACTGTGTTAAAGCAAGCTCCCAAAGCAGCACCCAAATTTCTGCCAACCGTGGCGGAACCAAAACAAACTGGAAAGTAACCATCGGATTTCTAAAACACTATTAAAACCCACAGAACATAGCACTTACCATTTTCCTGGCTGTCTCCTCAGTAATGTTGGTGTTGTAGTTCCATGAGGCAAGGGAGTTTTCGTAGCTGATGTCTTCTGCCCTCACATTGAACTCTGCCAGAAACATTTGGGCTTGCAGCGTGACATCCTGTGGGGTCACAACAGCGCTCAGACCACAGAGAAGCCAGACGTGAACCAACATATTTATATCCAGGCTGAGAGCCTCCCAGTGAAGTAGGTTTCCTCAGGTGAACTTCTCTGCCTTCTTCTCTTCAGCCTTTATGCATAGCTAATGTGAACTAAAGAGGCTGAATCCAACTTTCCTGGCCTTTTATAGGTTTTATCCATTGTAGGAGAGAAAGGAAAAAGTTTTTATAAAAAATCAAATAAACAAAAGTCAATGATTAACTTTGGGAAAGCATAATTACTCCTACCATTTTATGGCCTTCTTATAAAAGGCTTTTACTTTTGGTTAATGTTTCCCAAATGCGCTGTCAATGATACAGCTGGTCACTTTATCTATAGCCTGCCAGTGTCTTTGGTAGCTCAGAATCTGTGAATCCTTTAACAGGTTGGTAATAAGCTGTAAAAATATTTAGAAACTTCACTGAAACACCAAGCCATGACCTTATCCCCCAGGCAGAGAGAAATTCCACTTAGCCTGACATAGGGTACCTGGTTAGATGTTCAAGCCCATGTTTTAAATGGCTTTGCAAAGCCTGAGTGATTTGGAGACTCTACCTCATTTTCAAGATGACTGGACCACATAAAACTAGATTTTTAAAGGTGTTTGTGAACTATCAAAAAGGAGCAAGAGACTTAGTGGGATCACAGCATCTTGTGTAGTGACCTAACCTTAACTATAAATCAACTGGATTTAAGTACTAAGATAACTAAGTCTACCAAGATGATTTCAGTTAAATATCTAAATACCTTTGCTAATCTAGCCAGGAACCGAGTGCTTACTGCAAATCAATGGGAAAATCAATGCATGAATTAGTTCTGGAAATGCAGCTTGGGTTGAGTGTTATCGATCAGAGAATACCTGAGTACTTTTTAAATTAACCTGTTTCTGCTCAGGATCACTTGGACTGGGGGGGCAGGGGATGGGGAGGCACTTTTTGAGATGCGACTCTGCAGCCACATCCGTGGGGTTGATTTCCAGTTCCCAGCAGAGCTTCTCTGAAACCACTACAAGTTTGTCTACGTGGGAGCAGCAGCAATCAGCCCCGTCGTCGCCACTTCATGAGAAAGGAGCTGCAGCCCTCCTGTCTGTAAAGCACTGAGCACAGCATGGCCTCAGCAGGGCCACCACCAACAAGCAGCAGGAGAGCCAGGGACCTCGAGGAGGCACCTCGCCCAGGTGTTTGCTGGGAAGCAGCATTGATTACTCCTGAACTCTCCTTCCAGTAAGTTAGCTTAACGTGCTCTCACAGACCTGTGCAAAGAGGAACTCACGACCTCTCTTGGGTGGTTCATTCCAATGTCTTTTCTGGCAGCTTAGTTTCTTTTCTTTTTAATTTAGTGTGAGGTAAGTCAATATCTTTTGATACCCATGTCATGTGCACCAGGGACGAGTGATGTCTGTCATTGGTGTTCAATCTTCAACAATATTCTTTTTCCAAAAAAAAAAAGTCGACAGCATTCATGCAACCCTTCCTCAGAGGTCACGGTCTCTAAATTGCATGTTATTCTTACTGGTGCCATCCAGACAATTAGTGCTTCTTCAGAGATGGTGTCCAAAACTGATCATAACTGAAACCTTAGCAATTGTCAGTAGAACTGTCACTGTCTGTGTCTTACACACTGTACTGCCCACTGAGGTCCTTTCTGGTAGCACTGCCACCTGTCCAGCCCTTCCTCTTTTTGTCTCTCTACATCTGGCTCTAGGGTGGCACTAATTAGAGCATTTTGAATTTGTCTGGGCTGAAGTCCATTGCACAGACCATTTTTCCAGTTTTTTATGATGATTTGGAATTGTAATCCTCCAAAGGACTCACAGCTTGGCAATGACCATAAATCTATTATCAGGTTTTCTATTCCTACATCCAGATCATAGAGGATACAGATGGCCCAGGAGAGCTATCACTTTAAAGAGCCCCTTTCCTTGACTGGAAACCATGAAGTCTGTTTTTTAAGTAATTATGTGACTTTTGTGATTCTTGTCTAGTTCATCTTTCCTTAATTTGCCTATGAGACTGTCACATGGTGAAATGTTGACAGGTTTTTTTGTTGCCCTTTTTTGCTGCAGCTTCTCCCTTATCCATGAGCCCTGTTGTCTGTCAGAGCAGAGAATTACATCTATTGCCTTGACATGATTTCTTATTTTCCAGTAGAGAACAGGGACTACGACAACTATTTGATTTAACCCTTTTATTTTCTCTTCTATGCTGGTAAGGTAACCGCACAATCACTGAGTCCAGTACCTTCTGGTATACTAAAACTAAGATGACTGATCCAAAATTCATGTTTTACATACAGGCACTATTTTTTTCCTTTTACAGTGCTCTGGCACCTTCCTCAGAGCATCCCCGTTAGCCCTCATCTCCCTGCCATGGTGCAGGAGTAACCCATGCTCATTGCTCCATCCTGCAGCTGCCACTTGCCCGTGCACATCCCCAAAATCCTGAGGGCTTCCTGCAGGACTGAGGGGTCCCCTGGCAGTGGGATACTTGGTGGGTACCTCAGAGGGATTGAAGAGCATCACTTTGTTTTGTATAGGGAGTGCATCTGCACCTGTGCTTAACTGTGTGCACATGTTGTGGTGAGCTGAAAATGTAGCCTGGAGATTCACACTAAATTATGCTGCAAATTTTCTGCCTTACTTCTAAATATGTTTTATTGCATGCCGAAATGCAGTACTCGATATCATACCTGAGGAATAATAGAGGAATCACACTGCATCTTTCTTGCCATTGCCTTGCCACAGGAGAAAAAACTTTAAGCAGTGAGATGAGTTAGCACAAATTTACGTTTGAGAAAACCTGTGCCATAACAGTGCGGAGCCACAGCGTTCCACGCACGTCGTACTTTCACAGGTGGGTTTGCTCCCATGCAGCAGATGCATGGGAGACCACTGGACACGGACTTGTTTGTGGCAGCCTTGCTACCATGGCAGGCTTTCTGCCCTGCTGGTGGGTGACCAGCTAGTGCAGGGGGCTGCCACGGGTGTAGTGCTCCAAAGCACCCGCACACGCTTCTCCACGCACTCCTGCAACCCATAATCTGCCTCTGTGCTCCGCCATCTCGGCACGATGTCGTCTCACTTTGCTCTCTGCTTAACAGGGTGGTATGGAAAGCTGAGCAGAGAAAGAAATAAAAAAGCACGGAAGCCACAGGATGGCCGGGTGCCAAGCTGGGAGTGATTTGTGTAGCCTGAGATGGTAACGACAGGTCTACATGGAGAGGATGTTCCCCGTTTTAGGATGAGCTGGGAGCATGTGTTGGCAAGAGCATCAAGACCATTTGTGCCCCAGTGAAAAGGAAACAGCAAACTGAGAAAATTAAGTATCTTGGATTCCAGGAAATCCAAGCCTCCAGCAAGGGCTGAGACAGCAGCCATTGGGTTTCAGTGATAGCAGAAGACCAACTGGGAATTAAGTTCTGGTCTCAACCCAACATGTTGTTATGCGCAGTTGTGGCTAGTCTGCTTGGCTCCTTCTGAGACTATGATACTTGCCACCATTACAGTGCAAAGGGTGAGGGTAACCTGACATGACAGCACAGGCTCATTCTCCAGTTTGCCAGTCCTCCCCTCCGCCCCTGGGGTCTGCAGTGTGGGCTGTGGCTCCCAGCTCCTCCCAGTCTCCATGGTCTGGGTTGTCTCACATCTGCTTAGATAGCTGCCCACTGATGTTCAGCTGCATCCTGACTCTGTTAGAGCTGTTTCTGCCTCGTCACTCATGTTGCTGGCTGAGCTGTACTATGAAACTGGGGCCACAATAACAGAGAATTGCATTTAAGGCACGTTTCAATAAGAAAACATTGTGTTGCATATTGGGCACACCCTTAAAATAGCTTAAAATACCATTATCAGGCCATTATTCCAGTCAGGAGTGCTGCTTAAGCTCTCTGCTGTACTTCGTCTTTCTGCCCAGTGCATAAGAGGCAGACATCAGCATTACTCAGGGACTCATTTGGAGCTGGGGGCTCCGAAGTGCTGTGGCTGCATGATGTTGGGTGCCTGGCCTGGAGCATCCCCTGGGAGGATGAGCAGCTGCGGGAGAAGCTGTCCCATTGCCTGCGCAGGGCTGCAGCTGCCCTGCTTCTCTGCTGTTCACTGAAGAGCAGTTCACGTCAATTAAATACCTGGCAAATCCTTGCTCTGAGGACTCCCCGTTAAGTGGCTTTGCAGAGGCAGTGATGGCCCAGGGGGGCTGCGCGTTGCCCTGATGCGGCAGCGGTGCTCGTAGAGGGGCTGTGCTGCCTCAGCGTCTCCTAGGCTTCATTGGGGGGCGATCCCAGAGCCTCTCCCTTGTCCTCATGCTCCAAACTGGGGGCTGGGCAAATAGTCCTTTTAATCCCCAGAGCAGCCTGTTTCCCACATGAGTAACTCTTCTGCATGCGTGGCATCAGATATTTCTCAGACAAAAGCCCCTGAGGCCGAGCCAGGGGCAGGATGCTGCAGGGCCACATCCCGGTGACTGCCTGAGGCTAGCGCCTTGGATAACTGGCTGTACCCCCGTAACCTCCTGTCCCAAGACAGGATGCTTCACTCTCTGGATTTCAGACCTAAAGAGAAGTTGTTGCCTCTGCACCACTCCTTCCTGCTGCAAGGGGGGCACGGGCTGACTGACGGCTGCTCAAAGCGTGCTCAGCATCACCAAGGAGGCAATCGCCCCGTGGGCAGGGGCAAGCCCTGCATCTGAAAACAACCTCGGGAGCTGTGGAAAGGTGCTGGCAGTTGCCTGAAGCACCAGGAAATCGATGTGTTTTTGCAAGGTTTAGGAGAAAGCATTGAAGCCGAGTGGTTTTCAGGATGGCAGAGAAGAGCTACCAGCAGGCAGGTTAAATTGGGATCTTACGAAGTGTCCCAGTTTGTAATGGGGAAGGCCACAGTCAGACTCAAGACCATAGGTTAAGGAGGCAGAGGAGAGGAAACCATGCAGGGGCACAATACTCTGTAATGCTTACACCTTGCCCATTGCAAAGAGCCGCCTTGCCGCTACAATGAAGGGAAAGATATTGATCCTGTGATACGCAGCTTTTCCTCTAGGCAACCAGCGTTTCTCATTCCACTTTCACTAAGGAGGGAGGGAGTGGTCCCATTTCATTTTAAAATGGCCACGTTTCCACACATCAGCATCTGCATCGTTGTTAGATACAACATCACAGACAGCATTAGTCCAAAGTCTAAAATTCCTATTGGTCCACAACTGATAAAGGCTACATATGGTAATTAGTAGCAATTAAAATCTAAATGATAGGAGAGCAGCAGAAGCTGATAGAGAGATAATACCAGAACAGAAAGGTGCTCATGCCGTTTCTCAAAAATCGAGTTTTTCTTTTTAACCATTGCTGAAGCTAGTAAGATACTCTTGCAGCTTCAAGTTGCCATCTCTAAGGGAAAGAGAAACACAGCAGGAAGAAAGAGGACCGACTAGCAAAATCAGACATTTCTGGATGATCTCAAGTCAAAACTGGTTGCTACTGAAGCTGCTGGCTTTGCTGAGAACAAGGCTGAACTCGTACTATAAAGGTGTAATTCCTCCGCACCTTTTTATCTTGGGCAGAAATGCAAACATCAATCCAGCCACAGAATATCCAGCCATAAACGCAAATGCATTATGGTAAGTGCATCCACAGTGCTTTATGTATTCACAAAACTGAGTATACCGAAACATTTGTGCTGGCAAGTGTGTGCCACTGATCACTGTCAATGTACTTTAGCTTTATGTGATTTGAAAACAACCAAGCTTAGTCCTTTGAACTGGGCATATCTAACAGTGCGAGTTTTTCGTTAGCAACTGTCCTGTAGCTTGGGAAGCTTCAGTGTCACTCTATTGCACACATCTCTTCTTGCACACAACATTAAAAGGAAACAAAAACCATGAGAGGCCAAAAGAAACTGCTCATAGAAAATGAAGCACAGATAGTCATTGCTAATGGATTGTGAACAGAGGGTCAATGCATTTTCTGTAAAAACCTGGCACATTTAAAACAGCTGATTTCATAAGTCACAGGTTACTGCACTGATGAACTGACCAAATGTCTGAGGGATCTGAGACATATTTTTAAGAGTATCTAGAAACATAGACTCTCACTGTTTAATGGGAGTTATTTTAAGTCTTTGTTGCACTTCTGCCCTAAGCTTTAAAGTAAGTATTTTCTTTTATTTTCCCACACTTGGGAGGTTACACATGAAAAACTCTTCCTGTCAAGATGTGGTAATGTTCCTTGTTTGGTCAAAACTGACACACAAGTTATCAAACCAGAAGCTCTTATGGTAATGCAATGATTTGCATTCATTGGGGAATTATTTTATTCTGACGGTGATGAAGGAACACAATCTGAATCCTGCCCTGAGGCTCCTTGTGCCCACTTCACCCTTCTCTTTCGTGAACAGCAGCAGAAACAGTGAACTGCCTTCAGTTATGTCTTCCCTCAAAATGCAGAAAAAAATGAGGCCCTTTGTGAAGGGACAGCCAGGAAAGTGTTCTTCAAGGAGGCCAGAGTGACAGAAGCAAATGTCATACCTGGACGAACAAATAGGAGCATACAGTCTGCAAGAGGGGCATGAGGTAATCCCTCCAGGATCTTCAGCACCAGCAGAGCCTCAGGAGGAATTCTAGGTCCAGGTTTGCGTACCAGACTTCAAGGTGGGCTAACAGGGAAGTGTTTAGAGGAGAGTGCTGCAGGCATGCCACCCTTCTATGGACTTTGCACATCGTCCTGGAGCAGGAGAAGCAAATGCTGAGGTGACAGGACAGGCTTCAACCTGGTTTTGTCCAACACAGAGTGAGCATCAGCTTGTGGGACAGAGTTAGATTTCCCTAAAGCAAGTGGCAGAATGGGTCTGGCAAGGTCTTTAGTGTCTGCCCACGGTTTGTCATCTTCCCCAAATAACTAAGTAGACGAATAAGGCCTACTAATTTAATTTACACAACCAGTCTGTGGTCGATGCAATGCTCAAGATTCTGCACAGGAAATGGTCATGTCAAAATCAACTCAGTCCCTAATTTAAGGGCAGCATTTTAGAGTTCATGATGTTCGCTACCGCTCCAAGCATGTAGCTAATGAGTGGCAGTGTAAACAACTTACTTGTGCATGATTTGTACCTGTTGTAACTCAGACATCAATACTCTCTTGCAAGTAAGCCGAACAGAACTGCAACGTCCTTCCTGAAATGTTGACTCACTGGGGATGTGGAGCTAGTGATAAACGTTGCAGATCTTCTTCAAACAGAACTTCTCTGGCTTTACTGCTTTGTTTAACTGAATTTTCTTTTTTCCTCTCTTTTCTAAAATGCAGCTCTTGAAAATGAAACAGTTCTGTCTCCGAAACACCATGTTCCTTTGCTGAAATTCATTGGCTCAGCACAAATGTAACTGAAAGCAAACTGACTCATTGCTTTTAGGAACTATTTTACCATGTATTCTATGTTGCTTGTTTCTCACTTTTCTATTTATTATCAGGTCTTTTGATGGCAGGTGGTTTAGAGAAAAAAGCAAAAATTACAAATGGTGAAAGTTACATAAAACATCTGGGCCAGATCCTCAACGGATATAAATTGTCTTTGTACCATTTGCAGGCTCTGGAGAACGGGCTTTACCAAATGAAAGTGCTCTTTGTTTTCTAATAGGTTTCTGCTGCACAGAGACTAGAAGAGAGATTTATTTCTTCTGTAGCACTGTGCCCTTTATTAACCTCATTTGCAGCAGCTATTTCAGTTAAAAAGCTAATACCAACACCGACTTGTAAGTGTTGCTAAGTGTGATACCTGTCTGTTCATGTATCATTTACTTCTCTCAAGCCATTTTCTGTCAGCACAGAGGCAAGCAAGATGTATGCTGTGGGTGAATTCCATATCATCATTAGCGGGAAATTACACCAAACTGCTGTAAAGTAATTACACTGCTAAGAGGTGAGCCAGGAGGAAGTCAGTGATTAAATACGTACCACCAGAGTCAGCCCACATCACATAGTGTTTTGTTCAGAGGCTTTCAATCTGTTTTCCAATTGCTGGCCAGTGCCATGGGCTGAATCGAATCTTCACTCAGGCTCTTTTTCATACCAAGTGAATTTTATTCCAGTCTCATATAGCATAACACAGGATAACCGTAATTTTTAACCAGTAGCTTGAGGTTGCTCTTGCACCACTAAGCTCTTCTTACTGAAATCTTTCACAGGCTCTTGCAGAGGTGCTGCAGTTACAGCAATCCATTGTGGTCGCACTGCAGCGTAGCTATCTGTCATACAAAGAATGTGAAAAGTGCGAAGGTTTAGAAGTGATGTGATCTGAATTACCTACATAAAACTCTGCCTGAGTGAAAGACCTTGGAGCAATGACTGAGGAAGCAATAATAACACTGTATTCTGTATCTTCCCTCCAAATGATCTTAAACACTGGTAAGCTTAACCTTTGACATTCCTGTGAGAAATACATCTCTGTGTTGTTGACAGCGATTCGAAGCGCTGAGATGTTAACATTAAGAACTGAGGGGTGCAAAGCTCAGCCTCTGGGACACAAAGTCACAGTCCTTGTCCCGAGGTGCCCACCATCAGGACAGGAGAGACAACAGTCAGAGAGGAGACCAGGTGAGGCAAATGATCTGTGGGTTCCACAGTTTTATTTCATATTTTGCCCTCCTCTCCCCCTCCCTCACCCAGCTTTGAGTTCCACCCGCTCGGCCTCCTCCCGTCACTCCGCTGTTTCCTCGTTCTCCTCCCCATTCCTCCCATTCTGCTCACCCCATTCCCAAGAGCCAGAGCCAAGTCAAGCGGACAGACAAAGATGCCTGATACAGCCAAAATGCTAAAGAATTTGTACCCTGGGAGATGAGAAACCTTCTTGCCCTTCAGGACATTGGAGGGTCCTTTACAAGGAGCTTTTATCCTGTTTTACCCTGTTCCTACAGGTGAAGGATCCGAACACAGAGAATAACCCTAATAAGTAAACAGGCTTTCTAATATTGCCTCCAAACATGACACTGAAAACGGGATGGCTGATGGTCAGATCCTACCACTAGTAGTGTGGGCAGCTGTTTGGTGACTGCAGATACCATATTTTACTTCAACACACTTCCATTCTCTCTGTGCAGTTACTCACACATGCAACTCTCCTTTACTCAGGCCCAATTCTTCTGAAATCTGTCAGAGATTTATCACCGGTTTAAATGGGAACAGGCTTAGGGCACAGATAGCCCAGCCTGCATGTATGGCTGACATCAAAGTAATCCAGAATGTAGTTTAGGGGCTGGTGTCGTTTGGTGCTCTCAGCTTCCAGCCACATACATTAGGAAACCCAAGTTTGAATGTTCTCTGCCAACTTACCACAGCCTACACATTCGCATCTGGGTAGGATGCATGAAGACCACCAGCTGGTGTTTCAAGTGCTGAACCTTCTGTCACATGAAGAGTTTAGCTGACCCTGGGTTCACTATGTCCCTTGGAAATCTGCTCTAGTTTTTTTATTAAAAAGTGTAAGGAAGACTCCTCAAAGAACTGCAACATGCCCTCATAAATTTGATGACATCTGGGCCACTAAACATGGGCTGTACCTTTGGAAAATCTCCTCTTTCTTCCAAAATCTCCTCTTTTCTTCTTTTAAATTGAACAAATTTCAAACTTTTTCAGCTTTTAATTTCCAGGTCATGTAATCTGTGGCTTTGTTAAGTGACAAATACGTTTAGTACCAGATCTTTGCTAGTCTTAAATCTATAGATGACCCAGCCACTTACTAACCTGCTCTCATGGAGGCTGTGAAAACTTGTTTTTTCCCCGATAAACTAAAACGTTCATGCACTGATCACTGTTCCATCCAAAAGCATACCGTGTATCAGCAAACAGAAATCAGCTTACAGAGAAACTTTTGCATATGGCTTAAAAGAAATCCCAGCAAGAATTGACAATGATAGATGATGTCCCCTGTGTCATTCAAGAATAACATAGTTTCACATTTATATTAGGGAAAAACGACCAACAGACATATTTAAATAATCATTAAAAATTAAACGCCTGACACGAGGCAGGTTTCAACCCTGTTCTGCCACACATCTTTTAGAAATCATTCATGGATATCACTTGAGGTCTTCTCATTTGCTTTGCTCATGAACAAAAGCTCTGTAACGGAGGCTCCAGTGTATGTGTTATCAGCAAAAGGTTCTCTCAAGGGAAATAAAGTGAAAGGACATTTTTCTTGTCTTCATGTTTGACATTCAGGAGTAGTGACGAGATAAGGTAGTCACAGGAGTCTTTCAAAAGAGCGCCAGATAGCAATGGCAGCATTTCATAAGGACGTGAACCGTTCATCATCTGCTGCAAAGACTCCATTAATGTGGCCAGCTTTTAAATCCAGCGTTTCGCACGGAATCCCATTTTCTATTGTTTTTGTCACTTCACCTTTCTCTTCTAAATTTTCTCTCTCTGTTGACTCTTTATTCTTTCTAAAAACACAGAAGAGAAAATTGTCTTATTCTATTGACCTGTAGAACTCCACCAAGATTTTACAGACAGAAAACTGCACATTTAGTCAGAATTTCATTGTAGGTTATGCACTGAAAGACATGATCTGGCACAGAGGCTCCCCAGCACCATTTGCTCTTATTTAGACTTTAGCTGTATTAGCTCACAACTGCCTATACATGCAAAAGTAGGCAGCCACCTGCACAGCCTCTTTGCTGTTGTAAATATACCACTGAAGGTGGGAGGCCCTCCCTTCCTGGGACTGGAAACTTTGGTTTAGTGGTTTGAAGTCAGGACTGGAAATCAGAAAACCTAGAGTAAACATGCTGTAAATATGTCATACATGCCACTTCAGCTTCTTGTTCTGTAAAATGACTGGAGGGTGCAGAAGGAAAAGTTGGTGCAAGAGAAAAATAGAAAAAAACTCTGCATCCGTTTTTTCTTGAAATCAGGAAGGACTGCACTATATATCTAGTTTGACCCTGTTATATGTCATAGATTTCACCCAATTGTGCGGATAAATTAAAATGTACTTTTTAGAAACAGATCAGCTTTCGACTAAAGCCTCCAATGATGGAGACTGGAGTGCCCTCAGACTCGTTGACAATCTTCTCCAGAAGTTAGGCACTTCTAATGCTGCAAATCTGCGTTTCTAGTTCAAACTTCATTAAGTCACCTTCCAACCCAGTATCTTATTGTACTTTTGTTTTCTAGACTAAACAATTGCATGGCTTTCACTTTTCCAGGATACAGTTCTCATGACAACCATATTAAAATAGTTGAATAAAACTATCTAATATGAAAACCACAAGAAGATGCAATACAGAAGTATCAGTCAACATGTAATGGTGTTCCTTTAATTCTAGATTTATTCTGACCTTGAGATCTACTAGTTCATAGTTGAAAAACCTGCTGTACTTTACAGCCTGCAGCATCAGCGGTTTCAGAGGATAAGAAACTCAAAGGTCAGCTCCACTGCTTCTTCCTGTCCCACAACACATACTGTAACAATCTGACTCAGGACAATCATAACAACCTGACTCAGTATAATTGCTAATAACAGTGATATTAAGAATAATAAAATTTTATTGGCCTTTGGGAGATTCCTGGCATAAGGCTTGCTAAAAATAAATGTGGGGGTAGTAGTGGAAGCTCTCTGGCTGCCCTATCTGCTCTTACAGTGATGAGAGTTATTTAATACAGAAAGGGTGGGCACAGAACATAAAAGATGGTACTAAGGTACAGATTCAAAAGAAAAGAGAGGAGTAGAAGATGTGTCGAACTTGTTGCCACAGGAATTCAGAGAAGCTAAGAATTTCTGAGTCCAAGGGGAGACTCAACAAGTCAAGGGAAGAGAAAATATACACTCAAGACATGAAGACCAAATCCAGCTCAGGAAGGCCCCCAGCTGCAAAATAGGTGCTGGGAGAGTAACAGAGGGAAGCATTTGTGTGTTCACTCTGTTTTTACTCTTCCTAAGGCAAATGTTTATGGTATCTGCTGAAGATGGGATTTTGGGGGTAGGGCTGTACTTAAGTCTAACCCAGCATAGCCAGTAAAGGATAGGATAGGATAGGATAGGATAGGATAGAATAGAATAGAATAGAATAGAATAGAATAGAATAGAATAGAATAGAATAGAATAGAATAGAATAGAATAGAATAGAATAGAATAGGAGTAGAATAGGAGTAGAATAGAACAGAACAGAATAGAGTAGGTTTAGCTCAGTTGGAAGGGACCTACAAAGATCATCAAGTCCAACTGCCTGACCACTTTGGGGCTGACCCAGAGTCCTGCCCTGGGTATGTGCCAAATCTATTAGGAGAGAGGGAGGTGTCATATTTCTGTGATGACAGGAGAACAAACATAATGTAGGGAGACAGTGTGTCTGATCCAGCTCACTGTAAAGTCAATGGCTACAATCACATGGAGCTTTGCTGATGACTTCAAGCTGCAGGCAGCTGTGGCTTGGACTTCTACATGTTGGCAGTGATGTACAGTGAAAACCTAATTAAGAAAATCTTCCATTTCAAGAAATGACGCATGAGTCTAACTCATTACTGAAACTCCATTAGAGGCCAATCATGTGTTTCCTTGCTACCCTGAGTCTGAGCAGGCTGAAGCACACCCTTTTGTGCTTATTTGAATCGAGATATTTAACTGGTAATTTAAAGGCCAGTAAGGACAAAATGCCAGATCTATGAAAGTCAACATTCTCCCTGGGGCCAGATTTCCAGTATAGCTTACTAGGCAACATAGCTGTCACTATATCAGCTCTGGTCAGGTTTCCAGGAAAACTCATTACTGGACATGCTGAAGTCTTTTCTCAACTTCTCACATACTTCAGTGCCTGAAGAAGAGATGAGCACTTTTGAAATTCTCTTCTCTGATGTCTGGCTCTTCTTTTGAGAAACCAAATAGCCCAGACCATCCCTTTTACCTCTCCAGTCTTTCCCACAGTAGATGGAAAAAATATATACTTGTTTTACCCTCTCACTCCTTCAGCTCTTCCTGCAGATGCCATTGAGTTGAAAGAACGGCTAGAATTCAACCGTGAATGACATTGCTCTGAGGAAAGACTATACGTAAAGGCAGGGTAGGGAAAGAGATGGGGGAGTGAAAAGGAGTGTGACAGAACTGTTCAAGCTCAGCTGAGCTATTTTGAAAACAGAGGGGGAAAATGCTGTCTTTCAGCCTGATATAAAGCACAAAGGATTATTTTAGCTAGAAAAATCATGGCCATTTAGCATAATTTATTTACATTATACTCATCTGAAATATTCAAAGACACCCTTGAGCTAGGCGATACATAAACTCACAGAGCCATGATACTACACAGGCACACAGAGGGCAGGTGTGGGCTTCAGGAAGCAACTTTATCCTCCAGTTTTACAGATGAGGTTGCTTGGCTTCACGGGATGAAATAACTCAGCCCATACCACATGGAAGTTTGTGACAGGGCTTAAACTATACTTGGATCTCAAGTACCTGCCCAGATTCTTTCACCAACAGCATATCTCATCTACTGTCTGTTGAATTTTGCTTTCTCACAACAGAAAGGGGGGTTCACAAATTCACGCAACTCTTCTGAAAGCAAAATATAACTGAAGGGATTCAGCTACCCATCTCTATGAGAACCACTTATCCCTCACAATAACTGCTGTTCTTCTGAGGTCTTTTAACATTGCTCTTGAAGGTGATAAGGAGGAGGAAAGGAAAAATCTCTGCAACATATTGCTTTTCACATGTGAATCCATTGCCCTGATGTACTTGGGGATACAGTCCATACATTCAATAATTTTAATATCACCTTGTTGTCAAAATAAATTTACCCTTTTTCAGCTCACCTCATGTTCCCTTATGATTCTGTTGCTGAAGTCACAATTTTGCATTAACCCAAACTTCATGGCAGCCTAAGTTGTGGTAGAAGCTCAGCTACTTCTAACTTCCATGGCAGGATCTCAGCTCAGATGAGAAATTTCCACTCCTTATGCGCAGCTTTGAGCCAACAGAGATGGGATCAAAACTCCACCTAATCTCTGGCCTGCTCCAACTTGCTCACACAAGGAAAGCATGAATAACCTTCTCTGTTTCACCAGTGCTGCCACAGGGCAGAAGTTGAGTAGAAAAGTGAGTATCTGTCTCTCCTACCCTACTGCCAAACAGCAAACACCTAGGCTCATGGTGAGATCTGGTCATGAACCTGTGAAGGGCTAGGTTCCTCAGACTCATCAGGACATGAATGGTAGGTAAGATGATGCACAATTCCATCAGGCAGGCCTTCTTCAGCCATACCTTAATCATTATTCTGTCCTCTACTTAGGTTTCCCAAACTGCAGCAGCTTCTTTTTTTTAGCCCTGCCAGCTTTTGACACTACGGCCTTGGAAGGGGCACAGTCACTGACAGCCTTCTCTCTTTTGGTAGCTATTTAGCTAGTCTGTGAGAGGAGATTCACCTACAGCACTCTAAGCCTTGAGAAAAATGACAACAAAATGTCTTTGTAAAGCTATTGTCTCTACTTAGATGGCCTCCAGCATCAGGGTCTTATGCTCCCTGTTTTCTCACTACACCTCAGCACTACTAAGGCATCTAATTCACAGTTAAAAAATTTAAACCCTATCCTCAGAAAAGGACACAAGGGCTATCTTTCCCTATGGATGGAGCAGGGGCACAGCTATAATTTCTGAGGCAGATTTGAAAAGCAAAACTTCCCCAGCTAACTTAATTTGCCAGTATGTAGTTAGAAGGAAAGCTAAGCTGCTTACTTCTTGCGTTGCTGAATCCCTGCAAAAACCAGGAAAACAATTCCAGCCACAATGAGACAAAGAACAACACCAAATACGATAAGCCAGACAGGCGTGGAAGGCTCAACAGGAGGTGATAAAGTCGAAGATATCTTCAGGAACTGCAGCGTTTTGTCACTCAGTAGGAAGGCACTGTTGATTCTGTTCCGGTTCATCCTTCATAAAAGCACAAAAAATCACAGCTCTTTATAAAGGTATTCCATAAATAAAAAGGATAGAAGAAAAAAAATATTTTCATGTATGTGCTGGAAGTCTGGCTGGGTTGAATTTGGTCCAGCACGATGTTGGTAGGATTACACAGACCTTCACTTTAGCACAGATTCTGTCAGTAATCCATAGACACCCACACGCTTACAGGGTTTTCAGCACCGGACTGTTGCATGTATTTATCTGAAAAGTTGGAAAATACAGATGAGACCTGAAGTACAGTATTATTAGCTGTTTCTGGTTTGGACCACATGCTGAAGACCTAGCAGGTTGCAATCCATAACGGTGGCTCTGTTGTCTTGTTCACGCAGCATTCAAATACAGCATGGGACTGGTAGATCTACTCTGAAATGCTCGGAGTATTTTCTTATCAGTGCCCCCTGGTTCTGCAAACTGAACCATCCTGCACGTTACAGGCATGTACATCTGCTTTTGCTGCTGTAGATTTTCTTAGGTCCATGAGGCACTGACTACTATTTGGTCCAGAAGAATCCACCCCCATTGCCAACATGCCCTTCTTCCCTGCAGGATGCAGCTAAACGGATTTGTACTTTGCACATTTTTTCCATTATGAGAAGCTGTAAGTCTGAGAAATACACTTTTTCAAATCAGTAGTACAACTGCTACCCTTGAATGGATATCTTCTCCCACATTCACTACTTTTGAGCATTTGCAGTAATTGCTGGATCTGAATCTAAGCAGCCTTGAAAGACTTTAGCAGTATCATTCATTAGCTTTTGCAAAATGTTTGAAAATTTTGAGAAAATATATTACATATATTGGTCTTCAGAGATTTTGATTGCAGTTGTATGACTCACAGCAGCTCTTTCTTGTATACAATTCAATTGATTTACCACAGAGCAAGTATTCCCTAAGAAATATTTCCCATAAGATATATGGGAAACAAAGGTAAGATTTTGCAATTTTCTTTTCTTGGAAATCATAACGTTGTCAGTCTCTTAAGCCGGAAGTTCTTATCCTGAACAGAAAGCTAGCATTCCTGGAGAGGACTTAAAGCCATGGTATAATATAAGATTCATTAAACGGTAAGCCTCCTGTGATTTAAAGACATTTTCATCCTTATTGATATAAATGGTTCGTTGTGGGCAGCTGAAGTAAACATTGTTCACCCTCATCTAATGGCTGGTGTTACAGAATTACGTGCTGAAACACATTCAGGTAACTACAGATGCAAATTGTGTTTGTCTATGCATAAACATATTTCATGTATATTTATGCAAGATCTTGGGACTCATACAGAGCTCTGAGAAGGTTTGGCTTCCTCTTTGTTCTTAGTTTCTGGAGAGCCTCATAAAATAAACCCCTGGACCATGGGTAGCATTCTTACATGATACTGTACCATACAAAGAATTAGAATAATGGTTTAGTATGAAAGCCTGCAATCAGAAGGAATTGAATAAAAAATGTAGCTCTATAGACCATTTTATTTCTTTTTTCTAGGTTAGGTAGGAATTAAAACTTTTTAAAAATAGCATATTCTTCTTTTTCGGGTGAGAGACAACAGTTAAAAAAAGCAAACATGCTATAATAGCACACAATTTCTCCAGCAAAGAGGGCATATAAAAGACTTAAATAAACCAGCTTATGCTACTGAATGATTTAAAGAATAACAGAAATGCAAAAAAAAAAAACAAAACACCTGCATTCCTGCACTCTTAGAGAGCTTCAGTGAATAAATAATCTGCTTCCTCCACTAATGCTATGAAGATATTGTTTGGTGTCTCTGTAGGAAACAGTTTAATCTACTCATAAGCTTAAAAGTTAATCTTTCCAAATGACTGCATACTCATTCATCAGGAATTAGGCATTACACCTCTATAGAGATAACACGAATTTTCAAGACAAAGTACAGAATGTCTAAAAACAAAGAGGTCTGTTTTCCACTCAGTGCTTGAGAGAGATATGTGAGTTATGCTGCCTGTGGGAGTCATCCCCATAAACCCCTTTTGTAGCTTTGATAGACCACTGAAGTCAGGTTTTTCCCTCTTCAGCTCCACACTCTTGCTTTTATTGGCTACAGAATGTGACACTGAGTAGAAAGTGAACTGATTTGTACCACACAGTACTTTGTACAAGTAATGCTCAGCTACTGTAGCAACTGGCATTCCAAAAAGAGCTGGTATCAGAATAATGTGAGTATAAGATTATTTAAGCCAAACTGGGACACAGCCAGCACTTCTCGTGAATAGTTCACATGAGCTCTTCTCATGTGAACGTTGACTTCTACAGTAAGTCTGAAAAACTGTACTGGATGAGCACATAAAGGGAGCCTGTGGTCACTAGTCCTGGTGTAGATGGGCATATGGCATGCAATGAACATGAAATGATATAAATCCCACCCAAAAAGGCTGGAATTCTGTCATCTGAGGAAGAAGGCTCTCTTGCTGCGAAATGTAGCAGTTGGATGAGAGCAGTGTTTCTGCCATGCATGGGATAGGAAATAACAGCTAGGGCTCTAGGAAGGGACTGGTTTCCATCTGAAGCTCCAGCATTAAGACAGACTCCTTAAACAGTTATAAACCCAAGGCTCACATACTTTGAATTCCGTGGGACTGTTAAAAATCCTGCTAATCCCACATGCCTGAAAGAGTACTGACCCCTTGGTGTTTTAACTACTTGTATTAGTTCATCCTTAAAGAGGCAGAGTGCTCATTCATGGCCCAGAGAGGGAACGCATCCTCGGTCAGCAAGAAAGGAGGCTGCAGAAGCAGTGACTGTACCTGATGGCTGCCTCTACCTGACTTCCTGGAACAGTTGTCATGTTTTTGGAAGAATCCGTGACCACAAACCAAAATGACACCCGATCTGTCACATTGCAGAGCAGCACATTGGAAATTCTGTAGAAGGTTAAAACCAAAGTCATCATTAAAGAAGCATGGAAGGAATTACTGAAATATTTCAGATTTTCTGAAAAGGTAACAGTTAATGCCCAAGGAAGAAACACCACCCACAGCATTTCCCATTTCCCAGTATGATTGAAAAAATGTAAGTTTATTGAAACCAAACTTGATTCTACAAATGAATTTCTGAATCTACTACAAACTTGCCTGTTCTTGGACATACATTTAGTGTAATAAAATAGAAAAATAAATATTTGTATCTTCATCATCTGGGCTACGAAAAAGGCCATATAATAGGGCAAATGCATTGATGAAATGAGAATTTTATTTCTGACAACCAGTGCCACAGGAGCCAGAGATGGGGAATTCCTCATACAATTTTCAGGTGAGTGCAGTCCTTCTACAGGGTACACTTTCTGGAGGAGGAGAGGGAGCCAAAAGGGAGGGACAAGAGAAGAAATTGATGTTATTCTCCTTAACATCTTCCTGCACAGTCAGGCACAGAGTGGTGGCAACAGGCTAAATATAAACATCATACTGGCACTGGTCTATGCCCCCAAGGTTGTGCTGTAACATATTTCTCTCTTCTGTTTCAAAAGAAGATTGCTTGGTTTTATGTGAAGTTAATGGTGGAAGGCCACAGGCACACAGCTTCTCATGGCATACTATGTAAAAAGTGGGTGGAATGTCTTCAAAATGCCCTGTTTCAGAATCTTATAAATTTTTAATCTACTACTGATAGTAGTATAATGGTGGAACTATAATACCTCACAGAATGACATCATCATGAGTACTTAAAATTAAGAATTGCAGGCTAATACACACGTAACATAAATAAATAGTGATTAAGGATAGATGGTGCCCTCATGTTCTTCTATCTGGTCCTATTTTATTCACACAACTAAGAAACCAGCCAAACACATGTGTAACATACAGGAATTGCTGTAAAGGTGGCATTTATTACAGCATGCCAAGGAATATAATATGTATCATAAAAGAACATCCAAAGACTTTATGAATTGAAAGACAGAGAGCTAGAGAGAGAAAAATAGAAGAAGAAAAATCTGTAAGATTAATAAATAACCCAAAGACTTCGGCTTAGGATGCAGATTTACTGGCCATGCCCAAGCAATGAGCAGATATTTGGAAAGCCCACGACCAAGAGTTAGGACCATTTTTATTTCCAGGGAGCAGCCCGAACTTGGTTCACCTTTGCACAAGGTCTGCCTGGCCACAAGCGCAACGAAGCTGCCCTGTCCCTGTCTTGTCGGACCCCACATGGGATGATCGGACTTCAGATACTACCTGCTGCTCTAGAGGAGGAGACCCTGCCGTGGGCCAGGAAAGAAGAATGCAGCCCCTCTTTTAATTAACGACAGTGATGCCTATTACTATCACTGGTTTCAAGGTTTGGCCTGTCCATCATCAAAATGAAAATTGTAACATTTCCTTTCCAGCTCCTGCGCTTTCCCAGGGTGACAAATCCCCAACTGCAAGCAATGACCCACCACAGAGCTCTGTTTTGTAGTGCCATCTGCTGGCTAATTACAAATTTAATTAAATGACTGCTAACAAGACCAGCAATGGCCTGAGGAGCAGAAAGCACAAGGTGGGAAAGAATGTAAGGCAGTAAGCATATGCTGCCTGTAAATGCATAGTCTCCATCCAGAAAAAAAAAAAAAAAAGAGCTGTTAAGGCAGGACAGGCATTGGCTTGTTCACGATTGTTCACTCTGGATATTTTGTGGAAATACTTTACTTATTGCTAAAAGCTTCTTTGGGTGGTGGTTCAGGTGCCAGAGTGCTTGGGTAGGGCAACCTTTCATTTCACAGAGAAGGTATATATTCCACAGAGACATGCAATAAAATGGAAAGCAATGATTTTGCAGAGCTGAAATTGCCACTTTTACCTCTCTGGAACAATGTCAATTTTGCAAATATAAAGAAATTTCCTGGATAAAAGAGTAAAGCCATCCTCTGGGATTTTAAAAGATGTTCACATCAGTTTGCTGGCAACAGTCAGAAGATGAAAGTAGATTTATTCCACCCAAAATAAAAGCAAAGCACAAAATTTACAGGAGGGGGAAAAAAACAGTCTACTTTTGGCTAGTGGCTGACAAACACTTGCTGACTTCACAGAATATCTAAAATTGTATCTGTGGAGGAAGTTTTCCATCAGGAGAATTTATAACACCTATAGGTGTTATAAATATAGGACCTAAATCTTCACGCTGTTGCAATTCTTAAAGCCGGAATTTCTGTGGTGCACTCAAAAACTGGTCTGGGTGAAAATCTGGGTTCGTATTGCTCTACAAATGTTCTCAAAATGTAGTGAGTGAGCAAAGCTCATTCCCCCAGCAGAAAGATACATTTGGTGGATAACGACTGGCAGAACACCCTGGCATTCTCTACAGCCTCAGAGACTCAAAGAGACTCTTCATCCTGGGGTCTTCCCTACAGTGCCAAGGCTTTCAGCACAAGATAGGGCAGTCGGTCATCTCTGGGGACAGTGTCTCCGTCTATGGAAGGAGTAGCATTGAACCAGTTGAGCAGCAAGGCTCACGCTAAGATATGGAAATTTTGCCTCCTTAAAGCTCCCTGCTGTATCTGAAATCCTTGCCTGATTATCAGCATCTAAAACCCGGCTTCGCTGCCGCTTTTCATCAGCAGAATCTAAATGATGTAAATCCTTTCAGGCTCCAAAAAGAATAACATTGTTCACAAGAAGTTCAAAGAGGATTGCATAAACACCAAAATGGACTAGTTCAACAAGCACCAATGTGACCGTTCCTTTGCAGCAGGTATGCCCTTATTTTCCTGTGCTGTTTGCACACAGGTTTAATTCACAGCATGCTGAAGCATTAGAAAACTATGCCTTATACTGTTTAGGTTTGAGAAACTTGACTTTTTGATGCACCATGCTAATCAAGTGTATCTGTAAATATACATATGGACATCTGTTTACTTCCATAGCTGGTGACAGACTTTTGCCATGGGGATTACAGGATATTCATAGTATCAAAATGACAGGATGCTGGTCCTGGCCTTCCGGCATCATAGCAGAAGTCCAAAATTGCATTTTCTTTAATATATTCAAGCAAACACCAGTGAGGAGAGGGCGGGAAACCCTGAAGGTTCCTCAGCCTGAAACAGCATCATTGTTCCTTATGAAGATTTAGAGGATTATTTAGGGATAAGAAGAGCTGTCAGAGACTCAGTGGATGTTGGGTGCCTACGGTGGCCATTAGCTAGTGCGAGAAGCATGGGCCCCGAGTCTCAAGTGTCTATCTCCAGCTATGTCTAGAAGTTTATTTTGTTGTTCTAAGTGGTCAGAATATTTTTGAGTATCAGCATGCCTGGCTTAGGAGGATAGATAATGTTGATGAACTTCTTCTGGTTACTCCATGAGGAAAACTGCAGCTTTCTTACATACAAATTGGGGGAAGATGTACCAAAAGTTGATCCTTTCATTTGAATGTAGGTAAACGTGATCACATTCTTTCTACCCTAAAGATTAACAAGTCTCAGGCCCAAAAGAGATGCATATTATTTCCGATGAGTCACAGATTAGGGAAACCAGGGTTACTAACACAGGCTGCGGACGATCATCTTTTAACACTGACAGATCAAAGGTTGGCTTATGTAGTTTGTGAATGTATGTATTGAGAATGAATTGAAGAGCCATAGAGAGAGCAAGAAATAAAGGATTTGTATTTCTTCACTGAAAAATAAACCTTTATCTGTATGAAAAATTACTGACTAATTCGATGGATTATGTTTTCTTCCCATTTCAGACAACCTTGACAATTTGTCAAGGTTCAAACATTAAACACAGCTCCATGATTTATTAAATTTTAGTTTATAAATTAACTGGGATACAATGTGCAATCCTGTCCACTCTGAGTGGGATCACTTGGTGGTTACACAAGGGCAGCACCAGCACCAGCTGCTGTTTCCAGCAGCACATTCAAATGCTTGCCATCACAGGCTGGCTTTTATCCAGCTTCAGAGCCTAACAAAAGATGACTTTGAATCTCAGAAATGGTGGGACAGGCTGCAACAATGGTTATGCTGATCCACCAAAAAATTATTTGGGGCCTGATCCAGATCACTGAAGTTAATGACATTTGGTCTTATGTGGGAGTCAGTTGCGGCTGCTGCTGCAGTGCTGTGAGTGTCTTTGAAATTAATGGGATGTTAAAGCAGAGGTTTGTCACATTCTGGTTATGGTCCTGTGCAGAATTTATACTCTGTTGGAAACAGTGTTTGGTTGTAAAGTATTAGTGGATTTTTCATAAAACTTTATTTTGTCAAAAATCTTTAGCCAACCAGATGTAAAATTTGGGTAAATTTAGATGCTGCCAGAATGCAGCCACAAACAATTTGTTTCTTCTTTTATGACAGAATAATAGATCATTGATCTTTTACATCTCGTGAAGAAAATCTGCTGGTATTTACCTGTAAAAGTGCCTGTAACATAACGTAATTTATTTGCCACAAGTTCCGTCACTATATTGAAAACTAGACCTAACAAGCAAAGTAGCAGAAAAACTGCTTTGTGACTGAAGGTATAAGATTTCACTTGGTCTAAATCACAGCAAGACTCTTTGGCATAAAGGTAGGGAACAGCCTGGGACTTAGCTGACTTGTGACTATGTGGGGTCCTCGTCTCTGGTCTAAGTTCCTGCTTCTGCTTCCCTCCTCACCATCCTGCCTGCTCCTGCCACTATCCTTACCAGTTATACCACTCCCATGTGCTTGGCACACTGCTATACCCTCCTGGATGCTGAGTGCTCCCACATCTCCATTCCCATTGCAGAGGGGATGGAGATGGACCATACTCCCTCCTTTGTACCCAGATGCCTCCAGTTGCCAGCCACAAGGAAAGGGGAGCATTATTTCCAATAACAGAAACAACTAGGTTATTTGGGATGTACGAGGAGATCCATCTAGCTCTCCATCACAGAAGGAGGACTCTGAGGTCCCTTGGGATCTGGGAGAGATCTATGGATAGAAAACTCCTCAGACTGCTGCCTAATAAGCCATAGAAGATCTCAGAGCTGCACAGCTGCACTTTGGCTGACATGCTGTCTACACATAACCCCAAAGGTATCTGAAAGTCCTAGAAAAGTTACCAGTTTTACCTTCAAGATACACCCCAACAAGTTGTGCCCTATGAGGAAGTCCTATACTGTCGTAGAAACAGGAAAAGATGCCCAAACCTAGCTGTTTACAAATATTATACTGACTTCTCCTTTGGCAAACTTAGTAGCAGGAAATTGTTGATGTGTGCAAGCCCACCTCCAAACTGGAGTAACACTGCCATTATCATATTTGTCCATAGGAAAATTGTCTTGGCAAGAAACTGAGCTAAGTGTACACAAATGCTGTGATTTCCCAGAGTAGATTAAAATAACTCCATTAAAATTTTAACTCCTTTCACACTGGCTTGACTTCTTCCCATTCCTACACCAAACTTTCTAATACTAGTTGAGTCTGCAGATATCCATGGTATTTGAAGAGCATAAAATTCACTGGTGTCTGACACCGGCTTTTTGCCATGTGAAAGCACCATGGCTTTGAAGGAAAAGGAAGAGAATAATAATTTTTAAAAGTGGACCTGGGACTAAAATAAATATACAGAAGCAAATGTTTATGGATCAGAGACTCATTTGAAAAACTGAAAAAAAGCCCTGCATAATCACCTTCAATTAGCTTGCATCCTGAACTCATTTTTTGTGTCATTTCATTGTGCGCAGCGGGAACGTACTTGACTGTTTTTGCTAAGCTTGGTGTAATGGCTCCCTTGCTCAAATAAGACACCTTCTGAGGAATACAAGCAAACCAATAAGGAACCAAACACTTCTGTGACGTGGAGGGAGATGCATCTTCTATTTAAGAGAACGTGCATCAGCCACAATAATCATCATACGACTAAAGATAACTGTCTTTGCAAATGTGCAATATGGTTCATCTGACGCAATGACAGCCTGAAGCAGTTTTTCGGAAAGCAAATTGAAAACCTTATCCTCATTAACCTACCAGAACCATAAATCTTTCCTTTAAGACTGATAAACAATGAAAAAAAAATAGGCCTACAGAAATACACTCACAAGGTTTCTTGTTTAAGAAAGGGAAGAACATACTGAAGATATAGCCTGCTAAATGGCCTGTCTGATCTGGCAAGTAATTTCATAAGTAGCAATGATCAGAAGCCTGAGAAGAATATTCAATGCCTTAGGGTAGATTTAATCCCCAAACCAATTAATGGCTGATTTATGTCTGAACAGCAACATCTGAAACTTCTTGATGCTAGGTAACTCGGCAGCTGTAATAATAGAGACAGATATCCCCTAGCAGAACACAGCACCAGCACAGCTATCCACCTTCCAGTTCTCTGGGTCAGCTCACCTTCAGCACACCGCAGAAGCTGCACGCTGAGTAAATGTGCACCAAAGCAACTTATTCAAGGATCCATACTGCATTTCTCGACCTTGCTGATGGGCCCCTTCACCTCTTCCCAGTATGGTCTCCAGAAGGTATCATGTCTTACTGACAGATTCTGCTAGAGTAAATTAGCGCTGCCCCACTGAGAGCGACAGCTGTGTCACTTCACATCAGTGGGGACATTGGTCCAAAGATTGAACACTGCTTAAGACAGAGAGAGTGTGATATTTAACATATATCTGGGTGTCAAAAAAATACACTGGAACAGTCTGCTTTTAGAGGCTGTATATAATGATTTCTACACCTCAGTACAGCAGAGAATGGTCCGCTATATGCAGCATTGTTAATAGGTATAAAGCAAATCAGAGTAAATGCTTACTGAGTTGTGGTCTTGCTGGAATATCTTCTCATTGCAAAAGCCACCATTGCTTTGAAGAGGTACTCTTCATTTACATCCCAGGCATACTGTAAAGGAAGATGGAAAATCATCAGTTTCAGCTCCAGTGCTCGCAGTACAGAGGGGGAAAAGAGTCACTGACCTTGGAACGCTATATTGATCAAGAAAATGAATAAATTCACTGGTTGCACTACTATAAAAAATTTCTGCCTATTATTTAGTATGCATAAATTACCTTTTCTAATGGTTATTGCAAACTGTAAAATAAAGTGAAAAGAACTTTTCCAAAAACTGAATGAATTGAATGTTTCTGAAAACTGGCCAAAATGGAAATGTAAATCTTCTCATACCAAAGACCAGGCATATTACCAGAATTCTCCCAACACAGCTGCACCCACGGCCTTGACTCTTTTGTTGGATCACCCAGGTTAAAGAAGGTTTAAATCCACTCTTAAAGACCATTTCCAGAAAATAAAAAAGCTAATGTTGAAGGTAGTCTCTGGGAGCTGGATGTCAGGACACCAGGAAAAAAGGAGATTATGGCCTTATTGCCACACGCTGTTCTTACAACACGAAGACAGGCTCAACTATACAGCAAATTACTACATCACACTTGAGACAAAAGAAAGGAAATAGCATCCTTACTACTTCAGTAAGAAGTAAAACACAGGCTACAAAAACTTTCCTCTGTTGTCTTGATGAAAAATCATGCTTCTATAATTTCAGGTTTCTGAGAAAGCTCCACTAGGTTCCCCTGCGCTTTCACTCCCATATGCAATTCTAATGACCAGCAAGAACTGCACCTATTACATTTTTATAATGAAAGCCATGACTGAGGCATACTGATTGAATTTCCTTTCCAGCAGATTATAAAGATTAATAGTTCCTTGGAATGATATTAGTGGAGGTTACAGGCAGCTTTCTTCAGTCAATCAGAACACAAATCTAATCTTTAACTTTCAGCATTAAAAAAATCCACACTGTAATCATCCAAACCAGAAACCCAGTGGTGTGGATACTTAACCCTGTCGACAACCTGGGTTGTCAACATTGGCCTTTATAACATGCTCAAAAAACAGCAATGCACATCAAAAAGCAGTATAATACACACCACTGAAAATGCGAAATCTTAATTCTGTTTTTAAAATTCTGCTTGTGGATGCATGGAGCTGCAACCTTTCTGTAGAAAGATGGAGGTATCCAACTTCCAGACACCATCCCTCATTTTGCTCAGACATACTGTGGATTGGGAACCTGAACAGGGAAGGAGGTAGACATTGAAAGTGCAGGAAGTCATACTGATCATATTTACCATCCCTAAACAAAGGATGAGTGGTGAAATGGGCTGAGATACAGTCAGAGACAGGGACAACAAAGCTGAGCAATAGAGAGCTTGAATAGCATTAAAAGCCAGATGCAGTGCTGAGAATCAGGGTTCTGACTCACCACTCTTGCCTTGTGAATGAAGGGAGGTGTAAACACACTGTGACAATGCTTGCCAGTCTGGGAACTTAAACTGAAAACAAAAGAAGGACTGTTTGAATAAAAATATTTAAAAGCCTGTATTTTGATCCCACTGCATTGATGAAAATGTGACAGTAATGTCAGCAATAGTATTAAAAGAAAAAGAGACACTATAGTAGAGGAAGGAATATAGATGAGAGCCATAAAACTATTTACCATAATTTTAAAGACATCTGTATTTAAACTACAGAGCACAATTTACAGCACTGAAAGGGCAGATCATCCTCTTTTTTGTGTGTGACACTGTTGACTGAATCCCTACATGCCACCTGCAGTCCCTGAGAGCAGGTCCAAAGGGACAGAAAAAAATCATGTTATCCAATGGATTAAACCAGCTGTAGAGATAATTTCCTCAGTGGGATAATGGATAATGATGAAGCACACTCCATTTCATGCTTACATGGACACAAATGCAATACAGCACTACCAAGTATATGTAGTTGATATGTTTATGCCTAGCGCACTACATGAATATATGCACAATGCATCACTATCAAGTATACAGTTTTCATAATAAAAAAATAATGCTGCAGTAGCCTAGAGCTTCTTTAAGACAGAGTAACAAAAAGGGTATCTCAGCACAGGTAAAATAACTTGTAGTGAGGATCTCCAGCCCTAGCTGAAAGAGTATGCACTTTAAAACAGACAGAATAAACAGAAGCCTGCAAGAAATGGCAGAGGAGACCAGCAGAGAAAACTGAGCAGCACTCAGGAGTCTGCTTGAGTGAGGAGAGGGAGCTGCAGAGTGCCTTCTGGGCAGAAGGGTGAGAAATCCCAGGAAAACAGTGAGGAGGTAGAGACGGAGATGGCTGTGGACTCCATGTGAACAAGAACCTCTGAACACGACTGGTTGGAGGAATATGTGTGGCGGAGAGGCAACATAATCAGGAGGAAGAGGATGGCAAGAATGCCTTTAAGGTAATAAACGGTATCAACTCAGGACAAGTGGATATGAATTGGCCAGAAGCCATTTTCTAATCATCAGCTTTCTTCTGTCAGAGGGTTAGACGCAAAGAAACTTGAATCATTCTATGATGGGGCTTTATCGGTTTCCTCTTTACCCTGCAATTGTAAAGGTCTGGACTGCAGCTGATGAAGGAGGATGTTGCTTCTTATGTTCCAACGAGTACAGCTCATTATGCACATTTTGTGCTGCTATACAGGAAATGTATTAAGTATCATTTGCAACCACTTAATATAAGCATAAGATAACTCTGTTATCAATGAAAGCTTATGTTGATATCACAACTATTAATGCAGACCATCTTCTTTGTTCTACAAAGGAACAAACACAAAGACCTTGGCTCAGTTGCATTTGCCATCCTTTAAATGTTAAGGAGGAGTGGAATTAGACACAGCTCATTGTTAAAGCCAGTCTTTAGTGCCTGTTAGTGATAGAGGAGGTTGTTGAGACAATCGGAAAAAAAGATGATGAGTGTAGATTGTTGGTTGGGTGAAATGCTATAGTAGTTCTCTAAGACAAAATTTACACTAGTAGAACAGGATTATAATACTACAAGCTTGCCCTGAGCAACTTGATCCAAGTCCAGTGTTGACCTGGCTTTGAGCAGCAGAGGACTAGGGATGTCCGCAGGTCCCTTCCCTCCTGAGCGGCTTTATGTTTTAATTAGATGGTCCTTGGGCCTTCCGTGTGGCTACATACAAATGGAACATGCTTTCTGGGCCCCATTTGGTGGCAAGACACCACATGTACATCAGCCTTTCTCCCCTTTACCCTCTACCTTGGAAGCAGCCTGAATACATGAGCTGGAAGGGAAGCGCACCTTCTGCTTCACCTGGCTGCAGCCCCTGATGTGCCAGCTCTTTGACTCTTCTGGTTGAACTGAGTGGTGACACAGTTACACAGACTCCTCAGTGGACATCACACCTGCCCACTCTGTGGTTGCCTTTGGCCCTTTTGAATAAACTCCCTACTGCTTTTCTAACTCCATGACTAGGAAGCAACCAGTGACTAGCAGCCACTCCAGAAGCCACTCATAAAGTTAACACCGTCCTCAGAGAGACTCTGTCCCATAAATCACCCTCCGTTTACGTTTCCTCCCACTAGTTAGCAAGTAATATCTCTGTCAAGTACATCCATTATTTTCATGTAATATGAAATCAGCAAGATACTTTCTGTATCTTAGCTGCTATTTCCACTACACTGTGATAAGAACAATATTAATATACCAAATGGCACTCCCTGCCTAAAAGTACAGCCTACCTTGTGAATAGATGAAAAAATGTTGCCTGTCCTTATTAGCATCACACAAAGTGGGTGGTACACACTAAATCACGTGGAAAACTATAGTAACCTACTTCCTAAGCTCCTGGATGTACTCAGGAGTTATTCTGCCAGTCCTACAGAAAAAAAACCATGGTATCAGAGTCTTCTGCAATCATCTACCTTGATGTGACTTGGAAATGAATGAAACAGAATTAAATAGCAAAGTATCGTACCAAGATATTCCAAGCTGACTGTGTCCTATTGTGATACTATGACAGTATTACCCTTTTCTTTGCTAAAATAAAAAATAAAAATAAAAAAAGCAAAATTTACCAAATTCTTAAACCAAAATGAATTTCAGTTTGATAGTAGTTTCAGTTTTCAGTTTCAGTCATTTGCAGAGAAGACTGCAATGGCTATGAAAAGGAACTATTAGTTGTGCATTTAATAGATCGTTTGTTATCTGTGGATAATTTTGTATGGCATTATACCTCTTTCAGCATATTGTTCTAAAATGCTGTTTTAGATTCTTACGCCTTACACACACTTTGTTACATGAAAGAAACTATCTATCTACAAAAACAAACAAACAAACAAACAAACAAACAATAAAATACACCTTAGTTATTGCTTTTTTCTTGTAATATAAAATATCTTTAAGATTAATGATTTGTATCATGCCCTTCTTGGGATAAAAAAATAGAAAAATTACAAATGATCAAAATCTCCCTTATTTTACTATAGTTTCAGAACTAAGAAACACTAAAAAAGAGCAGTGCTGGGAACTGTAGTTTTTATTCTTTGTTTTGAACCTAATGTATTGAACCAAGATTAAATCAAAATATAAGCAGTTATCATCATGAGAAGTTTCAATAATGATTTTGACATATTTTCAGCCATAGGATTACACTAGTTTAATAAATTTTTAAACAATCCAGGCCTGTACAACTGTTTCTCTCGCCCAAGATGATTGATTTCAATACCAATTTCCACAGACAAATACTTGAGCATGTATCTTGAATATTTCTTCTAAATGTGTCCAGTTTATGAAGTTCCCAGTGGAATTAGGTCCCTGCTGATGTTAATTTAAATCACCTAGTAGTTCAGGGTAGTTTTAGAATGGCCTCTAAGGTCACAGGGAGATTCTCGTACCTCCAGCCTCTTCTAACACGTAATCTGTGGCGTTTTGTTTCGCAGGGCTCTTAACCATCAGACTCTAGATTCCCAGTGGAGATGACTGTCCAAGACATTTCATATCTAATTTTATGCAGAGCCCTGTAACACACTGCAGATTTGCTGTAAGCATTCAAAACTACAAATGAAGTACTGCATTCTGCCATATCTCATAGCTTTAGATCAGGAAGGACCATTTGGTCATCTAATTTCCCAAACTCTTGTGTATTACAGACTTCTATTGCTCACACCAGCACTTCTACATTAAGTACAAGGATTTGAATTAAGCCAAAGCACCTCAGGCCTCATGAGACTAACCTGTGCAGCATGGGCAGAGAATAAAGGGCACTATCTGAAGCCAACATTAGTATAAAATTGATGAGATGCACTTGAATGATCTCTACAGATCACGCTTGTCTGAGATCCTGACATAAAATCCCATTTCATAAAGACCTAACAATCTTTTCCCACTTATCTTCCCTGACATGCTTGACTTTACGATTAGCACTCTCAAGCAGAAGTGCTTTTCCCAAAATACAGACTTAGATTCATGCAGCATCCCTCATGCATGAAGTGCAACATCTCTACTGTTCTTCCAGAAAACAAAAACAAAAACAAAAAAACAAACAAAAAAACAAACAAACAAAGAAAAAACAAAATGTAAAAACAAAACACACACACACACAAAAGAATTCTTTGACAGGAAATTATCTTTGTGAAAAGGCAAGCTTTACACTTCACTTAAAGGATGTCATTTTAAGGAGTGGGCTAGTCATATGTCATGACTTGAGCAAGCTATTACAATTAACACTTCAGAACAAATTGCTTGTGCTGCCTTCAGAAATTTTACAGCTTATATTAGTTCTTTTTTGGCGGATATTTACTTAGGAAGAATATGTGAAGATACTTTACTTACTGCGTTATCTCCCAAAGCTGTTTTAATACTAAGCCGTACTTTGAAAGCATTCTGTGCATCTGACACAAAGAGAAAAAGGCAAACATATATTTTAGGATTTTAGGATATATAGGATTTAAAATCATTTGCTTCTCTAATTATTTTACAAACTACAGCTTCTAAATTTGCTCTAGCATATTACCTGGTTAAGAGAACCAGAAATTACTAGCATGAAAAATGCAGCAGCCCTACAGATTTTCAGTCAGGTTTACCGTTACCTCTTTAAAATAGGTAAGATCAACTTCTGTACTTAATTTGCAAACTCAGAAAAGAAGTGAATGCTCAGAGTTTCCATATTCATACTGGATGCAAGCAGCTAAAATAACAACCTAAGAAGGTGACAGCTATGTAGACTTAAACTCATAGCTAAATTTCCCTGAGGAAGGGTGGGAATCAGCAGATCCAAAACTTACCTGGCTTGCAGAGCTCAGCACAAGCAGTGGTAGCTACAGAGAAAGTAAGTAGCAAAACCTGTAACATCCTTTCAGTGTGGAAAAGTTGAGACAAAAAGAAGTAAGTCTCCAGTGTAAAGCACTCTTAAACTTTCTGTAACCCAGGATTAAAGCATCAGCAGCACAAGTGAGCAACCAAGTAAAAGGTTTAATAATTAATCCCTGTTATTTTAGCTAAAATGGGCACTAGCAACAACTGCCTTCTGTTAGCTATTTACTACCTTTCTCTGTAGTAAAAAAAAAAGGCTGTAACAATTTCTTAATTTTCCTTCTCTGTTTTTAGAATAACGCAAAGCATTACACAGTGCTTATTTTCCCCTAGATGTGATTTTAGACACACACACACAAGATGTCTGAGATACCTAACACCAGACCAGCCTGCAACTCTGGTGGCCAGATAACGTGCTGCTACCCACAGCATGTGAGGTTCACCTGCCCTGTGCTGTGCCAACAAAATCAACTTCTGAGACATCGCTTTGAACTAGAAAAAGTTATAAAGGTGGAAAACTAGTTTCTTGGTGTTGGAGGATTGCTACAGTAGCAACTGGAATGAGTGGCTGTGCAATAGAAGGACTTTGAAGGGAAGCATGGATGCATATTGATTAAAGACATATTCTAGTTTTGTTTACACGACACTGTATACACACATGCACATGTATGGAAGTAATATTAATGATGTACTCTACACTTTTAGCCAAACATTTTCAAAGACAAAGAAATAAATGCAGAGGAGAAGGAATTCAGCAACTGAAATGTCTCACAGATAGTTGAACAGTCAGCAATCTAGGCAGCAAGACAGGATTATTTTATTGCACTCTGCTGCTGTATTCCCCCTGTAGCCATTCTAATTAATGGTTAGTTCCTAAATTGAAGATTTCTTCAAAATTACTTTCAGTTGGCCCTTTAGCACTGAGAAGTGTGTCTTGAGACTGCAAACCCAAAGACCTTTAGAAGAATGGCTACCGGTGAGAATAGTTTATGTAACTATGGGACAGAATTTATGGAAGAAAATAATCAGTATTTACTACATAAGGATACTTGGACTTTCAGGTAATTGTGAATTTACTGTTTCACTAATTTAATCTTGTTTTTAGAAGCCACTGTTAAAGGAATTGATACCCTGTCTTTAAAAGTCATTAAATCAAGCTGATTCCTGGGTGTCTGTTTACTCTCTCTAGACAATGAGTTTGGAGTACAGAACTATTGGATTTGTTATCTGCTTAGATGTTCAATCTATGCCTATGAAAACAAAAAAGTGACATATTCATTTTTAATGATGGCTCAAATTAACACATTGTATGTACATCCATCAAAAGGAGAGCACTAAAAACCGTGCAGATTCATGAAAGACTATCAGTTTTCTGTAAAATTTGTAATTAAAAAGAATCTAAAAAGACTGTGAGCCTTGTTAGGCTCATGCTAAATTCATGTGCATTGCTTCAATAACGAGTGTTTGAACTCTGCTCTATCTTTGGAGGACATGCTGCAGTACATGGGAAGATGGTGAAAAAGCAAAGCATTGTTTTCCCGCATGTGAACGGAACCGACTGCCACCGCGATGTGTCGTCACCTCTCCCTGCTGTCGGCTACTGGAAATCAGTTCCTCCTTAGAAACACATGGAGCCAGTGTCAAAGTACACTGCAGGCACACAGTGCCCAGCAGGAACAGCCTCGGAGGGTAAGATTGGATTCCCTGATCACGGCTGCTACCTTCCAGCCAGGATGGCTGATTTTACTGATTCGTCACGCTGGCAAGCAGCAAGACAGATGATTTTCCTGGTGGCAAGAGGAAGAGGCCAGGAGAAGGAGTGCTGTGATAAAGGGCCCAGCTCAGAGCTCATGGGGAGAGCACCCTGCAGTTGATCCCTACGTGCACGGCGACCTGGATGCGTGCCAGATGCACCCAACTGACTGCGTCTGCACTTAGTTGTGCACGCACAGACCGCTGCACATAAACAACTGAGTGCTGCACATCTATGCATCTTTTTCCAAAGCTGGCATGTTTGTTTGTTTTTTTAAACAAGCCAGGTGGACACTCCTAGACTATTAGCAGCAACTAACTTCTCTTTAAATCCACCACATTTTTTAACACTGTCATAAAAAGCACTGTAACTTTGCAGGTTACAAATGGAGTATATAAGCACAATCTAGAAGGATGTACATTTTGCCACTTTGTATCTCTCTAATAAATGTACTTGTATGGGTTACTTTCTGCCCAACGTCTTTTCTCCCATTTTGGCCAGATATGTAGCACTGTCAAAGCATGTCCGTATTTGTTTGCCACTGATTAATCAGTCACACATCAGTTTGCTTGAACAAATGACAATCTACATGCATACAGAGCATGTTTTTAATTCAGTATTTTGAGGTATTTGAATTTTTAATAGTTCCTCTTTTATACTAACTTTGTTTTTTATAACTACTGTTGAGCCACTGGTGACACCGACACAGAATCCCATGCACAATCTGCAACTTAAAAATATCATTGAACTAGTGCAAAGAACTATTTTTCTTCTTGTGCTTAGTGAATGTCTGCCTGGTTGAAAACAGCAGCATCATTTTTTTTCAGTCCTTGTGACCTCCAGAAGTTCATGCATTATCTGTATGTATATACTTAACAGTATACCATAATTCAGACTTCTAAACAAATCAAGAAAGGACTGAAATTTCAAGGAGGCATATGACTTGGTAAAGCAAACAAAACCTTTCCATTCTCTCAATGTGATTAGCAATGTACTTTTCTGCTTCTTTCAATGTCTTCGAAATGGAAAAATCCCAGGAAAGTAAAATATTGATAGCCATCATATAAGTTAATTAACAGCTATGGCCAAACTTAACCTCAGTTTTCAAATTTGACAAATTAACAGTTTTAAACTCTGAGGAAGTTAATCTTTAGTCTTAAATAGTTGTGTTCGACTCTTATGAGGAAAGAGTCCATGTGCTACTGTCAGCATTAGTCACTCATGGAAATGTACCTAGAGCACTGCAGATCTGGTTGGACAGGGCGCTTTGCAGTTCCCCGAGTGCAATGCTGCACATCCGTTGCAGAATTCAGAAGCTGGTGAGATGAGGATCTATGTGAATGTCAGCAGCATCAAACAGACCAGTGCTGGTTTTTATAGGTCTAGGTCTCATTAAAGGGGAGTTTTTCTATTAATCTTCGAGGGAACTGGGTGTGGAATGGGGCCCAAAATCACTGTCATCTTTACAATATCAGAAAAGTAGCTTACATTGTCATAGAATTTTTATCAGTGCTCACGGAAGTAGACAGTGCCTGAGAAATCATTTACCCCTTGAGACAGTAGCGCAGCCATTAGGCAGCAGGTGTGGGAAGGATGTGCTCTCTAGATTTTGCATAAATCACTTTGAAATGTGCACTTTGCGGTGAAAAGCACTGAGGATCACCCACAGTGGGGCTAGCATTGGGAATGAGCAACAGCAATTTGCAGCGTGGTGGGGAAGGACGGTGCTGCTGCCGCCACTTCACCATCGCTGTACAATACAACCCACGGCCCTAACATTTCCTGAGTTCCTCCTTATCAACATGCATCTTCTCAGTCAACCAAATTCATGCTGGCGATTTACTGCCATTTCCTGCACATTCTCCTAGTTCCATTTTCTTCAGCCAGGAAAATAAAAGCTGTACACTTCCGTGAGACAGGTACCGTTGTTCTACTGAAGTATACGGCAAAATTTATGATGAAGACAATTTTAAAATAATATGCATGCCTATTAAAAGTATCTTATTTCCCCATGGGGCTTGGGCATACAACAAAAATGAAAACTTTCTATCTACCTACACTGGTAGGAAATATGAGGAAAACGGAAACCAGATGGATCATGTGGCAACTAAGCACAAACGTGTGCTAAACGGGGTACTGTGGCTCAGAGCTGGTCTACTGTGTGTGTATCATTCTGCGCATGTATCTGACAAGGCATGTAGATTTATAATGGAATATGGTATGTTATTTCAGGTTGTATGAGAAATGTTTCTCTATTCTGTAAAGTATAATCAGAGCACCTCACGATGGGTGCCTCCTTACGATGGGACATACATATAACCATATGGTGTAGGTACATTTTTCTTTGGGAAATACGGAATAAACAATGTTTGAAGAGGTCTCTGTTCTACAGTCCCAGTGTAAGGGCTAACAATTACCCACCAGAACGATGTTATTTTGGATACATGAATGGATCTCGCCAACTTGGGATGGCCATAGTTGTTTCTTTCTGACACAAATACTTTCACAGCACTGTCTTGATTAAATTGCATGGAACTCTGTGCTTGAATAGCAAATGGCTGTTACATGTATAAATTCATGAGAATAAGCAAAATGGAGAAAAATGCAATTATTTTCTTCCTGTTTCAGAAGCATGACAGCTTTTTCCATAATCATTATGATTGTCCGTTATAGCTGATGTTTTTCATGTTGTCTTGTAAAGAGATCCTCCTTTTCACTGTTCAAATTTATAATCTCAAGACAGTTATGTCCCCAAGTATATTGGGAAAATACCATAATGAAATGTATGATACCAATGAAAGAAATGAGTGGATTTCTCAAAGTTAACTTTATAGACAGTTTGAAGGAAAGTTGTTACAGTACTTACTCTGTTAAAAGCAGGTTGAAAAGTTGTAGTTGTAACTCCTTAACGAAATCAGATTTATGAAACAATTGTGTTTTTTCAAAACTTTCATGGATGTGTAGTTCATCAGTTCTAAAATGCACAATACTGCCATCTTCTGTACCTAAAGCAGGAAATTGTGTTGTTTTACATGTATGTTCTGCACAAGCAAACAGTAATATTGATGTCAACTCCATTTTAAAAGACAGTCTATAATCTGAAACATGGTGCAGTACTAGTAGAAAGGTCATCGTCTGAATATTCATTGATCAACTGGCAAACATAGTTGTTGACTACAGTAGTCACAATTGCTTTGAATAACGTCACTGATCTTCAGAATAAATAAGATGCTCATTATGCTATTAATGAACAGCACAGTCAATTAGTCTGATTTTTACAAAGCCTGCTTTGGTATGCTTCATTGCCAGCAGCTTGGACTATTTATGCAATATACTACCTCTAGGATGTACAGAGTAAGCTCCTGCATTGTGGTTTACAACAATAATTTAGGTATTAATCAACAATGTACATTATTAATGGCTATGCAAAACACGACCAAATAAAACCTACAAATTCATCGTCTCTGAATGTTGCAATCTATAATGCTTGCCACCAAACAACTGATTACTGACAACTTGCGTATTTTGGCCCATCTTATCTGTGACCATCTGCGCACTGTAACTCATATCTTGCCATGAAACATGTTTATAATCAAGACAGATAGGATCCCTCAGAGATGAAGACGAGAATGTATCAGTTTTGTCAGTTAAATTCACAAACACACCTGTCTGGTGTGCCCCAGCTACACAGGAGCTCTGACTTCCTTCAACTCTTCCAGAGGCCGTAGGCCACAGCAGCCATCTATCAGCCAAGAGACACACTAAAAGCTCACCTAGCGGTAGGCATTGCACACCTCATGTTTTCACATATACTTCGTGAAGTAACTGATGCAACACACACATTGTTAGACAGTGAGCTACTACAGCTGGGGACTATCTACATAGCACAATCCACTGTGCATGGAAAAACAGGCAGGCTCTGATACTGGATACCACATGCACTGCTTTACTCAGTAGCGCTGGGAAATTTATATATATATATATCTCATAATGAAAGATCAATGGACTGAATCTTCTTTGTTTTTAAACACTTTAGTAAATTAAAATTTAAAATACTTTTTAAGGCATTCCCTGAATCCTAAATATTTTCGACAGGAGCAGTAACACCTACAGACTCTATCCCATCTTTTAAGACGTGCAAGAACTGTTCCAGTCTTGTTTTCTGAACTTTACAGATGTTGTAGCTCCTCTAACAGTGCAGAAGTGTTGCTGGAAGCAGCTGTACTACTTTTTCCCCACATTCATTATCCAGCTGATTAGACTTGTAGCTTCAGACGGTTACTGCAGCCAGCTGAAAGGCGCTGGAAATCCACAACATGAAGCCATCGGCCCTTGTGCCTTCCTACACCTTCTTCTCAACCAGGCCAGGGCTGCTTCAATACTGCGGGCAACCCTGCCCACCCAGGTGAACGACCCAGCAGCAACCGCCAGCTTTCTGGTGCTGTGAATCTGCTCGAAGCCGGACGCTCACCCCTCAGACTCCCTATTTCTCTCCCTTCCTTGAACTTCCACCCCACTCCACCCCCCCAGCACTCCGCGCCTCTCCCCGCAACGCCGCTGCACGATCCACGGCGGCAAACAGCGAGCTCCGCCCCAGCCAGGGCGGCTGCGCTCCCCAACGGCCCCCAACGGCCCCCAACGGCCCCCAACGGCCCCCAACGGCCCCCAACGGCCACTGCGCCTGCGCCGCCCGCCCGCCGCCGCCGCCGCTCCTCGCTCAGGTGCCGGAAGGGATTTTGCGCCCTTCCGCCGCGGGGTCACGTGACATCCCGTTGGTAACGCAAGATGGCGGCGCCCATGTTGCTGCCCGAGTCCCCTCTGGGGAAGCTGAGGTGAGGCCGGGCCCGGGGCTGGCGCCGGGCCTCCCCGCCGCCTCCCGGAGGAGGGGAAAG